>JAZAVK010000013.1:0-426315 GCA_037954305.1 Neonectria magnoliae | reverse complement strand
AAAAAACCGAAATCCCCACTCCCTTTGCTAATTGTCGAATAGTTACCCTGACTGCGGGACATGTACATGCGCAGTGCCCAGTGGCTGCCCGAATTGAGGCCCTCGTCGGGCTTGGCGCTGCACCAGGCGTTTATCCCCCAGAGCAGACGAATTCGGACTCGACGGCGTCGAATGGCTGTGGCGTCTGCGTCCATTGTTGTACAGCGCATTGTTTCCCATCCCCTCTACAGGGCGGCAGGTGGATTTTGGGGGTGAGGTGTCCGTGGCTGTGGCTGGGGAGGACGCCCCTACTCACTTAGATCTTCGGGCCAACAACTCTCCCCTAAGAAATCCCCAGAAACCTCCCCGGTTTCCTAGTCCCCCTAAGAACCCCTGTCTTCTTGCTTGTCTTCGGAATCGTACGATGTTGCAATCACAGTATGTGGGTGTCCTGCAGCGCAGCCACCCGGAGCATCGTGACCTGGCAGACCGTCGACCGCCTCTGGGAATCTTGATCTCGAGACGGCGAGCTAGCACGCAGATCAGAGGACCTAAGGGAACTAGATCCATCGATAACCGCTAGGGATTTGCTTCCTTCGGTTATCAAAGCGGGCACGATCCGATTCGCCGTCTATTGTTGTGTGGTAGTGACGGGAAAATGCCCCAGCTGGTACAAGCGCGGTTGAGAAGAGCCGCTGAAGTTAGAGAGACTGTTCAACCGCCGTGGTCGCTTCAAAGTTAACGGAGAAAAGAAGTTGAGGGTAGACATATCACGAGAGAACAGGACTGGTTGGCTGACATTGGACGTGGAATTCGTCTTGTCACATAGTGTGTTTGAAGTAGGTCGGCCGTTGAAGTTCTCCTTTCTCATTGAGATCCCCATTTAGTCTATGACCAACCGTTGCAAAATACCGTTCAAAGTCAACGCTTGAATACCTGGCGTGATGTCTTCGTTGTTCATCCGTCAATTGCAGTCCCTGTTGGTAGAACTTAGTAGAGACGGAACCGCTACTAAGCCCGCAATCCTCACTGAGAACCATCAGCCTCGAAGCTGTAATGATACGTTCACCTTGCGTTAGTCCACCCCGGTGTCACGAAGTTGGCCTTGCTCGGCGAGCACTGCATGAGCAATGAAATTGCATGATATAGTTCAACCACAGATCCGGGGTCACTCGGCGGGAGGTAGTCTGTTATCAACTTTGAGATGCTTCATGTTCGGGCGTCCCAGCTTTTCCTGTAATCGTAGATTTCATTGACCCGTTCCTGTCTCGACCCTGATCATCCAATTTCCGGCCAGATATGTACCGAAGTATCCTCCGAGAAGTCGAACTATACTCTTGGCTTCGCTCTTTGTTGTCTTGTGTCTTCGTCGTCCTAGAACTAGGCAGAAATGACGCCTAGAACTTCCTCTTCTTCTTGACCGGACCAGCAGCCGCTTTCCTTTCCAGCTCTTTCTTGAGCTCCTCTCGTTTACGGTCTGCCCTCTCCTGTGATGTTTCCCTAGGCTTCGCCTTATCCTTCTCCTTAACAGCTGGAGCTCGACTGCGACCTCTACCCTCATCTGCCACCGGTGTCACAGGACCGGCGTCACTTTCCTTCTTCTTCCCAATCACACCTAATTTTCTGGGGGCGGGCCGAGCGGTCGGTTGTGTAGATGTCTCACCCGCGTCCCGTTCAGGTGTTTCGGCTGGTTCCATTTCAGGTTGCTTGGCCTTGGGGCCACCAATGCGTCCGAGGCCGCCTTTCTTGGGTGCAGGCTTTGGTGGAGGTGGAGGGGACGACGCCGGTTGATCGTCGTCTGGAAGCGATGGTGTCTCACCATCATCATCTGCCTCTGATGCTGTCTCGGAGTCATCGACCTTCTGGCTCGCACCCCATGTCTTTGGAGGGCTGGGTATAGGACTAGGGGAACGAGCCGGAGGGGGTTGCTTTTTTCGGCCGAGTGTACCTAGCCGCGAAGAAAGTTTCTTGGTCTCCGGTTTCCGTGTCTCGGAGGGGATGATTCGGGTCCTTCTAGCTGGCGGAGAAGAGTCTGGCTCTTCTTCTGTGGAAGCATCGTCCGGCAAAGGCACATTTTTCGTTGGTGGGCAATTCTGTCGAGTCGCAAGGTGGGTCGGAGTAGATTGAACTTGAAAGTCGTCATCATCAACATCCATGGATTCCTCTGGGGGAGGTGGAGAGTCCTCTTTCGCTATGGCAGCTTTCCTTTGCGAGGGCCGTTCCGAAGATGATGCTCCACTGAAATCCTGCCACCATCGATCCAGCTCGGGTGACTCTTTAACGGCTATTGTAGACTTAAAGTGTAGCCCTTCGCCACCGAAAACCTCCTGGACCAACGATTCCGTGTTGCTTGGGCCTTCGTCATTGTCTGATACATCGGATCTCCAACACCGGCGGTTAAACGGCGCGAGACCCGGGACTTTTTCCGCAGCGGCAGCCCTTGACACCTTCTTCTTCCCGGATAGGGGATTGAACACATGCTCTAAACCTGTGCCCATGGCGTCCAGCTTGTCCAACAATTTGTTCATAACAGCATCTTTGTGATTCAGCATGCGGACCAGAGACTCCACCTCGTTATGTCTTGTAAGATGAGCTTGCACCAGAGGAAGGACAAGGTCCGTTGCGATGGCAGATGCAGGGGATTTCCGCAAATGTATAGGCCATTCCAAGGGTTTCAGCCCTGGAAGCTCGCATGTAATCTTCAAAGTGAGTCCGTCATCTCCTGCATCCGACTTGGAAGCACGGATCAGCTGCAGCCCCGTCTGGTCATGTCCGGACTGAGACGTATCCAAGGCGGTTTTGAGACTAGTCAAGAACTTGACCATGTTGTCCGGCGTGTCACTCGGGTCGATGCTGGTGTTCTCACTCCAGCCCCTGATGCAGATGGCCTTCCGATCGAGGCTCTCGGTCCACATGTTCGCCATGTCGGTGACATGGACCGTGTACGCTGCCGTGCCGATATCGACGGAGACGAGGAGTACAGGCAGATCAGGCGAAGAGGGTAGCGGCAGCGGTCGCCATGACTTTGTGGGGGACATGTCCGTCCCGGGTGCTTAGACAGATGAAGCTTGGGGTTGCAGGGCTTCGGGGTAATAGGCCGAGATGACGGGTACAGGCTGTGACGTTGCTTGGGTCGGTGAATAGGACGGCGATGTGCGAGATAGCCAGGTAGCTAGTTCCCAGCTACGTCTCACATGGGGAGTGGGGAGACTTGTCGTTGAAGGGATATATTGCCAGTTTGGGAGTGCAGAAGTCCGAAACGGGCGCGGAGGATTTCTGATTGAAGGACGTCGACCGTCTTCAGCTGTCGGGGCTGTTTCATAAAGCTGGATTCGCCAAGCTGGTAGATGATGATCCGGAGAGGTCGGTCAGGTCAGGTTCCACGAGCCATGTGGGCTTCGGACGCCTCGTTGAAAGGGGAATCGGGCGGACGGATCAACACTTTGGGGAGCAGGGCGTCACAGGGGTCATTGTCGGCAAATGAGCCCATGCAACGATTCACAGCATATGTCGAGGGAAAAATCTGTGGTGTTTCTCGAAGCGAGGCGTTGGACGCAGGCACCCATGCATCGACGCGTGAGATTTACGCGCCCTGGAGTGAGCCTTGGAGCCTGGTTCTGGTTGGGTGAAAGTGGTGGGGCAGCTTGTCACGTTGGCAGCCGGCCTGTCAGGTTGAGCCTTGGACAAATTAGCTGCGACTGAAAATGTCGCTGAGAAGACTTCGAGATAGTATCAAGTCGAGAATGGATATGATTCGCAATATTCTACAAGTTGCAAAAGACGAAACAGTGCATGTGGTTGCAGCGGACTGGACGAAATGTACTATGTACCTACCATTGTTAGGGCAGTCCAAATAACAGTCTTGAAGACGTCAGAGACCTTCCATTTGAGATGACCAAATGTTAAAAGAATCGAAACACTCTAAACCATCGACAAATTCTTAACTACATAACTAGCCCCCTTGCTTAACTTTGACAAAGTAATTCGTATCTAACGCCTAGGAGTAAAGCATCTCAGATAAGTAAACACAAGTAAAAACAAGTAAAGTAGTCTAGGCATTGCGCATGGGCCTACTAGTGCCCAAGGCCACCAATCCACCAGCGCACCCGAGATCTGAGATCTCGTCAGCCCAAGTCCCGATCTCCAGGAACGTCATCGACTACTTCGCATCGGCGCTCAGCAAGCCATGTCATCATCATTCACGGAAAAGAAAGCAAACTAGCGCGAATTACTTCTCCTTTTTCTTCTTTCTAAGTGAACCCAGAACGAATGGACAAAGATATTCTGTCCTCATTCCACAACTTTGGCACGCTCTCTTGTGTGAATGTTCTTAATGAGATTCCGTCTGCGTCTGCTTAGTAGGCTCCCACGAGGTGTCTCATCCAAAAACCACCAATCGATTCGAGGCTTCGGCCAGCCAGGCTTAATTTCGCCCTTCACACCTCTGACCTCTCCCTCGAAATTCGGCACAATGTCCTCCAAGCGCAAGTCAACAACTCCGCCAGAGTCCAATGGTGCTGCGAAGAAGACTAAGACTGTGGACCGATCCAAGTTCACCGAAGTACTTCGCCAGCCGCACCATTTCGCTCAGGAAGCCGAGGAGCATGGGATTGTCCTCCGCAAGTACTATCCGCCAGAAATGAGCAATGCCCGCGCTCGTGCATATCGGAACAACGAGATTCCCCGGCCAATTGAGTTGCTTACTTCCGCTTTGGAGGAGACAGCCAAGGAGAGAAGGCACGTTGAGCCCAAGGATGCGGTGGTTCACTGGTTCAAAATGGACTTGCGGCACACTGACAACAAGGCGCTGGCGCTGTCGAGCAACAAGGCACTCGAGCTCGGAGTTCCGTTGATTTGCATGTACATTGTGAGCCCCGAGGACTTTGAGGCACACTTGAGATCGCCTGTCCGAGTTGACTTCATGCTTCGCACGCTTGAGGTGCTGCAAAATGATCTTGCAAAGCTCGACATCCCGCTCTACGTCGAGACGGTTGAACAGAGGAAGAAAATCCCGGAGCGCATCCTGGAGCTCATGGATGAATGGGGAGCGAACCATCTCTTTGCCAATATGGAGTACGAAGTCGATGAACTGCGACGCGAAGCAGCCATGGTGCGAGACCTGGCTGAGAATGGCAAATCTTTTGAGGTTGTCCATGACACCTGCGTGGTTTCTCCAGGAAGTCTGCAAACTGGCACCGGGAAGCAGTACGCCATTTACTCGCCATGGTACCGATCATGGATCGCGCATGTTCATGGCAACCTTGATCTTTTAGATCTCTTTGAACCGCCGGCGAAAAACCCAGAGAGAACACGCAAGCTGTTCACGAAACTCTTTGATGTGCCCATTCCAGATGCCCCGCCGAGCAAGGCACTCACGGAAGAGGAGGAGAAGAAATTCCACGCTCTTTGGCCATGTGGCGAACACGAGGCAAAGGAACGATTGAATAAGTTTTGTGAGGAGAGAGTTGGGGGCTACCACGACAATCGAAATATCCCATCAGAGAACGGAACCTCGTGTCTTTCTGTCCACTTGGCGTCTGGCACGATCAGTGCCAGGACCTGCGTTCGAACCGCCCGAGACAGGAACAAGACTAAAAAGCTGAACGGTGGAAACGATGGCATCCAGACCTGGATCAGTGAGGTTGCATGGCGCGACTTCTACAGGCACGTACTGGTCAACTGGCCCTACGTCTGGTAAGTCCAAGTTGCCATTCTTCGTCCAAAACAAAGCTGACAATGCCTAGTATGAACAAGCCATTCAAGCCTGAGTATTCCAATATTACTTGGTCCTATGATGAGGAGCACTTTGCCGCCTGGTGCGAAGGCCGCACTGGGTTTCCTATTGTTGACGCAGCCATGCGGCAGCTGAACAACATAGGCTACATGCACAACAGATGTCGCATGATTGTTGCCTCCTTCTTGGCAAAAGATCTTCTGCTCGATTGGCGGAAGGGTGAGCGGTACTTTATGGAGCATCTGATCGACGGCGACTTTGCCAGCAACAGCGGCGGATGGGGTTTCGGTGCCAGTGTGGGCGTAGACCCCCAACCGTACTTCAGGATCTTCAACCCTCTGCTCCAGAGCGAGAAGTTCGATCCGAATGGCGATTACATCCGAAAATGGGTTCCCGAGCTCAGGGATATGACTTCCAAAGAGATTCATGACCCTTACAACCGAGGTGCTGGACCGAGAGCCAAGGAGAAGGGATATCCTAAGGCGATTGTCGAGCACAAGGCCTGTCGAGAGAGGGCCTTGCATGCCTACAAGGACGGGATAGAGAGTGACGATGCGTAAGGATTCGACAACTGGCTAGACTCGTCCGCAATGTTCTGTACCAATTAATAGCTTCACTTGGCAAGGGTAGTCACAATGAAGTTTAATGATTTATTTTTGACCCGTATCTGTACCATAGTAAAGAACTTAACCACCACGGCTTTTTCCAGGCCAGTTCAATCTGCGGCACGGAGACCATCGAAGTAGTCCCAGAATCCCCGGAAAGGAGGCGACGTATGAGGTCGATCCGAGGAGACTTCACTAGCCGGGATGGGTGCATGTCACCACCAGTCACATCTTCGGAGGCAGAGTCGAAGATCGTCGTGTTGTCTCAAAGTCGAGCCAAACGCCTCGAATTGGATTTGCTAAATGCAGCCAACCAACCCTAAGTTCTTTCACCCATGCCTTCATCCCCGAACCAAACCCTAGGGTCCTGTCAGAATCCCTATTTTTGAGAGACCCATACCCAGATGCGAAGTACCTTGCCGAGTAAAACGTTTATCGCTGGGCGCTCCAGACGCTCTTGACAAGTCCGTCTCGCTGGGCCAATCGGTTGAGGGCGTCGTCGCTCTCGCCCATCGCTCGGACGAAACCGCACAGAGCGTAGACGTGGTTCTCACCCTGGACGGCACGGCCGTTCTCGTCAACCTTCGCGATCGAGATCTGGACGGAGCCGTGGTCCTTGGCCTTGATGATGCGGTTGGTGGCGCTGCACTTGCGAGGGACGTAGCTGGTGAATACGGCATCAGTATTTCGATCTGGTGAAGCGTAGGGCTCGGACGAGTCTTACAGATCGACGATCTCGCCACGGTCGTTCTCCATTTTTGCGGTAGTGAGGGGGGGTTGTGAGGTGGTTTGGGTGTTGTGTCGGCGTGGGTTGAAGTCGTCGCAAAGGCTTGGGTGGGAAGCAAAAAGTCCGGTCGAAATTTGGTGTGGTTCGTCAATTTCGTGGGGCACGAGGGCTTTGTGTGCATCATGTGCGCGGTCATGTGACACCGCGGCATTGACGCGATCCCGGATTCTGCCCCTCCACTGCCGGCTTAATGCGCCAATGTTGATCCCCGTGCTTACCATTTGAGACGAGTTGGAGCCGCGGTGTCCAGAACGCTGCCTTTGGCGCCATAACCATTCTGTTACGCACCAGAATTCTGAGTTGCGCATTGCGCACTCAGTTCTCTGTCTTGAGTGCAATGACATCTCCTGACGCCGTTAGATTGTCGCCTCCGCGAGATACACGACGCGAGGACCTGATGGTCGGATCGTCGTCCCCAGACCTCCCGCCCTTACACGATATCCTGTCTCAACGATCCTCCCGACCCTCTCTACGAAGTGGCCGCAAAGCTGCACCGATTCCAGACGACGCTCCAACAAGTTTCATCTCGGCATGCAACATTTGGAAAGCTACGGATGCTGCTGCACCGGTGGCGCCGGCTGTCACCCCAGATGAATCTCCTATCGAAGCACAATGTGATGGCGATACTTCGGTCTTGATCGTAGAAATACCACCAAAACCCCAGCCGAAGGCTCGTAAGCCAAGGGCTCCAAAGGGAACAGTGAAGAAGGATGGTGGAGAGAACAAAGCGACGGACGAACCAAAACCCAAAGTACAGAGGATCCGGAAGAAGGCCCAACCAAAGGCCAAGATAACAGAGCAAAAAGATGGAAACTCAGATACGGGACCAGCATTCCAGGAGCCAAAACCAAAGACTTCGAAAGCGGGAGGTAATAAGAGCACTGGCACGACGAGTCACCACTTCGCATCGGCCCCTGAGCCTGATCCAGTCGCAAAACCGAAGAAGACCATCACAAACGAACCTTTAGCTTTGGAACTTGCGCCGGCGCGGAGGGTAGACTGGACACCTCCAGCCCAGAAGACAATCATCAATATCGACTCGGGTTCGTCAGCCATCAGGCCACCGATGTCGGCGGAGTGTGACCGACACACCGTATCATCATTCGGAAACCTCATCCAAAGTTACAAATGCCTAGATGAAGCTCCTCAAGAAACGTCAACCCTTGTGGATGACGACTCAAGTTTTCTAAAGAAGCGGAAGCGCATCGAGCTTGTAATCACAAAGGATCCAAATCCACCGGAAGTCGCCGCAAAATCACCGACCAAGAAGAAGGCACCAAAGAAGAAGGCTAGGACAATTACTGAGCTTGCAACTGCGGCCTACAAACAAGCTACGCAGCCGGACGTTGAATCTACTCCCGAGTCGATCCTAAATCATTTCCCGCCAAATGAGGCCGATCCAGCCACTGCCACATTTGAGCCCTCAAAAAAAGGAAAGGGCAAACCAACTGCACGGAAAAGGGCATCCAGGGCTAAGACGAAGAAAACTCCACCACCAAAACCTATCTTGCTCTCACCTGGGGCGGCACTGAATCAGGTTGCGAAGCAGAATTTCGTGTTTGGAACATCAAGTCAGTTGGCAAGGGAACCATCACCTACCGTTTTGAGGGATCTTCAAGCTGCGGTGAAACTTTCTAACTTGGCCGATTTTGACGACTTTGTCACTACAATCAACAGCGACGCCGTCGAACCTCTGGAGCACCGACCTAAGCTATGGGGCGCGGGGGCAAGGGATACCGAAGGAGATCTCTTCGATGTCGAAGTTATTAACCTGACTGAGGGCTCGCCGCAGCTACCTGTCACGAATCCAGTAGCTGACCCATTCGGGTATTTCAGGAGTGACGATCACGTCACGCCTGCTGTTACCGCAAAAGTTCTTCCCTCTGAAAGCGATGACTCGTTCGTCAACCTTTCCGATATTCTACCATCACCTGGCCAAAAGCCAGTGCAGTTTGACGATGGCGATTCACCATTTTTCTCTGAAAGCGATCTTTCCGCCAGCACCGATATCCTGGAGCAGGCCAGCCGATCCCGCCATTCCCCTAAAGCTCCCGCAGGTCAACCAGTTGGCTCGGGACGAGATAGGGGTTCCATTGATCAGCCATCACGACCAAATTACGAACTATTGACCGACATTCAGCTCGCCAAGGAGATTAGGACGTTCGGCTTCAAGCCGATCAAGCGGCGAAACGCGATGATCGCCTTGTTAGATCAATGTTGGCAAAGCAAAGTTCGAACAGGCCAGGCAAGCATACATACAAGTGCCACTCTCTCGGCAGTCGTTTCCAAGCCCACACCAGCGGCCCCTGCTCCAGCTGCAATTCCTGCGAAACGACCCCGAGGCCGGCCCAGGAAGAACAGTGCCAGTACAATGGACGCACAAGAACCTCCACCATCTGCGCAACCACCCGAGACTCCGAAACGACCTCGCGGCCGGCCAAGGAAGGACAGTACTGTTCTATCACCAACCGCGGCAATCCGTTCAAGGGCGAAGTCTAAATCACCAAAGAAATCTGGTGCAGCTCACAAATCTCCATGGCGTAAGAAGGCTACCGCCAAACCAGCCATCGAAATTCCCGACTCCGCATCGGATAACGAAAGCGACATGGCGTCTTCGCCGAGCTCTTCTGTCGAGCGGATGTTTTCATCACCGCCCCCCCTAGACTTGTCTCTTTCTATGACGGAGGATACGCAGCTGTCTCTAGCGACGTCCCCAAGTGATCAGCAAGCGATTCTGTTTGACCACATCACGAAAGCGATCAAATCGACTTCTCGAACAACGGATCCGGCGAATCCTTCATGGCATGAAAAGATCTTGCTCTATGATCCCATCGTTCTTGAAGATCTAGCGGCATGGCTAAATTCGGGCGAGCTTACTCGCGCTGGGTTTGATGGTGAGATCAGCCCCGGAGAGGTCAAGAAATGGTGTGAGTCCAAGAGCGTATGCTGTTTATGGAAGGTTAACTTGCGAGGGAAAGAACGCAAGCGGTTTTGATATGACCTGGGCTAGACGGCAAGGCGTTGCACTGCATCGGAGTTCCTGGCGTTATCCAACTTATTTGAACTATATCAGCCCAACGATCGACACTGTACTCACCCACTTGTTCCTCCATCCCCATTACTTACCCGCGAAGATGCTGGTTGAGTGCATGAGACTTCTTCTCAGATCTTATCCTTGGTATCAGCCACACTCTGGCCGCAAGGCGGTTAGTTCTTGAATTCGCTAGATGCTTTTACGGTTGTATGAGTCAATTGAAAGCTCACATCGCCGACACATACGAGACACTTTTTTACAAATCATAATTCGTAATGAAATTCCTCAACTGTGTGCATGGCATAAAAAAGCAACCGAACTGACAAAGGTAGGAACTCTCCTTGGAACTCCCGGGATACACCATAAACAAGTGCGCCGGCGCTGGGTACAATGGTGAGCCTCATTGAATCACTTTGTCTGTGGCTCCTCCGTAGACTCATCACTATCTTTGTTGCCGGCCCAACCATCGGTAAGCTCTGATGGAGCATTGAGGTAGTCGTCCAGCGGCGTGGGCGCAGGGGTGCTATCGCTGTTGGCCTTCTTCATTGTGT
This sequence comes from Neonectria magnoliae, assembly GCA_037954305.1. Lineage (NCBI taxonomy): Eukaryota > Fungi > Ascomycota > Sordariomycetes > Hypocreales > Nectriaceae > Neonectria > Neonectria magnoliae. Next base: position 415,625 of record JAZAVK010000013.1, on the reverse strand, counting down.
TTGGAAGCAACAACAATACTCACTTATCACTAGGAGCGGGTTCAGACATATTCGTTGAAGAAGCGATGATTCTTAAGATGAGTATGAGGTTATTGCTTTCGAGTCCTTAGATGGATGAGCTGCAATTTGTTCGGAAGAGTGTGCTCGTGTGCTGATGCAGGATTTCAAGAGCCACATCGGTCCGCAACAACTCTTATATATCCATTCCCGACCTCCCACCGGTCAGTCTGCCGCACTATTCCTGGCTCAATGCCGAAGAGGATCCTCTAAGGATCTGCCCGCACGTAAGCTCGATGAACAACCACACCTCACTCCGACGCCAATGATAGTACACCACATCTATCGTGCGGCTCTGCTAGACGCATTCCCCTCGCTTCTTGCGAATACAATCACACCACTATCGGAGTGATGCCCCAACCCGTCCATGACTTTCCATGTTGACCTTCCGCTCGTGGCAGGACCGGTGGGGAGCGGGTCGTTTGGATGACGTGCCAATGATGGATCTGCAAGCTATCTCGTGCGGCAGACGATGCTAATCTGGGGCACACGTGTCGGCATATAGTGGTGATGGAGCTCGGGGTGTGCGATCGAGCCGTAGGGGTATACATCATGGTGGTGGACAGCTTGTTGGCGCCGGCGTCAAGCTCCCTGTGACACTCGTGGCAGGCTAGTAATGGATGCATATCTCGTCCGGTCAGCTGAGAGCTTGACTTCCAGCCGATGATCATGACAGCACAGCTTGCATCTGGGGTATAGTGTCGGGTGTACTCTTAGGGAGGCCGGATTGGGGGACGACTCGACGACATCCCGGTATCCCATTCGCTGGATATGGCTGGAGATGGATGGCCTGGGATAAAGACATCCCATGCCAATGATTTGGTTACATCCTCTTATGCATCGTTGGTCATGCCTCTACGTTCGCCAGGGCTGATATGGCGAATGGCTCTTTAATCCACATATGCGTTGAGCGACCCCGCCAATCGAACCATGCAAACAAGAATGCATGCTACCACTGCGGATCCCCCGAACGTTGACGTGCATGGCATCCAACAGACGGCACAGACACCACCATATCAACCCGTCCCAGGTGCCACATCACAACCCGGAAGGCACGCACACCGGCCGCCGGTTGGGAAGACCTTTGGGCTCCATGGCCACGGCTGAGAGGATGCGGCTCTGCGCTCCCAATTCTGGGTATCCGAGACTGGCCGTTGAGCGCAAGAGGGTGGAAAGTCCGCACCGTGGTGCCGCCGCTTGCGATACGGCTAGAAACTTGTCCGCATATCACTGGTCCGCCCGAGACTGAGTCGGGGGTCTGGTGGGAGACACTTCCCTGTCAACGGAAGGCCGCCGTCTTCGGTGATTGAACAGAGGACGAGGTGCGTAGGCCAAGGCCGCGAGCCATTGAGACCGGCGGCACTCTTTGGTACGAATTCATGCCGTCTTACCGCGTTAGTCTTGAGGGGATCACGAGGTGTCGCTGGATACATCAGGCGCAGAATATGATTTGGCCGGGTAAGTTTTGACCTGTGGATGATGCGATGATTGTATCATCTCACGGTCTACAGAGGCGGAGATGGAAGGCTGTCGATGTCGGTGAATCAATGTTGCTGGACTGCGCGGCTGTGATAGCCTCACCGCCGCCGACTGGGCCAAGGGACTCGGTCAAGGGGTGTGGGGCGTCTCCGGGCCATGAGATGACGGATTGGACGGCAATGACGTATTATGCCCCGAACTCGGGTCGGTCCGCCGAAGTCCGGGATGTGCTAGAGGAGACTCAGGGTTCGAGTCATCGGCTCCCGTGGCAACTTCTCTCTGTTGATGGCGGGGGGCGCTTCCACATCCAAGTGGGTGTGAAGGCCCAAGCTTGCGGCGCAGAGCAATTGCATGTGTCAGTTGGACACGACACTGTTGGACTGTTGGACGCTGTCTTTTCCATGTACAAGAGCCAGGCTAAGGGTTTCAAGCCAAGTGGTTAGGATACTCTACGAGGAGGGCCGACCAGCTTCGATATCCTAACTAATTTTGTCATAATAGCCAGGGTTTTACTTATGCTTTATTAGGTAACCTCAAACCTGGTTTAACGGTCCATTGGTGTAAGACCAAGCATCAAACTGTGGGGGGAGACTTCAAACCATCCCGATAGTTTGGGTGAGAACTGCACTTCCAAGTGCAACGAAGATCACATGCAGTGGCAGCGCATGAGCACCACCTGTTCGGGAACGATTAGTCCCCAGATTGGGTCTTGTGTCGTTGGAAGAAGCAGCTTCACGCACGGTCTAAGTGTAACTACGTTTGTGATGTATCAGATATTGTGCACCCATGCAGGGCAGACACGAGGCTATTTTTGTGAGGATGGCAGTCAGCCTTACCAATAACGCAACACCTCGCTCGTACAAGGCTGACGGTCGTGAGTGGAGAGTGAGATCTTGGTGGTGGGCCCTTTGGCCCTTTAATAGAGAGATGCTATCATCAAGGGTTTGGTTCACAACAACTTAGAGCCATGGCAACTCCGCAACTGAAGCTATGTAGCAACAACGCCCTTTCTGGCACACCCGACATCGGACGCCAAAAGTTCCTGATATTCGTGCAAGGTGATTGGCAGTCGTGTTTGTCATGTCCAATATCAGGGCGAGTTTTTGTCACAACTAATTTTCTTTTGTTGTGTTTTATATGTGTGGTTGAGTGCGGTAAGATTTCGTGGATGAAACGCCATTCACCAACACTCTCCGGGGTTGACGCGTACTGAACAATTACTCCATAACAAACAAAACCTGACGAAGGATTCGTGCCAAGAAAGATGAGGGACAGGGACCAACAGTGACGACGCCACTGTGTCGCAGCAACCCAACAGCCAAGACACACACGAGTCATCCATCATCTCAGCCCCGAATAACAAAGAAGCGTCGCCGCAACAAAGCGGCAAACGACCTAGACTGCACGGATTTGTCATCGACCGTGTGATGGAGCTTGAAAGTAGAGTACACCACATTGCGTTATCAAGGGATGCTATAGAGCGCGCTCCGCAGCAAGAAGCCCGGTGAATAAGCAACTTCGGGGTAATCAACGCAATCTACGAATGGGGAATTAGGTACGTAGCAGCCATCCCCGGGCGCTTCGGAGACCGATCAGCCTTATGGCGAGAAGTTAGTTAATGGGCGTTTAGACGGCCCCGCGAGAGCCTTCCGGGGCCGGGGAGGGTGCCAAATAGCCGAGCGGCAGGGGAAATTCACTACGAGCGGCGGAACTGAAGCTTTGAAAGAGTCATCAGCGCGTTCAGCGCTTGTTATTAGCCCCCTCAGCGAGTGTAGTTATCCATATTACTATCATTGACGTTGGCTGGTTCGCCTTATCAATCCACGCAATTCGTACTGTCCGGGTAGCATGCGTCCTAGACTGTAGCAAACTGACACCCACCCCCACTTCCTCTTTCAACCCTCAATCATCGCCTGGCTCTCTCAACCTCAAACTTCACCACTTCACAGCCTCACAGCTCTGCCTTCCGACACGACATCCTTATGCTCGAACTGCTGCACCAGCCGCAGGCCGGTACGAACAGATCTCGTTGACGGCTTTCGTCGCGCGCAGCTCAGCACATATCACCCAATTCATCGCTGCCTGCCGATGACCCCTCGCTGACGGTTTCGCCGCCACCTTCGTCACCATCTTGCCAGAACCACGACGCCAACATGACCACCTACCTCGAGAGTCTGGCCTTGACCTATGACTTCAACAGCATGGAGGACGGCGCCGATCCGGCAAAGCAGCCCAACGGCTCGTCGCCGAACACTCAGCAAGAAGGCACTCCAGCGCCCAGCCAATCAGCGCGCTCGTCCAGCAATGTCACCATCTATCAGACAACCGGCCCCGACGCCCATACGGCTCCGATCCAAGCCGGCGGAGGCTCCGGAAACCCCGCATTGAACCCGAGATCATGCGTCACTTGCCGTCGACGCAAGGTGCGCTGCGACAAGCAGATGCCCTGTTCCAACTGTCGCCGTGCTCAGATCCCTTGCGTCTTCCCCGCCCCCGGCCGAGCACCGCGTCAGCCACGCCCTAGAGACCCCAACGCACCCCCGAAGAACTCGACTCAGCGTGAGGTAGAGCTCGTGAAGAGGCTGAGGAAGCTCGAAGGCATCGTGGAGGAGTTGAGCGGCCAGATCGAGGTAGAGTCTGGAGGCAAAGGACCTTCCACAGCCAGTTCGCCCGACGCAACCCACAACGCACAAGCAGCCGGGCCCGAGAGGTCGGCCACCTTTCCTCCAAGACAAGCATCCAGCGCGAGTGCGCTGAGCTACCCCAGCGGCAGCCCGAAGGAGAACGACTCCGTCAGCGTCGGCGATCAAGGCAGCGAAGCGGCGCGGAAGAAGGAACTGCAAAAGAGATTCGGGCGTCTGGTCCTGAATGAACAAAGCGGCACCAAAAGATACGTCAGCAGCGGGTTCTGGGCAAAGCTAAACGACGAAGTAATTCATTTCCTCGTCCAATTCATGTTCACGAATAATTCAACTGACCTTCAACAGCTCGACTCGATCCGCCAGGACACTCAAAAGTTGACTGACGAGGAATTTGACGACTCCGACTATGAAGAGAGCCCCGAAAGCACTCCTGCGAGTATCCCACCGACAGACCACCACGCATTCATACTTGGATACCGCTCGGCAGACGTCGACCTTGCCAAGTGTCACCCACTACCATCCCACGTCCCATTCCTGTGGTCCGTTTATCAGGAAAATGTTGAGCCACTCATCAAATTGGTCCATGTCCCTTCTACAGAGGAATTGTTCCGGGTTGCTAGGAGGTGTTCGGCGCAACTCACCCCAGGCCAGGAAGCCTTGGTTTTCGCCATTTATTACGCGGCCATAGTCTCTCTTGAGGCTGATGAGGTAAAAATATGAAATCATCATCTGTCAAGACACTCAACTAACCATGATGTTCAAGGTGCAAACTAATCTCGGCGCCAGTCAAGACGATATTCTCACACAGTACCGCTTTGCGGTTGAGCAAGCCCTCGCAAAGGCAAACTTTCTCCAATCTTCGGACCTCACAGTCTTGCAGGCGTTCACCATCTTCCTGGTGTGTGTAAGACGTCAAGACGGCAGTAGGTTCTGTTGGGCCCTCGCCGGCCTATTATACCATCTTGCTCAAGGAATGGGACTCCATCGTGATGGCACCCATTTTGGACTGAGCCCTTATGAAACGGAGATAAGGAGGCGTATTTGGTGGCAATTGGTCGTCCTCGATCTCAGGGCTGCCGATGAGCTAGGGACCGATCTTGCCATTAGCGACCGGGGCTTTGACACACGAATGCCAAGCAACATCAACGACGTCGACATTAGCCCAGAAATGACAGAACCCCCGGAGCCGAGGGATGGTCGGTCTGACTGCGCAATTTCTCTTGTTCGCTACGAGATCTGCGCTCTGAGCCGGCGTCTCGTAAGAGCCTCGTCCGCGCTGGCGGGCTCGTGTCCAAGGGGAATGGCTCTTGATGCCGCTAGCCTTGCCGACAGGGAACGAATGCTCATCGAGGTGTACCAAGGCGTGGAAACAAAATTCCTGAAGCATGTTGTCGTGCATGAGACTGATCCGCTGTATTGGGTGGCTGCCATGATCGCCAGAATTATTATGGCAAAGATGTGCCTGGTCATCTATCAGCCAATGCTCTTCCCTGGCTCCGATGCGGAGCTTACAGAAGAGGCTCGGCACCGTGTCTACATCGCGGCTATCGAGATTATGGAGTACAGCGCCATCTTAAACTCGGACCCTCGTTGCAAGCAGTACCGATGGCTGTTCATGACGTACAACAATTGGCACGCGATGGCCTATTTCTTGGTTGAGAGTTGCCGGCGCCCATGGACACCACTCGTGGAGCGTGGCTGGCAAGCTTTGCATGGAATTGGAACCCCAACGACGGCTCCAGCGAACGAAGACCATGCAGCGAGGATCTTGCCCCTGAGGAAACTTTCCTCCAAGGCCACGAAGCATCGCGCCGCAGAGATAGCTCGTTTCAAGGCGGACCCTGATGAGGCTCGCCGACTAGACTTCGAAGAGCGAATGAACCCTACGCATGCGCGCTTCGGGCCAGTTCCAGGCGCCGAGGGCAAGATGGAACAAGTCAGGGAGGCTTGGCGCATGATGGTCAGGCCTGAAGGAGGCTCCGCGCCCTGGCTTTCGTCAACAAGCGAGGAGTCCATGGCGCCTACTCCCGCACTGCCTCAACAAATCCCACCTCAGCCACCTCAAGGGCTACAAGGGCCACAAGGACCACAAGGGCCGCAATCCGCTTCGCAGTCTCATACTTCGAGCGGGAAGGATGTGCCCAACAATATCGACATGTCGGATGCTGCCATGAACCTGATGAACGACTTCATGAACCAGGACGTTACAATGCCACTTACGGCATTCTGGCCCCTCAACGATCTGGTCAGCCAGGAAATGAAGGATGCGCAACACGTCATGCCTAGCAACAACACGCAGGTCACGGTCCCTCAGATGCAAAACCACGGTCAAGGACAGCAACTCCCACAACAAACAACGCGACCCAAGGATGATAATTTACCCCCGTATCTGTGGTCGGATCCGTTTACATCCATGAACACTACTTTCGGCGATGTCGGCGGGGAAGATACGGACATGTTTGGGGAAGATTTCAACTGGCAAGACTGGAGTCAAAGCATACGGGGTCTAGAAATGGAGAGTACCCAGCCACAAAAGAAGTGGTGATAAGAATGGAGAATGACGAACGGATGGAAGGATGGGCAACTGATAGACGGGGAGAACACACTGGGATGGCATTGACTGGCTCATGGTTGCGTCCGAGTTAGTAGGCTCTCCCGAATATCGTTGTATGATACCCGATTGAGTTTCAGATGGCGTACATAGGATTTTAGATGATGAGTTCCACTCCCAATGTTAAACGGCCATGGCTTTGGCTTTTCAACTATTATCGTTTCACCTAGTCACTCTCCTTGAGCCCCCAATGCGCTGTAAGCAAGGCTCTCACAGCATCTTCGGCGCTTCAGGGGTATGATCTACACAAACCTCTATGCGAGTCTCTAGTTGCAATCTCTATGAAAAGGAGGTTGTCGTGCTCTATAGCCTCTGTTCATCTTTCTTACTTTCCCGCTCTTCTCTCAACACGTCTTCTCGTCTCCGGATTTCCACATTTGTTGGTCCACCCTTACCGAAGTTGACCAGAACCACCCTCTCCCAATCGCCACCCCTCGCCGAGTCCTTGAGCTCCGGTCCAGGCTTATCAAGTGCTAGAACCACCCTCTTGTCGTCCTTCCTCACAAAAAGCGTGTGCGGGCTCATCACCTTGTCGCCCCAAGGGATCAATGCGCTTTTGTGCTGCTTGCCCTTGTCCGTCTCCGCAGTGGGGGTGCTCGAGAGGAAGGCGAGGAGCTTCTCACGCTGGGAGGCCAGGTACAGCGGGCCCTCTTCTGGCGCTGCGGACGTGGTGGTGAAGATGGTCGCGACGAGGTGGAGGAGGTATGCCTGTGGCGGGAACAGGATGATGGAGTTAGTGGAGGCTCGGGAGAGGAAGGTCTGGGCTGGGGCAAAGAGGGCGGCGGTGTGCTCGACGCCATTGTCTGGCGTGGGGATGAGCATCTCGGATGGCATCTGGCTGCGGGTAAGAGGAAGCATGTAGAGGTACATCTGGGTGGTGAAGCGCTTGGGGTTGATGGCGGGCGTGATCCATCTGGTGAAGGGAACCAGGCCGTCTTGAGTCGCAGTTAGCAAGGACCGAACTATGAGATAGAATCATTTACGGACCGATATCTGGCTCAACTTTCAGAGACTCCAACCAGTCGAGGAACTTGGTCTGGTTCCCGTGGATCATCTTCCTCGCCGCGTCCCTCTCTTCGGTGCTCAGATTCACCAGATCGCCGTCCTTCTTAGCCAACAGGATCCCCGTCTCCTCGAACGTCTCCCGAATGGCGCCGAGCCGGTAAGCCAGCCCGTCATGATGGCGCTCCGGCGACCCCACGGCGGGAACGAGCCCATCGTGGAACGCATCCAGGTTCCCGCCGGGGAAGACGTGCGCCGAGGCGAAGGACGTCGACGTCTTGACGCGGTGCAGCAGCAGGACCTGGTTCTGCGGCGAGAGCACCAGGACGGACGAGCTGGGCCGGGGCTCGCTGAGCGGACGCCTTCCCGTCGCGGAGGACGAGTAGTTTATCTGGGCCATTGCGAATGAGACCCGCGGTAAGACGGATGATGGGGAGCAGGATACGGTGCGGAGGAAGGACAGGGGCCCAAGAACAGCGTTGAGCGAGGGAGGCATTGACGGCTAGTCTTTTATTCACAAGACAGGCAGGACTGTAGAGGAGAACGGCGTGTGACGCTGGGAGGACGGTTATTGATGTCCAAACCGAGGTCCACTTGTTCGGCTCCGTAGGGACGGACGAGACGGAGCGCGGGGTGAGCGGGGTGAGCGGGGGTCCCGGAGGTGACGTCCGAAGGCCGATTGCCGAGATTCCATAGTACTCGTCTTTGAAGAAGTGATTTTCATAAACTGATCTGTGAGGTAAGAATCAGAAAATTGGATGATCTTTTTATTTATTTTTATCTTGTCAGCTGAGATGTGTAGCGTTCACTCATGGAAAACACCATCATAAAGGAGGTCGTCAATTGAATACCTTCAAGGACCATAACTAAACAAACGTCAAAATACTAAGAGAGTCGAACTCAAGCAGCGCTTTCGATTCATCTCACGCACTACATGACTTCTGTCTCCTTCCCAGACAAGGCATGCCATTGGCTCGGTAGGCCTCTTTTGGCGCATTGGTCTCCCGTGATATCTTTTACAGAAGTCAAGACTGAACATGTAGGGTAGTCATCGTTCCTGTGGTGAGTAGGTGCTGAACCCCGCCATCAACGACCTTGAGTTTACAATCGGTGATCTCTTGAATTAGGGATCAAGATCAAGTGCAAAACGAATCTCTTGTATATTAATGAAGAAGATGGTGGTTGTCAATCATTTTTTCTCTCACAAGTCCAGCCATCAAGAACGGCAAAAAAGGAAGCACTTCTCAATCATGATCTTGTGTTTTATAGGAACAGCCCGATGCGGGGGTCGAACCCGCAACCTTGAGATTGCAAGCTCTGTAAGAGTCTCACGCTCTACCGATTGAGCTAACCGGGCGTGCATCGCCCGGGTGTATCAAGCCCGGTGCGTTGAAGATTGTGTCGAAAAGATGGTCTATACGGGGAAAAGTGTGGGAGCCAGGGCATGGTTGCATGGCAAATTGTGCCGTAATTGGAGGGTAGTTTCGAGTGGTTGTGCTTTGCGCTCCACTTGGCGGCGTTATATTTGTTGGATGGTGCTGTTAAAGTCGAGATGAGAATTTCTTTCAGAACCCCCCCGGGCTATTCACTTATTGTGAAATTTCTAGACGAAAGGAGTAAGAGATACATTTCTATTCAAATAATAGCACCGCCTTCATATTGCAATTCTGTTTCATTGTTTTCGGCTTGTAATTCATCGTTTCTTTTGACCTGCGTTGTCGCCACATGCAATTAGTGGATATCAACCCTCTGATTGGCTACTAGCAACTTGGGCTTTGTCGCGGTTCGCGATAAGCCGTTATCGTCACGTGGTGGGCCTTCGCTTCCCATAGGGTTTCTCACCCCACAGATCTCATTGGGAAAATTTCGCCTGAAAAGCTCCTGTTCACGACGGCATCTCGAGACTCGGCACGGATTTCTAACGAAGTAACGCCACATACAACTCCGATACAATGGCCAAACTCTCGTAAGTCTGCCTCAGCTCTCCTCATCCGCCTCAATATCTCTGCCATTTCCGTGACGAGGACGGGTCGTGCGAAATTTGGGAAAACCACCGTGTTGGTCATGGTGGCGGGGGGAGGAATTCGGCCGCGCACGAAACGAACAGCACTCGATGAACGATACGCTCCAAACAACGACCACCGCCGCTGATGTTATTACAACGTTCGACGCTCGCTCAGCATCCTCAAGAAATTATCGACGGCAATCGACGACGGCTAGGGCAATTCAAGACGTCTCGACTTGGATCTGGCAGAGCATGGAGATTTAACCGCTGCAGATGACTTCAACGAGAACTGCCCGCTGACTGTGAAAATTACAGGCGCGGTGCCCCTGGTGGCAAGCTTAAGATGACCCTGGGTCTCCCTGTGTACGTCGCCTCGAAGCCCCTCCTAACCGATCTCCCGAACCTGGTCCGACTAACCCTTGCTTCAGCGGTGCCGTCATGAACTGCTGTGACAACTCCGGCGCCCGAAACCTGTACATCATCGCCGTCAAGGGTATTGGTGCTCGCCTGAACCGATTGCCCGCTGGTGGTGTCGGTGACATGGTCATGGCCACCGTCAAGAAGGGAAAGCCCGAGCTCCGAAAGAAGGTCCACCCCGCCGTTATCGTCCGCCAGTCCAAGCCCTGGAAGCGATTCGACGGTGTGTTCCTGTATTTCGAGGATAACGCCGGTGTCGTATGTGGATTCCATTTTCTTTCGTTTTTCTTCGTGGCGGGGAGGCAATGCATTGTGGTCGAAGGCGCAAGGAATATTACCACTACGCCGGATTAACCACCCGATTAACTAGTCGTGTTCGAACTCTGGCTAATCTAAGTTGTTCAGATCGTCAACCCCAAGGGTGAGATGAAGGGCTCCGCCATCACTGGTCCCGTCGGTAAGGAGGCTGCTGAGCTATGGCCCGTAAGTCTACTTCCAACCCCCCGACTGCGAGACCCCGCAGCGGCTGACCCGTCTTCCAGCGTATTGCCAGTAACTCCGGTGTTGTGATGTAAGGTGCTTTGGGCGAGGAAAGACAAAAGGCGTGGTTCTGTCCCCATGCGATCAAATAGAGCGCGAAGGCCCCTTCTTCCTTAAATTCGGGGACTTGGTGGAATGGGAAGTTAGTCGCTGGATTGGCAGGCTCTGCATTTCGGTTGCGGCGTGTAAGGATGATTCATACCAGGCATCACATCAAGGACAAAACAAAATCACTTCAAGTTCCTGTGACCCTTCGCCGTGAAGTTTGGGTGTGTTTGCGTGAACGTGACGTTCACTCGCCTTTATGTTGACGGCACTCATATGCTAGTGGAACCACATGGTCACCAAAATCACGTCATGGACAATGCGACACATGAGAATCGAAACGTGGGAAAATTGTGTATAAACCGATGTCGAAGGTCCTTGATAGATACACAGTTGCCAAATGCTAAGCCCCAGACTCGGGCCACACACGCACCTCCGACCGTAATGATGATGCAAAAAGCCAAAAGCACGAGCACAGAAAAGCAACGCGAGACCAACTGATGACGAACGAGGAAAGGAAAAAAGAAAAAAAGAAAGACGGGCTAGTGTACAGGCACGCAAAACATCCAAAACCCTCTGAATATCCATAGTATACAGAGCGGCCGTATGTACTGTCCCCCGTTCATCCGGTATGAATGTTACATAGAACGCTTTCGAAGGGTGCTACCCTCGGAGCCCACTTTCGTGTAATGTTTGGGAAGAAACGTTCGTTTGAGAAGGGAGGCGAAAATAGCTAGAGAAGGACAGTCGTAAAGCGACGAGGCGGAATGCCAGTCCAACCGAAGTGAAGCCTTCTCTCTCACATCTGCTGGTAGGGGTAGCCCCCCATGCCGGGCATGCCATGCACGAAGTTTGGATTTCCACCCTGGTGCGCTGGGTATTGCTGAGGATGTTGGTGTTGATGAAGCTGCTGTTGCATGTGGAGCTGCTGATGGTGCTGATGCTGATGGTGCTGCTGTTGATGATGTTGGTGCTGCTGATGGTGCTGCTGTTGATGGTGCTGCTGATGGTGCTGCTGTTGTTGCTGCTGCTGCTGCTGCAACTGCATAGCAGCCTCCTTCTTTGCTGCCGCCTTGCCCTTGGGCTTTGGCGCAATAACTCCCAGCTTCTGGTCTGCAGCTACCTGGGCTGCTTTCTTGGCAGCCAGGGTCGCCTTGCGCTTCTCAACAGCTCCAGCCATGTTGCCATTCGCCCATCGGTCTAGTACTGTTAGCATACGGTTCAATAGTAGGGGAGTATGGAATGAGGCTTACTCTTCATCGACGCCGACATCTTCTCAGACTTGGTCATCGACTTGTAGTCCTTCTGGGCTTCACTAAGATCCTCGATGGGGGCGACTGGAACGCTTGGTGCACCATTGCGGATTTCTGCTCCGGACCGCACGACCTTGATCTTATGAACCTTGCGGTTGTTGGGTGTCTGCGATGGCTCAGAGGTGGGACCCGATGACGGGGCAGGGAGTCCGTCAGTGGCACCCAGAGAGGCATTCGCTCGCTTGCCTCTCTTCTTCGGAGGCGCCTGGGCAGCTTCTTCGCTTCCGTCAGGGTCGTCACGGAACCGCTTCTGCCGCTTAGGTCGGAATGAATATGAAGACTCAGCGGTGTGCGAGGATTCCTCCGAAGACGCGGTCGATGGCCGGGAGTCTCCGTTGTCAGTGATGGAAGAGGTGGGCTCGCTAAAGTGCTTGCCCCTCGGGATCTTGAGTGTCAGAAGATGGCGTCGTGGTTGCTTGGGCTCCGGCTGGGGCTCCGGCTGGGGCTCCTCATCGACAAAATCATTAGGATCAGCCTCTTCGTATCTGATGGCCGGCCTGCCCCGCCCTCTTCGGGTGGGCTTTGCAAACTCCTCATTGGCGGCGGACTCCTCGTCATCCTGCTCTGGAAGAAGCTCCTCGACGATGCTGGGCACAGCACCCTTGGCTCGCGGACCACGTCGGCGCCTTGTCTTGGCAAGCGTACCCTCGCCGTCGGAGACCACATCGGTGTTAAAGCTGGTATTGGGGTTGGATTGGGTTTCCTCGCCATCACCATTGGCACCCCTCCTGCGGCGACCCCGGGTCGGAACGGGAGTTGAACTTCTGCTGACGTCCTGCACAGCCGCTGGGTCAAAGAGTTGCACTGGCTTCCGTTGCCGCTTACCCGTGACTTCGTCTGTCTCGGTAGCTTTGGCAGTTTGTCTCGGCTGGTTACGTAGTGATCGTCCGCGTGTCATGATCCCAACCTGTTGTGTCTCGGGGTTCTGTCGGCCAATCTTGGATGGGTGAGGGTCATACTCAAACCCGTAATTGGCCGCCATGATGCGGTCTTGTCCTTGGAGGTAGCGTGTCTCAGTCATGCCCTCCTTCTCCCGGGCCTTATAGCCCTTGACGCCGAAGTCTGGCTCTTCATAGTTGACACCGTGCTGGTGCAGGTTGCGGGTTCTTGACTCGTATTTGGTGTCTGCGGCTCGTCGTCGCAATGCGTTTTCGTAGTCGTCCACAACCTTGCCCAGGCCTGTCCATTCATGTTGCCATTGGACTAAGGAAATGTTGATGGACTCCAGAATCTCAAACAGATCCGCCGTGGGCATGTCCTCGAAGTTTTCTATGGCAGAAATGTATTCTTCGGGATCGCGAAGCTTGCGGTACTTGAAATATCGGCGTCTGTCGGGAGGTTCCTGGGATTCGGAGACATCAGCATCATCAGGGTCCTCCCCGGCGGGAGCTGGAGAGTTGAAAGCGGTGGGATCAGTTGACTCCGGGACCGGTGAGCCTCGAGTAGGAGTGTTGAGTGCAGGTGTTGGCGCTTCTGGAACTGCGTTCTCGTCATTGTCCTCCACCATTGGTTCCATGTCAATGCCTTCGCGATCGGTGTCCTTGCCCTCGGGAGTTGGCTCGTCTGCGGTAGCATCATCTTCAGCGCGGCCTTTCTTTTCCGGGTACAAGACGAACTCCCCATCGACGTATGGGGTGAGGTGAGACCAGCGACCAGTAGGTGCTGGCTGCGGTTTTGTCATTGTTGGTCGGGGAGGAGCGATCTTTTTGGGGCTTGATTTTGGTTCTGATTGTGTAGAAGGGAGAGAGTCGGGAGTCTCGATTGTTGGCGAAAGGGTCGGTGCTTTAACTTCTTCAAATTTTGAGCTGGGCGTTGGATCTTGCGTGGTGAGGACAGGCTGAGGTGAATCTGAGGTTCGGATCGTATTAGGCAACTCACGAGCCGGATTTGATGGCTCGGAGTCGATTGGATCCACTTTGTCCTCTGATTGGTTTGGCCTGGTGTTTTTGCTGTTTAGATTGGGCGATGCAGGTGTTTCCTGGGCGATTTCTATAAGGTGTGGCGTTGAAGGATGTGCAGGTTCTTCGGGCTCTGATTCGGCCATTTCAGTGTCCCGCGCAAGTTCTACGACTGGGTCAACGTCCATTTTGTCTTCGTTGTCTAGTGTTTCGTTGCCCGTGTTTTCGTTGTTCAGGTCTTTGTTGTCCCGATCTTCATTGTTCTGGGCTTCCTTGTCCTGCATTGGTGTTACACGGGTCGTGTTGCTGACTTCTTCCATAGTTTCCTTTTTGATGTGATTGGCGGCTTTAGAACCCTCCTCCACAACGTCCTTGACGCTTGATTTGGATTCGCCATTCACCTGCGTTTCGCTTGGCAGTTGGATGGATTCACTCGCTGGGGATTCAATAGCGACAGACTCAACAACGGGCTCGACTGCAATAGGCTCGGAGGAAGGAGGCCCGGCGACCTCATCAGCAGAAGCAAGAGGTTCAGATGCAGCAGCTACAACGGCAGCAGAGTCGACAGCAGCGGGCTCTACAGCAGCGGGCTCGACAGTAGCAGGCTCGACAGTAGCGGGTTCGACAGTAGCAGGCTCGACAGTAGCGGGCTCGATAGTGGTGGGCTCGACAGCAGCGGGTTCGACAGCAGCGGACTCGACAGCAGCGGACTCGACAGCAGCGGACTCGACAGCAGCGGGCTCAGCAGCAACAGGCTTGACACCAACGGGCCCAGAAGCGCCAGGTTGATCAACCGGAGACTTTGCAAGAGCAGCATCTATACTAAGTGACTCTGCAGCAGGGGCCTCAATAAGAACAGCATTGACAGCAACAGGCTTAATAGCAGCAGGCTCGACAGCAACCGGCTCAGCAACAAGTTCCGCCGCAAGGGGCTCGAGTCCTGCAACAGGAAGTTCAATCGCCGTAGTCGAGGGGGCAGCCGTAATAACATCAGTGGATGGAAGAGGGGTAGGCGGTAGAGGCGAAGCTTCAGCCCTGGGTTCCACCTTGGTAGACTCGCTTTGCGGCCGCTCTGCAGGCTGCGAGACGGACTTTTCCACACGGGTCTTGGAAAAAAAGGCGTCGAGAGTAGTTTGAGGGGCAGGCCGAGGAGCAGGCCGGGGAGCCTCAGCGGCATCCTCAATGGACGGACGTTTTGGATGGTTGCTGTCTGATGACGGGACAGCAGGGTCAGGCTTTGGCGGCGTTTTGGTGGAGTGAGGTGATGATGGATTTGACCAGCTGGGCTCATGGGTTTCTGATCCATCGACGTCAGAGTAGGAGATGCCAACCTCGATGGTGTCTTGAACATCGTTGTCATCGTCCTCAAGGGCCTCGCGGTATGCCTTCATCTCACTGGACTTGCGAGAGGGGTTTCTCCGGCGAGCGGACGGGGTATCGGCGCCCATGGAAACACCTCTCCTCTTGGGATCTGTGCCGTACAAGTCCTCAGTATCGAAATTGGTTTCGGGCCTGCGTTTTCTACCGCGGGCCGATGAGCTGGAGTTGGGGACGACGACATCGTCTTCGATGTGTTCAAACGTGTAATCCACGCGAGCGCGCTTCCGAAGACTGTGACCGCCCTTTTTGGGGCCGTCCTCATCATCGTCAGCCATGGAGAAGTTATCCATGATTGAAGAGCGCTTTCTCAGATTGAGGCCACGATTGGGACCGGGTGGTGAGAAGGTGAAGGCGCGCTGGACGGGTTTGCTTGAGCGGCGAGGGCCACCGCTGTGGGCGGACTGCGGCGTCGTGTTAATGTGCGCTGCCACCGGGCTCGTTGACAAATTGAGATCAAACGAAGCCTCTGATGCAGAGCGAGGAGACGCAGAATCTCCCAGAGGACGGCGGCGTTGAGTTGTTCGGCGCGACCGGTCCATGGTCAGCCGGGACTGGACGGGCTGGGGCTGCGAAGTACAGCAACGACGTGTAGCGGCCAGCCAGGCCCGCTCGCAGCCTCATGCGGCGGAAGGGCAGGGCGCGCAGATGAAGCCAATGATTGCCAAGGACCAGACTAATGAGGACAGAGAAGGCAGAAGGTGCGCCGAGTGGCGGAGGGCTTGGGGGACGGGTGTGTAAGAATGGAGAGCCGGGCGAGATGAGGCGTGTTTGAGTGAGCCAGGGCAGCGAAAGAATTTTGAATAACGGGGCCAAAGCCAGATGCAACGGCAAGGAGCAAGGGGCTAAGAACCGTTCACACGGCGGAGAAAAGACCAGCCCCCGGCAGACGCCCGCGATGATGCTGGGGCTCAAATATCAGAGACGCGGTGATGGGCCGCCTCCTTTGACTTTGATGTGGTTGCCGTCGATTTTCTCGAGGTGTCGTGGTTCGAATAAGCCAAGGCCCTGCCTCGCCGTATTAGCTATTAGCTGTCCGCGCACTCGACCAATGGCCTGGGCCCCCGGGTACGTACCGTTGGCACCTTCCCCCCGGCCAGAGCCCTTCTCCGGGGTTCCTCCGCCCGGAGCGTGCTGGCCAATTGGGTGCGCCAGCGCGGGAAGGCATGGGGCTATTCCGCGTTGGGCCTGGCGCCCTCATTGCACACCATCTGACTGGGCCGCCGTGGCTGTCACTGGACTTCAGCGCCTGCAGGGCACCTGTTCACTGGCCTTTTGCGGCTTGGGGCGTTGTCTGCAGCGCACTGCACAGGTAGGCAAGGTACCTTGGCTGTACTTGTTCATCCATGACCGTTCTGGGCAGTCTTGGTGAGATCTCCGCAGTGGGTAGATCGCAGTGGGAGTACCGTCGGCAGTACAGGAGGTACTTGGAACCATTTACATCACATGGACTTCCCAGCTGGACAGTTTTCCTTTCGTGTGCCCATCTCTCCGAGCTCCCGGTCTGATAATGACGTTTAGACTACTAAGACCCTTCTCTTTGTAAAGGCGAACACTCTGAATAAGTGTTCCTGACTGACCGACTGTAGCGTTGCAGAATATCCAATCGTATTGCTGTCTCGTGTTATCCCTGGGCCAACTTCTCGTAACCTAGGTACTGGAGGCAGTAATAAGCCATGTACGAAGTAGTACCCCTGCTCAGTGGTTTTGGTTCGCCGGAAAGCTCCTGCTTGTCCCTCCCTACCTGAGTGAGGTGAGCTCCCCGTCCCGCGTCCCGTCTGTGCCATGTGCCAAACAACCTTCTGACAATTGCGCAGGGCCTTTGTAGTTTGTACACATAACACTTTAACTTCCTCCTCTCAACATCCCAACTACCGGCCGGAACCCCACCAACACGCACGTTGACTATCACCTCTACCGCTTCGCTTAGAAAACATCAATCACCCATTATTGTCGTCTGCCTCTGCGACTTTCCCCGACCATGGCTTCTAAGAAGACCAAGGCCGCCGCCGCCGCTGCCGCCGACGACGACAACCTCGACGAGTTGTTCTCGGGCATCGACATCAAGCCCAAGAAGGCCTCCAACCTCAAGTCCAAGCCCACCTCGGCCGCCTCCAAGGCCATTGCCGACCAAGACATCTTCGCCGATCTGGAGTCTGAGCTGGAGCAGCCTTCGCGCCCGCACACGCCCCGGCTCAAGGAGGTCGCCGCCCGACGTTCCACCGCGACGCCTCCCGCTGGCGACGACAGGACTGCACAGGTCGGCCGCAAGTCCACCGATAGCGCCAGAAGCCTAAGAACGACCTTCACCCCGAGTGCCACGAGCTCCGACGCCCACGAGTCTGAAAGGAAGCCCGCCGTGGAGCCCGTCATCGAAGAGGCGCCCGCTGAACCCACTGGCGGTGGATGGTGGGGTGGCATTTTGTCCACGGCCAGCGCCGCCATGAAGCAGGCCGAAGCCGCTGTCAGCCAGATCCAGCAGAACGAAGAGGCCAAGAAGTGGGCAGACCAGGTCAAGGGACTAAAGGGAATTGATGTTGGTAGCCTGCGAAACTACGGTACGTGCCGCTGCCTGCCGGCCATTTTATGACGAAGCTAATCAGATCCCAGGTGACGAACTTCGCCATCGCGCCCTTCCTACCTTTACCAATATCCTCCACACCCTCGCTCCTCCCATCAGCTCCCACGAGCGCCTTCTCATTCACATTACCCACGATATTGTTGGGTACCCCTCCCTCGATCCTCTCGTCCATGGCGTCTTCGCCCGTGTCATGTCTCAGGTTGAGGGCGGTGACCTCCTCGTCGTCCAGCGCGGCCAAGAGAGCAGCTCCCGCCGCAACCACGAAAGGGTTGCCGGATGGCATGATGGACCGTGGTGGAGACAGACAGACGTCCCTCGTGAGCTCGGCTTGATCAACGGGCTGCCCGAAGGAACCAAGCTTTGCCGTGCCAGCGTCGAGTCATATGCGAATGAATACTTCGCCGCCAACGGTGGATTGGAGCAGGCCAAGCTTAGAGCTACCGAGGATCTGAGCGAGTCTAACCCAGTCAGAACCTCTGACCTCTTCATGGCTATCCAGGCCATCAGCAGTGATGTGGACAAGAGTTTGTTCGCCCGCACCGCTTCTGCCGAGAAGGAGAAGGAGTCCTCCGATGTGCAGGAGCCGGAAGAAGACGAGGAGCTTATCTGCTTCGCGATCCTTATTCTCGACCCCGTTCACGAGATCGAGTTCTCTACCATCAGCCAGTCCGTACCTGGTCGATGGGTCCAGTGGCTGGACGCCCCAACTCCCTTGACTCCTCGATCTGCCGACGAGGGCCATGATGCGCCTGAGCTCATCCCAGAGGAGATCAGGGATATTATCGAGAGCGGTGGCGTCGACCCACGCGAGTGGGTTGCTGAGTGGCTGGAGCAGATCCTTGATCTCTCTGTGGGTATCGTTGCCCAGCGATACGTTGCCCGCCGCATGGGAGTCGGCGAGGGAGGCCTGGGAAAGGGTAAGCGGAGGATGGAGGAGCTTCTTCAGGACGGTGGTGGTGAGGCTGCCCGGGCCGGCATCATCTAAACATTCCTATCATGGTACTAGCCTGAGGGAAGCGGACGAACCGCAACCTGTGTCGGCGTTATGGGTCGGCGACTCGATGTAATGTTTGCCTCCTTGGGACTTTCTGGTAAATCTCAGGGGCTTTTGAATACGGGCTACGTCTTGTTTTTTTGTATCTTCGTAGGTAGTAATAGGACCAATCCATGCGTTGAAGCCTCTAAGAGCCACTAATGATCTATCACCTCTGCCTATGCCTCAACGCAGCGTTTTTTAACTCTCTATGACTAGTATCGGGTTTAGCTCAACCTTTTGCAGCGTGATCGTCTAATCTAGATGAACAGTGCCAGCCCTCTTCAACTCTCCTCTTGCCGCTCTTGTGGCCCCTTCCATCTCGACAAATTTCAGCGGCCGATACACCGGATTCCACATCTGCTCGCGAATCCACTCCTCCAGCTCTTCCTCCGATGAGGGGATGTCTTCCACGGTCGCCTCACCGTCCTCGACAGCCGCCTGTATGACTTTCCGCGCGATGCGAACGCTCACGTCGCGGACGGAGCTCACATCCGGCAGCAGCGGCGCGGTCGGGTCGCCCAGCGCGGGACTCAGCGCGGCGACGCCCTGCACGGCGGCGACGAGCATGCGATCGGTCAGGTGGGCTACGCGCGCGAGCACGCACCCGAGGCCGATGCCCGGGAAAACGACCGAGTTGTTGCACTCGGCGACGTCGATGGTTACATCCGCACCCGAGTCGCCCCACGGCCCGGTGACGGGGGCGAAGGGCGAGCCCGTGGCCACGAGGGCTTTGCCGTCGGTCCAGGAGAGGAGGTCGGCCGGCTTGGCTTCGTGGAGGCGCGTGGGGTTGGAGAGCGGGAGGATGATGGGTCGGGGCGCGTGTTCGGCCATGGCTTTGATGATCTCTTCGGTGAAGGCGCCTGGGACGGTGGATGTGCCGATGAGGACGTTGGGTCGAGTGGTCTTGATGACGGATAAGAAGCTGGTGTCTTTGTCTTTCCAGTCGGATGCATCTTTGACAAAGGCCTTTTGGGCGCCCGACGTCTCGGTATCGGTTGTCAAAAGGCCAGGCTTGTCAATCAACCTTGTGACGGTTAGCTCAGCTTGAGAAAACAGGGTATTCATGTATGTACCAGATCTGCTTTGCAGCCTCCTCGTGGCTGATGCCCCCCTCGGTAGCTATGGCGTCCCGAACCTGGTCGGCGATACCTACACCAGCGCTGCCAGCGCCAAAGACAACCAGCCGGATGTCGCACAGCTTCTGCTTGCTGACGTGCAAGCCCGCCATGATGGCGGCCAGAGTCACACAGCCGGTGCCCTGGACGTCGTCGTTGAAGCAAGCAAACTTGGGCCGGTAAAGATCAAGCATGCGCCTCGCTGCGAGCTTGTTTTCAGTATATCTCGTGCTGTCACGGTACGCTCGAGGAGACTCACCGTTGTGGAGGCCAAAGTCCTCGAAGTGGATGTACGCCTTTGGGTACAGCTTTCGCGCGGCGGTGATAAATGTATCGACGAACTTGTCGTACTTCTCGCCCCGGACGCGCTTCTCTCTGAGGCCGAGGTATAAATCGTCCTTTAGGAGGGTCTCGTTGTCAGTCCCACAATCCAGCACAACGGGCAGAGTGCGATTCGGATGCACGCCGCCACAAAGCGTCGTCAGGACTAGTTTGGCAACAGAGATGAGGATGCCGCCTACGCCCTGGTCACCGATGCCCAAGATCTCCTCACCGTCTATAGCGAGTGTAAGTTAAGCGTCTATCACGGTATTAGAGGTAGCTGACCTGTCACGACGATGTAGTCGATATCCTCTGGCTTGCCCCATTGTGCCAGATCATGATGCACTCGGTCTTGATCCCAGATGTTGAGAAAACAGCCCTCTGAGCGTCTGAAGAGGCGGGAATAGTTCTCGATGGCTTCGCCCTCGGTTGGGGTGTACACCACGCTCATCATCTCCTTGAGATGGACTTGTAACAGCTTTCCCCGGTAAGCCCGGAACCGTGATCAAAGTATCGGACGGCAATGTTACCTTGTAATAGAGCACCTCATTCTGAATGTTGAGGGATGTCAGAAATGTGTTCTTGGCTAAATCATCTGCGCGCGTCGAGTATTGCTCGTAGGCGCGCTTGCACTGCTGGTCGAGCGACTGGACGCTCTGGGGTAGCAAGCCGGTGAGGTTGAAGTGGCGACGCTCCTCTGGCGGGAACGCAGAGCCCTTGTTCAGGTAGGCCGAGTTGAGAAGCGCAGTCCCAGTGAGGGCGCAGTCGATGGGACCGCTGGTGCTGAGCTGAAGATGGCTGAACTTGGAGGATGAGGCGTTTGGAGACATGGTTGCGTTACAGTGGATGCAACACCACAGGGATGGACGAGGTTTGGGGGGGAGAGAAGACAGTCTTGGCTACGAAGATAAGCAGATGGGAAAAGCCCTTGAGAGTTCAAGCTCCAAACGTCAACAAGAGGAGCTGGAGAGCGTGATCTGATGATTGGCTGCTGAGGCACACATGCTTGGTGACGTATGCGAAGTTGCTGCATCGAATGCCCTGTTTTTGTATTTTGTAGTCTAGTTACCGCCCTCCAAATTCTAGTTGAACGAGCTAAATGGATGATCGCTGGTAGACTAGACTGCTGCTTCTTAACAGCCTACGGGAGACTATGAAATAAAAATATCGGAGCGCTGGGAGCCTCACCCGTGTTGGCAAAATGGTCCGTTAAAACGAACAAAACCGGGCGGGGACTATGATGGCCCATTTGAGTCTTGCAGCTGCATCAGGTCTCTCCTGAGGGAGGAGACCTGCAAAACCCCAGCCTACTTCACACGAGCTGTACAAAACGCACGCACGTGGAAGACCTTCGCGAGGAAGACTCGTAGATGGAGAGGAGTGGCTGGAGAGAAAACGCTGCGGGCGGAGAGGATCCATGATGCGAGAGGAAGACAAAGTAAAAAAACAAGGAAAAATACCTACCGGGAGCGGGAGTGATGAGTGTATATTTTTGGGAGCTTCCATCGTGCTTGCTGCGGCACTTGCGGCGTGTGCGAGAAATGATTCTCTTCTGTTGAAAGAGCATTCTCGCGGTGTGTTTTGTTTGAGAAGAGAAATTCTCGCTGGGCAGGTTGGGACGGGTGTTTGGGGCAAATTATAGCGGGGACTTTACGTTGCCCCACCAGCTTCTTCCGCCTGGACCCATTTGAGATAGGTACGTACCTGAAGTGGTTGATATGGAATCTGCCAAACGTCACTTCAAGAGTAGAATGTTGGTCGTATAAATCTGGATATCTAAGTAGAATACGAGTGTTAAACCATTTTGGAAATTGCTGTTCTTGGGACTTATCAAGGTAGCTCTTTGCTGTAGACTGCGGAGACAAAATGTTAGAAGCACAAGTAGAAACTGCAACCACCTACAGACAAGGTACAAGTTACCGGCTCACTTACACGGGATCAAACAGCACATGTTGCCTCCAGACGACTGTGATATGGAAAACCATGGGAGATTTTGTGCAATTTTATTCTCAAGGGATTCAGGACTGTACAGTCTTTGACTTTGCATTTGGGCAAGGGGTCTACGATTCCTTCAACATCCATACCTGCGCCATTCATCGGCCAGGCTCAACATCCTCATGGTGAGAAGGAGTCGTCGACTCAATCTCCTCCGTCTCCTGCACAAGTCTCTTCTCAGCCTTCAGTGCATGGTTCTCCATCTCGAAGCCCAAGCCAACATCTCGCTTGGCTTGCTCAAGCAGGATAGCATCTTCCTCGCCCGTGTGGCTGCCAAAGACGCGATCCATCTCTTCCATGGTTACACCCTTCGTCTCCGGGAGGTAGAAGTAGACCCAGACAATGCTGGCAGCCAAGAAGCCGGCGAAGAAGATGTAAGTACCCCACTTCAGGGTCTCGAACATGGGAGGGACAAAGAATGCAACGGCGAAGTTGTTGATCTGACATTTGTGTTAGCGTTGTGACTTGGTAGGTATTTCGCAGCCGAGAGAATCAACTTACCCAGTTGCTCGAGGCACCGATGGAGGCACCCTTGGACCGAATCGACAAGGGAAAGATTTCGGCAACAAGAGTCCATGAAACAGGACCCCATGTAGCACCAAACGCTCCAATGTAGACCCAGATGAAAGCCACCGCCGTCCAGCCCGCCGCCGCATGAGTAGTCCAGTCATGACCACACACAGCAACGATGATGCCTGCCAGGACCATTGAAATCCACATAACCACCGAGCCAACATAAAGCATAGGCTTTCGTCCGACTTTGTCAATGATTACCATGGCGGGCAGCGTACTGACGAAAAACACCACGCCTGTCACGCCTGTAGCCAGCAACGCTTGAGTGCCTCCTGTCAAGCCTAGGCTCTCAAACACGTTAGCAGCGTAGTAGATAATTGCATCCACGCCGCTCCATTGTTGAAAGAACATCACGAGAAACCCCGTGACTACTCGCTTGAAGTTATCCCAAGTTCTCACGATGTTGTAGTACTGCGCGAACTCTCTCGTCCACACATTGCCGTCCTCTTTAGCTGCCAAATTGGAAAACGTCTTGGCAAAGGCACGGTGCTCGAATAGAGCCTCAGCCTTGATTTCCATGAATTCCACCTGAACAAGTTCATGGTCCTCGGGGAGGTTTCGGAGATAAGAGAGCGTTTTGAGAGCCTCTTGATGACGGCCCTTCTTGACCAGCCAGCGAGGGGAGAAAGGAAGCCACCAGATACCGAAGGCGAGAAGCACAGCCGGAATACCTTGAATAATCGAAGGAAGCATCCAGGCAAGGTTGCGTTGTCCGTCGCCGTGGCCGCCGATATAGTTGGCGCCGTATCCGATCCAGAAAGAGAGCATGATTCCGAGGATGGTGCAGAACTGGTAGAAGGAAACGAGGAATCCTCGTAGTTCGGGAGCTGATAGCTCGGCATTGTATAGGGGACTGAGGTACACATCCGCTATTAGTCAAGCTGATGAAACCGAGAACGAAGGAATAAACTTACCCAACACCACTGAAGGTTCCAACACCAATTCCAGTGAAGAATCTGCCGGCATATAGCATAGCAGGATTGTGGTACGTGGCGCCGCAGTACAGATAGCTGCCCAGGATGACCCAGCAGCAGGCTGAAAACATAGTATATTTTCGAGAGATGACTTCGCCTAAAACACCGGCAGATAGGGAGCCGAGGATACCGCCGAGTTGAAGAATCGAGGTAAGCCAGCCCGTGGCGCTGGAGGACTCTACCACTGACGGGAAGTTGTCCTTGAAGCGTGTCATGACTAGGGACTGGCCTAAGACGCCTTGCTGGTAGCCATACTCAAAACCACCGAACCTTTCGAATAGGTCAGAATCAGGCAGGCAGGGTATACACTGGGTTACTTACGAGGCAAAAAGCGCGATGACAACCAACTTGGGGTTGTTGTATATCGTCCTCCATCGGTTCTTATAAGCGAGCTTTGTCCGCTCTTCCGCCATGGACTCCATGGCGACGATTCAGAGGGAGAAAAAAAGAGGACAGGGAAAAGGAGGATTCGCTTGACGAAAGCAAAACTGGTCCATGCAATAAAAAAAGCCGTTCGTGGGGGACTGCACATGAACCGCAAAATGCAGATCCTCTGCTTGCTTTATACTCACCAGTTTGCATGTTTTCTTCCAACCGCTCTCCACAAACCACCCAAACACACCCAAACACCCCAGCTGGAGTCCTCGCCGGGGAAACCTAAGTCGCCAATCCGGGGACCCCAGAACGGAGATACAAGGTGACAGTCTGACAAAGGACTTCCCTGACGCGGGTGGTTGGGTTCGCCTCCTAAGGTGTAGTTACCCAGATAGGCAATCGGAAGCACTTCGTCGGTCGTATGGACCAAGGGGAGTGTGCTCCACGTTGCATTTTCGCGTGGATACGACCCTCCAGCCTCGCCTGGAAAACATGCTTCACCTTTCCCTTCCGAGATCCCTCTGACGTTTATTTCCGGTCGTCGACTAAAACTTCTCTCCATGACGCCAAAGCGGTTGCGGCGTGATCCAGCGATCGGCGCCAAGGGCGGCCTTAGCCGTTGTTGATGTGACGTCGACGCAAGACCCACGCTCTTTTCGCTCACGAGATGCTGCGAGATTTGTCCAAATAGGGCCACCTTACATTGGAAGGATCAAGGGCGTGGAGATAAGCACGCAACGGATCCGCGCAACTGTATTCTCTTACACCCTATCCCCGCATCAATTGATTTCTGCCTAGGCCTTGAGGAGTGGGTAAGTTTTCTAGCTCTTCGGCTCGATACCCAGGGTCTCTTTCGTAAGACGACTGGGTATCTAGCAGTCAAGACCAGGTTCTTAGCTCGACTACCTCCAACCAGACACTTCTTTTCTCACGCCAAACACGATGATCATGCCGGTTTGACACAACTGATGCCTGAAAACCCATTGATTAAACCGAGGATGATGTGACACAGCAACGCCGACGGTTGTCCGTGAGGCTGAATGCGAGGTAAAACGCCACTGCGAATAGCTTCCGAACCGCCTCGCGCCTACCACCGTAGCGCCAGCCGCCGGAACCCGAATGGCATATCTCTTTAGCGTCCTCACGAGGGGCTCCAGTGGTGGAGCGAGCAAATGATTCAAACAACCAGGGTCCCCATACATTTTGACGGCTCTCATGACTCTTTGATTGAGTTACTGACCAGATGCCCGAGATGAGTGTTCGACGTGCTCCGGGGAGTTCGAGAGTATTTCTGTTCTTTAATTTCCCATGTGTGAATAAAAGTTCAATTAGTCTAGTGGACTAATACTGATACTAGGCTCGATGGATTTTTCCTTCATTCTCTCATATACATAAAACGTTCATGCGTACAGTATTTGTCAGCGATCAATGAGACGTTGGTCCCACCAAATGCCCGAGAAGATCCGGAAGTGAGGTCAAGTTTTCAGATCTAATAGGTACTAGCCTGAACTGAGCTTGGTTGCTGGATGATGTCATGGGATTGAGAATAGTCAGGAGGAAATCATCTTGAGTGGTTGTTATTCGTAGGCGCGATGCAAGCATGCGATAACTCTGGAGTACTATGTCGTAAGTTTTCAGAAAAAGATTCAGCGAGAGTATTGGGTACCCCCAAGTTGTGCTGATAAACCCACTCGTAGATGTCATCTATTTCGTTCTGTAAACATGTACTTCCAGAATGGAGCCAACCTCCTAGGCCACCTCTTCCTCTCCTTCTTCTTCCTCCCACATCAAACCTCACCGTCCATCACTACAAACAAGCCGGTTGGAGAGTAATTCTCACTGAGCGGAGTTACCGTTGTTGCCAATCAGGTTAGGGGAGCTGCGGAGAGTACCCGTGATCTTGTTGGCGGTAGCAACTGACTTGAGCCAGCTGGTAACGCCAGAGACGCCACTAACACCTTCAACGGACATGCCGTACAGACAAAGACCGACAATGTGGGGACAGGCCATGGAGGTGCCGCTGAGAGTAGCAGTGGCCGAGTTGCTGGTGTAGTAGGAGGACAACACACTGGAACCAGGGGCAAATATGTCGAGTGAGGTGCCGTAGTTGGAGTAGTAGGCAATGGCCCACGAGCTGTCGATGGCACCGACGGTGATGGCGCTGGCGGCGGAAGCGGGAGAAGTATTGGCAGCATTCTGGGCCTCATTTCCCGCAGCGACAACGGAAAGGACACCCGAAGAAGAAGCAGAAGCGACGGCGTTGTTAAAAGTAGCAGAGTAGCCTCCACCGAGAGACATGTTGATGGCAGCCTTGGATGTTCGGCCATTGCTGACGATATGGTTCACAGCCCAGTTGAAGCCGGAGAGGATGATGGAGGTGGTGGACTCGTCGCCCTGGAAGACCTTGACACCCAACAAGGTAGCCTTCTTGGCAACGCCATAAGTCTTGCCACCGATAGTGCCGGCGACGTGGGTGCCGTGGCCGTTGGTATCGGCGTTGTCATTACTGTAGGCAGACCAGATAGCCGTGGCGCGGCCCTCAAACTCGTTGTGGGTGGCCCGGATGCCGGTGTCAACGATGTAAGCGTAGGTGCCCTCTCCAGCAGCGGTGTCGTAGATGTAGCTCGTATAACCTGAGGTACGGTGAGAAACCGTTCCTAGGCCCCAGGTAGAGCTGGTCTGTGTGGTCAACGCCCTATTGGTGATATGGGCCATCTCGGTGTCATCTTTGATGTACTGCAGCTTCCAGACCTTGTCCTCTTCAACGAGAGCAACCTGGTAATTATTTTAGTATGTGTTTAGTAGATAGTTCCGTTTCAGGCCTACCTCTGGATTGTTCTTAATCTCCTCGATGGTATCATCATCGAATGACCCAGCGTAGCCATGGAAGCCGTAGTCACCGTCATAGGTGATCTCAACACCCTTGGCGTCAGTGTCACGCTTGACGATACTGCGCTTATGGACCTGCTCGACCCAGGTCAAGTGATCTTCGAGATCATCGGTTCCAAGGTCAGACTTGAGAGTGACGATGTAGCTGCCCTTGACAACGTCGCCATTGGCACGCTCGACTGGGGCAGCAAGGCCGTACCCGAGAAGGGTCGTCACAACGAGAACGATGTTAGCAAAGTTGACCATTTTAAGACAGGTAATTGGTATAGATACTGAGAGATTGTTGTGGTAATGAAGGACATATTGCAAAGGATGTAATGCCGTCTTATATACCTTTCTTGACCTTTATCTCATAAATCCATGAGTAAATGATATCAGGACGATCATCACCGAAACTAAAAGGTCATGGTAGGTCTGAACCAAGAAACCATGGCATCGTCTCTGGGGTTTCCACTGCAATGGTCACATTATGGCTGGGGAGGCTGTCAGCAACTTCCTGTTCAAGCCAAGATGTGTGGTATCATGTGCATGGAGCGCACGGCAGTTGATAGGATAAATCGCAAATGGATGGCAAAATAATAATCATACGACAAGATTAGTTTCTAGAAAGAAACTAGGGCGATGGTTGCACAAAAGTTCTTGGACAATGCGACCACCATAGAGAGAAGCCTGAGCAGCGGTGCCTCACTAGGATCTTGGCGAGGGACTTTGAAAGATGGATGCTCTTGGCACTGCAACAAGTGCACCGGGTTAGAGCCTATGACCCACGTTGAGAAACAAGTGTTTCATAGTTGAAAGAAGCCAAAAACAAGGTAGAGAACAATGGTCCGGCGAATATAATCCAGGGTTACAAGCAGAATCCGGCGCAACGCGAGACTAGAGTCACGAGTGATCTTGGTAGGAAGATAATGAGCTTCTCTGTAAACAATCGACGAAACCAAGCGTTTAATGGGCTCGTCTCAAGTTCCCCCCAAGCCAGTGGAGATAGCAAGAGACTCCGTCAACGAACTCAACATCAAACGAAGGAGAAGAAAGAAATATCGGCGATTAGAGAGCGGGTCCGGAGTCAATACCAGTTGGGAATTACGGCGGAGGCCAGGTCGGTAACCAGAAATAATGCATAAACGCAAGTTTGTTCTTGTTGTCGATGCGTTGTCGTAGCCAGGCTGAGAGCACCTTGGTAACTGCTCTTGTGCGCAACTCGAGCATATTTGGCACGGCAACATTTCAGGGACTAGGTTGTATGGCAGTTAGTAAAATTCGGCTGGGGTTAGTTTCACATCATAATAATAGGCTTCATTGTTGGAGACTTGCACTTCCTGTTTCGGACATTGCCGCTGTCTTGTGTGGACATCCGATGTTCAGCAGGATCTCCTAGAGCGAACGCCGCCTCGCAAGCTCGTCATTGCTGAGGCGATCAATCGGTCGCACCATGTGAACGAGGTCGCATGAAGCTCGTGCCCAGTAAGTCTTCTGAGGGTCGCGAAGAAGCCAGGGAGGTGTCACGTAGGAAGTTTGTTCAACGTGAGGAAGCTGGTCAACCTGACTGTGGAAGGGAGGGTGGTACAGGTAAAAAGAGGAGCAGTATTGATCGTCGAAGCGGCTGGCATACACCACAGATCGTTCTCGTGACCGAAGGCATGGTGTTGAGAATTGGGAGTCTCGCAAGGAAGTGGGGGTGGAGAATGAGAATGGTGGGGAGTGAGAGATCAATGATCGTCGACCAGGGTTGAAGTGATCTTGGCCGGAGGGATCGGCGCCGGGAGATAAGATTTAGTGGGTTGGCGCTGGAAGTGTTCAGGACAGCAACTTCGCGATACTGGGTACCTAAGCTGCGGGAATAGCCCTTTTACTTCATAGTGGCAGTTTATTTATTTTTTCCACAGATTATTTGACGAATCGTATCCCCTTAATTATTAAATGATCCCGGTTTGAATACATCCATGATTCCCGTGCGCCTCCCGCTTCCCGGCGGCCGGGACCCGTTGTAGAGGCATCCCTAGAGCATTAGTGCCGATCTTCCCTCTCAGCCAACCATTCATACTTCTCCTTCATCCCTCCATCTTCAACCCTCCGTCTTTCACAGCTTCAGTTTCCTCCTCCTCCACCCCTCATCCTGGACTCGCGCCACATCTTGTCTCTCCGTCCACACTCCCAGCCAGACAGGTCACGATCCGTTATCAGCACCACTCGTGATGCTCCTTTGCAAAAGTTCGACCATCAGTCTTGGTCATGGCCTTCCCCCTGCTGAACTGCATGTAACCCGACCCTTGAATCCATACCATCCATCCCCCACATCCCATAAGCACCCTTTCGCCTACAACCATGACCTTTTATTTGTCTTAACCTCCAGGTCTAGAGGATCTAACGACTTATACTGTCCATATTCGTGGTTCTAGACGTCCATGACTGACCTTGCTATTGGCCTTCAACTCTCCCACGTGCAGACCACTCCCGAAAATACCCCGAATCTATGCCTTGGCCCCCTGTTCCCCCTGGATCTCGCTCAACTTTATCATCCAGATCTTCCTGTGTGCCTGGTGTACAAAATTGTGATCAAGTTGTACCTCTCTGTCTTCCGTGATCTCTCGAGGAGCCTTTTCTATCACTTACAGCCGGTGCTTCGAGAGTTTCAACAGTGAACGGCGTATCTCCTTCCTAGACAGTTACTGGACGTATGACCACTTGGAGAATTTTGTATACATGAGAAAAGCGCCATTCGTAGAAGTATATTGGCTAATGTAGCTCTCGGCATGTTATTACCAGTGCCTATACTGTGCCACGGCTAATCGATTCAAACAGTTCACCTCAATGATTCAGGACCATGAAGCGCAAACCAGTGAGCATCGATAACATCCCTACGTCGAACCAGTCCCAATACCAGCAATCGACCACCCTGCCCCATTTGATGATACAAGTGCTCAGATCCAAACTTATATCACATACCATTTCAGTCACTCCAATTATATCCCCCAGTCTTTGCACCAGTCCCCTCAAAAGAAAGAAGCCCAGCGATAGTATGCATAAGGGTTGGAGGTTATTCGATTGTGGTGACGATCTTTAGACTCTGGCATCTAGAAGTATTGTACTTGCGTCTTTCGATAGTCATCCAATTCAAATCTCTACGGTCAAGTAAGGTTTCCACTTTCTTCTAAACATTACCTACACGCATTAGACCAAATGACTGGCACTCTTAACTTGTTTCATGTTCTTGGAAATGACATATGGGGCGGTTGCAGAAAAATATTCTGGACCCTGTGACAAGAAAGAAAACCACATTCACTGGAACCTCTCCGGCCAGTCATTGAATGGGAATTTATGTTGGGGTTTCGACCGGCTTTCCGGAACTAGATCGGACCTCTCGCTCCGCAACGTTCAGTGTGGCCATAGTGGGGCCGGCCCGATGTACTCGGAGCTTGCTGGTACAAGTGAAATTGTGACTCCTGTTAATTTTAGGACGTACGAAATTACAGTCCATTGAATCGGTCTAGAAGTTGGCTTCTGTCAATCTCATAGCTTCTCGAGTTGTTCATTGGACACCCTTATCTGTCCAAACACCTAAGTGTCTAATTCAACATCCCCAAGTACTGCGTCGAAATAACAGTCCCCTTCTTAGCCCCCTTCACACTAACGCATACTACCTCTCCGGGAACAATATCAATCAAGTTGTCCTCGAATTTAACGTCGTCATCTTCGCTCTCTAACGCGACGCCCTTGACCGGCACCTCGGCACTGATCTCGACCGTCTTGCTGTCTTCGGTCACCTCGGCCCGGAGGGACTTGGGCTTCTGAAGATGCAAATACTTGAGTGGCTCGGGCCAATTGACATAGCGTGCGATCTGCTTGCCTTCTTGGTAGAGATAGGCTGCCACCACTGTGCGTCCTTCGAGGCCAGCGTCGGGTGTCTTGACGGGAACATCTAGCGTTGCAATCTCGGTGGAGCGATTCTTCGGAAGAAGAACAGACGCTGAAACGGTTTGAGAGAATGTTTCCTTGCCTGATTCAACATCCCAGGCCTTGACGACGCAGTCGGCCGTCACATTCTCCAGCTTCAAGTTGCTTCCCCAGATCTCAACTTGGACCTTCGTGTCGATGTGAACTCGAGTGTACTTGTCCTTAGGGTGCTTGTGCTCTCGTCGCGTGATGCCGATGGAGACGGGCGCCATTTCTCGCTTCACCGTGAAATATGCGTGCTTCGGCCGGAGATAGTAATCGCAGATAGCCCAAGACGTAACAGGCCAGCAGTCGTTGATCTGCCAGACAAGGGCGCCGCCGCAGTACTCCTTACCAGGGCCTCGCCACTCACGCTTCCAGAGCCTGTATGCCGAGGCGAGGCACTCGGCCTGCATCAGTTGAGTACAGTAGATGAAGTGCTCGATAGGGTCGGGCGCATATCGGAAGTTCTCTACCAGATAGAGAGCAATGCGGCGTTCGTGGCCGTCTGCCTTGTTGTGGAAATCGACGGTCGAGGACTGCGGGTAGCGATCCGGGTCATCTTTGCCCAGCGGAAGGTAGGCGTCGATGGTCTTGATGTTAGGGAAAGCCTCCATTCCGAACTCAGATACAAAGCGCCCGACCAGTTTATCAAAGTTTTGATACTTTTCTTGAGACCCGTGCCAGACGTTCCACTGATGGATGTCTCCAACAGTGGGGTCAACGGTAGTCTTGCCGCCCCAAGGGCTGCCGTAGTGATACGGCGTGTCAGGAACGAGGTCCTTGCATGCATCTGCGAGGATCTTCTCGTAGATATACCGAGCTGGGAAGTCTGTCTTCAGCCAGCTCTCTGCATCCTTGTTCTCGAAGTCATATGTGAGATTGCTGCTCTCGGCCACCTGGTAGTCTTCATTGTTGCCGGCCCAGATTACAATGGAAGGGTGGTGGCGTAGGAGCTTGATGTTCTCCCTGGCTTCGCGGTCGATGGACTTACGAAGTTCCGGCCAACACGGGTAGTTGCCACAGCCAAACATGAAGTCTTGCCAGACGAGAACGCCGAACTCGTCGCAGGCATCATAGAAAGCCTCTTCTTCGTAGATGCCACCACCCCAAACTCTGATCATGAACTGGTTGCCGTCGGCCACCAGCTTGACCCAGTCGTAGTACCTCTGTCTAGAAATGCGAGGGACGAAGTTGTCGGCAGGGATCCAGTCACTACCACCACAAAAAACTGGGATGTTGTTGACCTCGAAGAAGAAGCTAGTGCCGGGCTGCTCGTTCAGAGACCGCTGTGCAAGTTCGAGCTTGCGCAGACCAATCTTCTTGGTAACAGTGTCTACCTCGTCAGTTTCGTGTAAGAGAATAGCCTCAACCGTGTACAGAGTCTGCTTTCCGTATCTGACAGGGTACCACAGCTCCGGATCCTGGATCACAAACGTCGATTCGACATTACCGTCTTTGACATCCGCGGTCTGGGATGCGACCTTATTCCCATCTAAGGAGATGTTAAACTGCACCTTAGACGCCGTGCCCTCCGTCACAGCGTGAGCAACAACTTTGGCGCTCTTGAGAGAATCGTCAACCTTGATTTTGGTGTGAAGATCGGAGATACGGGATTCATACACCTCGAGGTTGACAGGTCTCCAAGGGCCGCACGTCATGAGCGCAGGGCCCCAATCCCACCCCTTTCACAAGAGTTAGCAAAACAGATAACTAATGGACTATAGGAGTATTCTCTTAAAGAAACTTACCCAGTGGTACTGTGCCTTTCGAACGGCCAGTCTCGAATCATCACCGTTCCAACAGATGTACTTATGATCTGGATGCTCCTCAACGAGCCTCCAGCCTTTTAGATAGGCACTCTCGAACGTGATCACCAGTTCGTTATCCTTTTCAGCTTCCCCCAGAATATCTGTGACATCTACACGCTCCGGTGTAAACATGTTGTCCGACTCGAGGATCGTCTTGCCGTTAAGCTTCACCGTTGCAAAAGTGTCTAGGCCATCAAAAGCCAGGACAGCTTTGGCGCTCTTGGAAACTTCCGGGCTTGCGAAAGTGGTCTTGTAGACCCAAGCGGTCTCGCCAATCCATTGGACATCCAGTTCATTTTTGCCGATGAAAGGGTCGGGGATCTTTTTGTTGTGTAACAGGTCGAGGTGGACATTGGTTGGAAACTGGCCGACGGGCAAGCAGGCGCTATCTTCGTGGGAGGCCTGCTTGAAGAGCCAGTTCTTATCGACGGGTGTGACACTTCGAGGAGGAGCCATTTTGGAGGAAGATTGATTGAAGGGGAGAGAGGATGAAAGTAGGTCTTGGTCCTATTCAAGGTACGCCGGGAGATGTTCCAGTCAAGTGTGTTTTGAGTGAGAAGTCGGGTAGTATGAAGAGATCCTCGTTTTTAAGGCAGACGCATTTAGATACTGGGGACGCTGGGAACTGAGGGCAGGCGTGACGTGATGCCCCGCGATGCAACGAGGAAGGAGTGAGGGGTTGATCCTTGAGAGATGGAGGGGCAGGAAGACGAAGAGACGAGGGTGAGACAACAGTGAAATTTCAATGTTCAAACCAAGTTCAAGTCAGCAGAGTGAACATCAATGCCTCCGGAGTCCATCGAATCAACGGAAACCCACCTGTTTTATACATACAAACCACTTCCCCACCCGCTCCGACTCTCCGACCGTCGGCCGCAACACCGCACCGTCGATCCGACGCCAACGTAGGACAAGCCTCTCAACATGGCCGTCGTAGCACATGAGATGACAGCTTCCCCACCGCAATTGCTTGTCGTTTCGTATCCAAGGCCGTCGGGAGAGCTCATCCACATAGCCACGCCGCATGACCGTCCGGGCGACTTACATGCAGGCGTCCCGATGGAGGCGGACTAAACCTCGGAGGGAGACCTTCCGCGCCAGATGCGGCATCGTGAGAGCCTCAAGCCATGACCGCGTCTCCATGATCCCATGTCTTCTTGTCTCCTCGTTGATCCTGAAATCCTGAACTGCGCAATCACGTCACGCCGCTTTCATATTCCCGTCGCTCCTTGTCCCGAGCTTTCACCGTAGCCATCATATGACAACGAACAGATGCATCCTGGTCTCAAAATGTGACAGGCTATCGCCCGCCCCAGCGATTGTTCAAAATTATAGACGCGGCCCAGGCCCGTCATGTGTATGTATGTCTTAGGGATAGGTAGAGAAGAAAATCCAGCATCGCATCCATCTCGACATCCGCAGTCACCATCTATGCCTAACGCCCCAGACGCTTCAAGAACGAATGCTTCCAAGCAATATCCCCCAACACTGCATAGCCGCCAAGGCATCCCCCCCGTTTCCTGCAACGGCCTGTCCCAAACTCTTGGAGCTCCAAACATAACCGACAAGAAAGGAGAAGCGGAAGAAGAAACAAAAATCATACCCAAAGTGGCAATCAGCAACAGTTGCCGCCTCTCCTCCTGTTGCTCAGTGTGAAGACCTCCTCCCAGTCCCTGATGCCCCAGTTTTGCGCCCGGTTCTTCCCTTTCCGTCTCCTCCTGAGTCCAGGAACGCCATCGTCAACCGTGGCACCGGTCATGGAGCTCTTGATGCTGCCTCCGTCGCTAGCTGTGTTCCACCCGCCACTGTCTCCGTATTGGATTCCACTGGCAGGGTCGTCTGGGTCAATCTCTCCCAGCTCGATCTTGGTGAGAATCATTCGTGCTAGTCGGCCAAAGATCTCGTCCACTCCCTCGCCGTTGAGTGCGCTGGCCTCTGTCACGACCGAGATACCGACAGTGCTCGCCCACCGACTGGTCTCCGCACTTGTCACTTCCCGACCTTCAGGCGCGATACTTGCCATCTGATGAGCGCCAGTTCCGATCGAGGCTCCACGATCCCTAGTCATGTTGGTGCCGGTGTTTGTCGATACTGAGGTAGAATATGAGCTTCCTCCAGCGCCAGGGGTTATGGTGGAGACCGAAGAAACACTATTTGGTGTCGCAGGTGGCAGGCTCGTGTCGATCAGCATGTCAGTTGTAAGATCCAACTTGTTCCCAACAAGCATGACGCTCAGATTCGGAGACGCGAGTGCTCGGGCATCGTTGATGAACGGTTGAAGAGCGCGGAAGGAAGCATGCGAGGTCAGGTCGTAGACGAGAATAGCACCGGCGGCACCTCGATAGTACGAGCGTGAGACGGATCGGAATCGTTCGGTACCGGCGGTATCCCATAGCTACCAGTCCGTTAGTATCATTCATTGGTAGTAGCATAGCCGGGACAGTAGTTACCTGTAGCTTGATGCGTTTCCGCCGCGATCCGGTGCCCACCCTGATAATCTTGCTTGCGAACTCGACACCGATAGTCTGCGACGACAGGACCCTCCACTCGTTCTTGACAAATCGATGTAGTAGACACGACCTATGCGCCGCCGGTCAGCCTGGATTTTCTATGCAAAGACCGCATTCGCTTCTGGGCTGGTTGACGTACTTTCCCGTTCCACTAGGACCCAGCAATATGATCTTGGCCAAGTAGTCATACATGCTCCCCAGCTCCTTGGTAATGTCAGCGGGCCTGTGTCCCCTCGTACGGGCAGTGAATGCCCTCGCGTACCTGTTCCCTGGCAGTCCCTGAACTCTCCTCGCTCGCGCCGGACGACCGGCGTGGTCTCGTCATCGCGGGCGGTGGGCGTCGCAGATGGGTCTAGTTCGAAGGATCCGACAATGCCGCATGTACGGGTCGCGTTACGGGGATTTGAAGGTGGGCGTATTCAATAGAGGTGTTGGAAACGATGCTGGCGAGCAGGAGGATGTCGAAGCAGAGAAATGGCTGAGGAAAAACAGGCTTATTGGGGATATTGTGTGAGTTAGATTGCGATGATGTACTGCGATGTGCGAATGTCTCTCAGGTACGGATCACGGTACTTGGATCCATTGCGCTTGCTTTGTTATCGGGAGGCCTGACGACAAGTGACAGGGGGGGGTCCCCTATAACAGCGCCCTGTCGTCCCTGGCGGGTCGCTCGTTGGGTGGATGGATCATGGAGGTGATTACGTGAGGTGGCGCAACCCAACCAAAAAGTAGGAACAGAGGATGAACCGTGGGGAAATATTGGCGAGCTCTCCAGCTCTATTGACCCAATGACGTGGTATAAATGTTATACAAGCCCCCGATATTATAACAGATACCCAGCTACCTTGCGGCAACTCAGCTGTTAACAACAAATACAGGCATTGATATTGATACTGATGATTCTCGTCCTCTAGGGTATCTATTCTTAGTGGTCACCTTCCGTTGTCTGTCGTGGTGATAAATGCACTGAAGAGATGGGTTCTATTCTTAGAGAGACCAGGGTCACTTCTGCAACGCATTAAGTGTAGGTTTAGTTGGTGTCTCATGGGGTTTGTTTCTTCGAGGGCTTGAGGGACTACAGGTTTCGAATAAATCTAAATAATGCACTGTATAGATAAAACAAAACCTTGCCTTTTAAGCGTCATACAACGTGAAGATCCAGTCTTACATATGAGGACATGCTCCAGGTAAGTAACGCAAGACCAGGTGCTTGAAGACAAATATTTAGTGCTTTGAGTTCTTCCCCAAGTCTTAGTGGACAGCCATCATTTTATTTTGATAATTGTCGATTAATTCCTGCGCAAATTTTACTCGTTGAGCAGTGTGATAGAAACAGAGCACGAACTAACATTAGTGGTAAAGCGACCCAACTTCTTTTGCCGAAGATGCCTCGGCCGCCCTGTTGATCAGCCCCACATCATCGTCGCAGCTCACTTAGTATTCGTACCTACGTTCCATCTACATAGCACCAAGACCATTTATTCGCCCATATTCTAATGAGTGAATTGTAAACAATAATTGATTTCTTACAATGAAGATCGAGGGCCGAACTTTCATCATATCTGGCGGGTGAGTATCCATGGCCCAGCCCATCGCTTTCATTTTCACATGCCCAGTCTGACATCACCGCCAGCGCGTCCGGGCTTGGGAGAGCTTGCGTTGAGGAAATCTGCAAAAATGGCGGCAACGCTGCCATATTTGACATGAACGAGGAAAACGGCGAGGAGCTGGTCAAAGAATTGTCGTCATCTGCTAAGTTCTTCGTGTGCAACGTGCTGGAGACGGAGAGCATTGCGAGTGCCGTCCAGGGGGCCGCGGAATGGAGCAAGCAGACCAGCAAGCCATTGGGAGGTGTCATCCCAGCGGCCGGGGTTTCAACACCTGCGACGGTACGTGGCGTCCCAACAGGTCGGGGAATGTGAGAACTGATTCGTTGGCTGCAGATGCTTAATCGGGAGGGAAAGGCCTTCAGTCTCGACGACTTCGACTTTGTCCTGAATGTTAACCTCCGCGGCACCATCGACCTGG
Organism: Neonectria magnoliae; assembly: GCA_037954305.1. NCBI lineage: Eukaryota > Fungi > Ascomycota > Sordariomycetes > Hypocreales > Nectriaceae > Neonectria > Neonectria magnoliae. The sequence goes on along the minus strand of JAZAVK010000013.1, from coordinate 378,098 downwards.
TCCGACAGACGCTTGAGCATCTCGCCCAGGTCGATCCGGTCGGCCCGGACTCGGAGCGCGGCATCGTTGTTATGGTGGCATCGTCGGCCGCCTTCGATGGACAGAAGGGCCAGGTGTCGTACTCGGCCAGCAAGGGCGCCGTAACAGCCATGACGCTACCGATGGCCCGGGACCTGGCGCGGTACGGCATTCGCGTCGTGACGATTGCGCCGAGTCTGTTTGAGAGTCGCATGACGAGCATGATGCCGCAGAAGGTGCGCAAGAGCCTGGAGGGCGCAATGGAGTTCCCCAGAAGGGCCGGTCAGCCCGCTGAGTTTGCGCAGTTGGTCCGGCAGAGTATTGAGAATACCATGTTGAACGGGGTTGTCATCAGGTTGGATGGTGCCATGAGGATGCCGAGCAAGATGTGACCAGTCTGCGGGATTGGGCCGAGAAATACACTGTTTTCTAATTAATGAACCGAAAACTCCATTAAAATGCCATGGCGCATTGGACGCCGATATTAACGTCGCAATCCGATTTATTGGAGATGATCGGCTTTATAGGGCTGAGCGTAACTTCGTAATCGGCTATTTCGGCTACGTCTTTTCAGTCAAAAGATCGTCATTCCGAGAATCTGCGGATTAATAATCACCCCTCAAACTCTATGGACTCGCATTTACCTCTTGAGTCTCAGTTTTCTAGTCAATACTCATAGTTGTGGTCTGATCCAAAGTCGTCAACTTCTTCGTCAGCTTCGTGGCTTGCACAGTGTAAGTACGAGAGGCAAGTATAATCACTCACTGTGCGAAGGATAACCGTTTATCCTAGACCCTTTACATCATCGACGTCTCATAACCTACAACATCCTGAGAACATTCAACACTCGTACCATGGCTCCTATCAAAATCGCAGTCCTCGATGACTACCAAGGCTTCTCCGATCCCCACTTCGAGAGGTTAGACTCGGCCAAGTATCATGTCACCTCGCTCAAGGATACCCTCCTGCCGTACAACCACCCCGATACTCCGCAACCCATCAAGGATGCCCTGGTTAAGCGACTTGAGTCTTTCGAGATTATCTGTAAGTACAGACATTTCTCTCGAGACCGTGAGAAGCCGAGCTGAGTGATTTTCTTTCAGGTTGTATGCGCGAGAGGACACCTTTCCCCGCAGAACTAATCGCTCGATTGCCGGCGCTTAAGCTCTTCCTTTCCACCAGTGTGCGGAATAAGGCTCTTGATTTGGATGCCTTCAAAGAGCGAGGGATTCCGGTCGCCGGAACTGTGGACAAGAATCGTACGGACAAGAAGACGGCGGGCGCCGACAGTACTACCCAACATTGCGTCACGTTGATTCTGGCTCTCACTCGGGGTGTGGCTCGCGATGACACGGCGGTGAAGGAGGGCGCTTGGCAGACAGGATTCGCCACCGGCCTCAACGGGAAGACTTTGGGTATCGTTGGACTCGGCCGCTTGGGTGCCAACGTGGCCAGGATCATGAGTATCGCCTTCGGTATGCGGGTCATCGCGTGGAGTACCAACCTCACCCAGGAGGCAGCGGACGAGAAGGCCAGGGAGCAGGGCTTACCGGTGGAGGACGCCGATGGCGAGAAGATGTTTAAGGCGGTCGATCGAGATGAGCTATTCAGCGCGGCCGACGTTATTTCCGTCCACGTAGTCTTGTCGGATCGATCGCGGGGGCTGATCACGTCACAAGACCTGGGAAAGATGAAGAAGTCGTCTTTCCTGGTCAACACGTCTCGAGGCCCGCTGATTGTGGAGAGGGACTTGCTGGACCACCTCAAGGCAGGCCGTATCCGGGGAGTTGCATTGGATGTCTTCAACTTAGAGCCGCTACCCGCTGACAGCGAATGGAGGAGCAAGAACTGGGGCAAAGATGGATCGAGTGAAGTTCTATTAACGCCGCACACGGCCTACGTGGAAGAAGCCACGATCGGATCGTGGTACGCGCAGCAAGTCGACAACATCCTGCGATGGGAGGCTGGAGAGCCGTTGGAAACGCCTCTGATCTAGCTGATCTAGACAACAACATCAAGGTCGGCGTCGGACATTGAAACTATTGATAATATCATTGGACCATCTTCGAACTAGGATCAGTAGCTTAGCAGCATGGCAGCCGCGGTCCGAGCCGTCCCTATCCCCGTCGTTGGCTGGCCTCAATCGTTCATCCCTAGTGCCGATCCCTTCGTTGAAACCTCTGATTGAGCCATTTCACCACTTGCTCTTTTTCTTTTCTTCCGTTGGTTTGAATGGGTTCCCATTGTATGGTAACCCCGGTCTGCTTCTGCTCGTGGACGAGTTTGTCACCTCACCGGCCCCGTTTGTGACGCTGCGGCCGACTCATCCTGTCCTCTTTTCAACCCACGCTCGCAGGTAATACATGTCGGTAGATGCGTATGCGAGGTCACGGTGGCAACCAGGATCTTTTGATTGCGGTGGGCGGCAAGGGAGTAGGAAGAAATGAGAGCAGAAAAGATCGCCAACTCGTCTACCTCATGCACGACACCTTGCACCGCGTCGTTGGGCACAACCAACGTTTCCAGAAGGGTCCCCACGCGTGACGCAGGAGGGTTGAACGGTTTGATCGGCAGACGTGCATAGACAGCATCCCATGTCCAAACAGAGCCTCCGCTAATCTCAACGGCCTTTGCGGGAGGATCCTGGTGACGCTACGGTCAGGTCCATCCTGTCAAACGCTCCACAATGCGGAGCTTGTATGAGCTTGGCAGAAACAGCAACTTGCGATGGCCGGGCTTACGAATCGTTTTGCATCCTTTTTGAGGCCTTCAAGACATGCAGCGGTCGAATGCGGCGAGCGAATGGCGATCGGGGATGCCCAATGTTCCAGCGCAGCTGCTGTGAGACACTAGTTATACCTAGAGTCTCCTTGTCAGGCTTGTCACCTCTTAGTTTTCAAGTGCAAATACAAAACCGACATCGTATCATACCCCGCAGTCTATCTTCGGATAAGGGCAGACAAGCAAGCTTTGCTTCCGCAGCGAGCCTGTGGGACGTGCGTGTGATTTCTTGCCGAGACACGGCACGGTCGAGAGGGTGGTGAGCGGGCGTATTGAGCGGTGGTGGTGGTTGTGGTGAGAGTGAGACACGTCCGGAGTCGACATTCGTGTGGTTGGTAATACCGAAGCCATGGAATTTACTTTCTGGATCAGCTTGGGAAGATGGCTGGCTGGCTGTGGATGAAACGGAGAGTATGGCAAGCTGTTGCTGTCTGAATGCCGTGTTATTAGTTCGCCGCAGTGAGCTCACACTGCCCCTGCGTCTAACAATGGAGATGGCACAAGGGTCGCATCTATCCCCAGAACCTGCCTTATCGTACAGATACGTCTCCAGTGCAATCATGAGATTCTGCAAAGTTGTAGTGCCGCACTGGCAACGGCATGGTCCTGGTGTGTACAACACCCATCGCCGTAGCCGAGCTATGTGCCACAAAGCATACTCACAATTGTTCGTTAGGGCCCGCAACTCTGTGGCTGGATCCGCATATGCACAGTCGGGGATTGCTTGCCATGAGGCACATAACATAGAGTGCCAGCGGCAGCGGGCTTTTCCCTCGTGGGTACTTTGCGGCTCGGAGTCTGCCTGCGGTTTCGTCCCGCATTCAGTTATGCATGTGAGTCCGGTTGTACATGAAAGAAAGGGAGTCTTCTCACGAGCCCAGCGAGGGGACAAAGGGCGGGCGTTTTCTGGGTGCAACCGGAATGCTACCAAGAACAACGGCTTCTCCACCAGTTCATCGAACATTAGTTCTGGGAGCTTGGGTCTTCTAACTTTTCTGTTTGAAAGCGCTAACAAAAGCCACAGGGCCCTGAGGAACTCTCCCCCAGGTTCAGCTGCTTTGTGTCTCGGTCCCCTGCTGTCTCACTTGTCAATTGCGGCCTGGTCGGTTCAGATTTCCCAATCAGCGTTGTACCGGTGGCGTCGCTTCTGATCCACTGTCAGCTCGCATGTGGCAAGCCAGGAGCGTGAAAGCGAGACTGAGAGTGAATGAGTGCGGGCGAGAATGAGAGGCGAATTCCAAACAGCCAAGCTCAGCACCTATCAGGTGACGAGACACACCGATGAATCTATGACACTCCCTAGCGGTACAGCCTCAGCTAGTCGGGAGTAGCTGCCGTAGTTGCTCAGCTAATCGTAGCTGAGGGCTGCAAAAGACGACGGAGTGGTTACGTATGCATGAGGGAACTGTCTAAGCGCCATCCTTCTGCTTGTAGGATTGCATTGGCCATGCATAGATCTACATCGCTGGATTCTTGCATGTCTACAAAGTTCATGGACACAATCGGCTCAGCTTCTTGTCTCCTCCTGCGCCGCTCATTCGGGGACATGTCCTGCGATTGGGCAGGCTGAAGAGGCGCCACCATCTTCCGCACCAAGACAAACCAAGACAAACCAACGATCAAACCTTGTGTCCCGGGGCCCGGACTAGGTGATTTGCCCCGAACATTCTACCATTGGCTGCTCAAGCCCTCGATGCCTCTATTGTACATTGTTCAGTACAAGGCGGGCAAGTCTCGATCAAGCTTCGCTACTTGTACGGATATAGTGCCTCATCCGGAACCAACATCAATCCACAGCGGCAGAGCAGCTCGTAGTATGCAGAACATAGCTCTGCTTGCTAGTATAGCACCCGCCTATCGGAGAGAACAATCGTGAACCGTCGCCGTAGCGCCTGCGGAGACGCCCCGCTGAAAGTCAATGACCTTCAGCTTTGTCTGGAACAGTGTGAGCTCGTATCCAACTCGCGAAGCACGAACCTCGCTTGCGTAGACGGGACTGAGTAACAAGTATTCGCGGGCCTATTCCGGACAACGGCCAGATCAGATGCCTTGGGCCGCAGTCCGCAAGGGAGGCTGGATGCAATAGCTGGACGACGACGTGGTGCAAGTGCTAGGAAGGACCATGGGCGAGGGCATCAAGGATATAGCGACCAACGTGCATCTCAAGGGGTTACACCGTTGTGGGCTAGAGGGGGGAGTGCTGCTTGTGAGCAGAAGAGGAGTGACTGGACAGAAGAGGCGTGACCTCGGGCATCGAGAGTGACTGTGGCCAGAGGTAGTGGAGGAGCCGGGGCTCACTGTACGTCCAACACGTCTCTCACACACACCCCACCGCTCCATGTATGGCTTCAAGGGGGCTAATTCTCTTGGCCCGAATCGATCCGGACACCAAGATAGAGGAATGGCGGGCCCCTTCACCTCTCATACGAGGATATATAATCCAAGTGACATCCCTCCCAGAGTCTATCTCATCTAGCAAGCAGCCTCCTCCCACACAGCAAGCACTCAGATCTACACCTCAGACTCTATCAACTACCTCAATTACACTCTCCCACTCTTCCCACGATGTTCTCGAGAAACAAGAACGGCCCAGCCGCCGGCGATGAAAAGCGCCACCCAATGTCTGTCTCGGCTAGGAACCTCTTCGTCATCCTCTTTGGAGAGTTTTGTGGAACTTTCATGTTCCTGCTCCTCTCCTTCATCGGCACCCAGACTGCCATTCTCACCAACAATCTCTCCGACCCAACTGCGCCCTTGCAGCCCTTCAGTTTGCTGTACATTGCTGCCTCTTTTGGCACTGCTCTGGCTGCAAACGTCTGGATCTTTTATCGAGTAACGGGGGGCATGTTTAACCCAGCTGTAAGTTTACTTCCATCGCTATGTACGGATGGAGTCACTAACACGTCGAATCCTAGGTCACCCTGGGTCTAGTCCTCGTCGGAGCCGTCAAGCCTATTCGGGGCCTCTTCATTGTTCCCACCCAACTCGTTGCCGCCATTGCAGCCGCTGCTGTCACCGATGGACTGCTTCCCGGCCCGCTCGGCGTTGCCAATACCCTTGGAGGGGGTGCCAGTAAGGCACAGGGTCTCTTTCTCGAGATGTTTCTCACGGCTCAACTGGTCCTGACCGTGTACTTCCTCGCCGTCGAGAAGCACCGTGGTACCTTCCTTGCCCCCATTGGCATCGGTATTTCCGTCTTCATTGCCCATATCGCTGGTGTTAGGTGGACTGGCACCTCGGTCAACCCTGCCCGATCGTTCGGTCCTGCTGTCATCACCGGCTTCACCAACTACCACTGGATCTACTGGCTGGGTCCCTTTATGGGCTCCGGTTTGGCCTTCGTGGTGTACACCACCTTCAAGTGGCTGGAGTACCAGACCGCGAACCCTGGGCAGGACGGCGATGGCGTTGATCTTGAGAAGGCAAACAGCTTCCACATCCGTCCTGACAACACTGCGATGCCCGCCGGCGGGCGTCTGGACGACTTCCCCCGACAGGTCAAGACCCACGTCAGGAACGACAGCGTTGTTGATGGCCAGATGAGTCCCGCCATGTAAGGAGGTCTTCGACGAACAAGACCGTCCCCGCGCCCCTCATGGGTATGCAGCCAGCTTGCGAACTGGCCACGCTCTCTAGAGAATTGTGGATTTGGTATTTCGAACTTGGTATATTGTGGTTTGCGCATGGTGATGACTTGGTTGTCGAATACATAGTATCGTCAGTGTCAGGGACACGGCAATAGTGTGAAATCATTGGAAGGGAAGGATAGGAGCGAGGGAATGTTTGCTTGTTCGTTGGAGTAGTCGGATGGCCTGGAGGCCCTAGAGTGTGATGAACGAACAAGTTTCCCAAAATTGATACATTTTCGTCTCAGTTGTCGCGTCCCAACATAATGCGAGAGCCGCCCTCCACCTCACCAAGTCTTTGCACCCGCGCCGCGACCCTCCACAGTCCCTTTGCACCCGTCCAGAATACCCAGGCCATCGAGAGGAGAAAGTAAGCCACGCCGAAGATGTACAGAGCGTAAGCGACGATTATGCCCACAGGGCCAAAGCGGAAAAGGCCCCCGAGGACTCTGTTGATGGGGCCCGAACCAAACAAGTCGCCGGCAATAACGGCAAGAAGGATCAACAGGTCCCAGAACCAAGCAATACACAGGGCGAGCAGCACCATTGATCCTTGGCGATTCTTGTAGAAGAACTCGTGCCATTCCGCTGCAAGGTCGGGGGTTTCCGGCAGGTAATGTGACAGTTTGAGCAGGAGGAACGACTTCAGACTCAGCGATATGAGGGTGAAGAGAATCGACATCAAGCGGAATTCCCCCCAGGTTGTATGAGCGCCGACGCCAGCGGTGATGCCGAAGAGGACGATCCAGGCGGTAAAGCCCACCAGGTGGAGTCGCGAGCTGACTGTCGACATTTCGAAGCGCGACGAGTTTGGTGAATGGCGGATTTTAAGAAACTTGCGGAAATGTGATGTATCTCACTCAAATCGTCGTCGTTTTATATTAAATCATCCCCGTTAATGTGATGTAACAGAACATGCTGCACTAGCAACTATAAGCCGCGTTAGTCCCCACATCCCGGTTCCCAGCCCTGCAATCATTCCGGATTTGCTTGAGAAGGATTCGATGCCGCATAATGTGGAAGCATTATGTTTTAGGTTGCGATGGAAGGATTCGCAGGCATTCTTCGCGTCTTTTTCCTCATTCATTTGCATAGCTTGCATTATTGGTTTTACAAAAAGAAAACCCACAACTGAGTTATACTTGCATAAATATGTAGAACAATGAGTATTGTGAGGGATGGCGGTTAGGGTTTGTAGTTAAAATACATTAGAGTAGATTTAGGTATAGTTTCAGTGATAATATTAGCATGCGTGTCGTGTTTTGGAAGATTTTACTAGAGTAGATTGTGGCTGTTGTTAATTCACTGAGTCTCTTCATTGATGTAGGTAGTTGTTGGTGCGTTGTAGTAGAAGTTTGTCGGTGCGCTCAACAAGACTCGGAATAGAAAACAGAGTAGAGTTTAGGTATGTTAGTCAATCGTAGTAGGCGAGTCTAAGTTCTTCAGACAGAATTATTCAGTAGATTGCTAGAGCCTAGTTGAAAGGGACTTGATAAATCTCCAGCTCTCAATATCGTGGAGTTAAGGCCATTTGAAACGCGGATTTCTGCGCAGAGATTGTTTAAACACTCCCCTTCCAACTCGCCCATCCATTGATCATCCTCTCATTCTGTCTTCATGTGGAGTTGGATTCAGCGGCCCCGCAAAACAACCTTGATAAATGGGTCTGGAGTTGAAGCAAGCGCCTCAGTGACTGGAGATGTACAACATGAGATGACTCTCCTTGCCGGTGTGGCTGTCTGTATCTGTTGGTACCAGACTGGGCCATACTAGGGTGAGCTGCGGTGATTATCAAAAACTACTCGTGTCAGCGTTACAGTTGGCGAACCAATTCCTGAATGAAGTCGCCAATTGGGGTTTAACAGCTGGTGGCCCAGCTACGGAGCTATTGCTGGAGCTGGTCGATCTTCGCTCGACATGCATTACTTCGACGCTACTTTGATGGGGTTGGTATGAGTGGGACACTCGACAGCCCCTGGATATGAATAGGTGACAAGTGTACGGTGGGGTTACTGAACATGGACAACATTCCGGGACATTGGCTTTAAAACAATCATTGGTGACATCAGGAGTTTTATTTAGATAATTGTCACCACTGGATTTCCTATGCACAACATGTCGGTTAGCGGGCGGCACATACATACTGGGGTCGGCAATTCGTATGAGCTTGGTTGGTTCAAGGCTCATCGGAGGCCTGTCAAGTATTGCGACGGATGTGGTTTGCGGAGGGCACTTGGCGAACTTAGGTGTCGTCACCTAATGGTAGATTAGTTAGATAGTAATAACGGTTGGAACGGTGTTTGCCCTGACAAGCTCTGGTCATTTTCCAGGTCGCTGGTCGACGATGTTTGAAGTTCAATGAAGTTGTTTAAGATAGGATTAATACCATCAGTAAAACTCCAAATGCCGACACTTTAATGAATAGCGGGGTTACAGGTGTGAAATGCCTTTCTTCAGTGAGTCGTGCCGTCTTTTTGTTGCTTTGATGGTCACGGTGACAGTACCGGATTGTAAGTCGGCAACTGAAGAGGGACTGACATCAGGATCTACTTATGACTTATGAGGGGGGGAAGGAAGGTACCCAAATCGCAAGAAAAAGACACAAGAATCTATCGACTCTACGTCGTAGTGTTGATGATGGGAAGAAAGTACTAAGATCGACTACTACAGGTCGTGTTTGCGCTGACTAACTAACGATAAGTAGGGGAGGTGGAGGCCGCTGTGCTTGTACCTTCCTTCAGAGTTCGAGCTTCAAGCTGAGGCAACGAGCCACGTGATTAGACGCTGCCTGGAACAACTGTGATCACCGCTGCAGATGCGAGGTCTACTTTGGCAAACCCGTTCATCGACTCTATTCATCCCTGTGCAACATCGACGTGATGTGGTGGGACTCCAACGAAGACGGTTCACAGCCACTGCAAGACGCTGGTCACAAGGCCGGTTACTTCTTTGGGCGCCGAGACCACCACCCCCACACATCCGCTGGGCCATTTGACTGGCAGAGTTCTGTCTCCAGCATCTCGAGTCGTCGAACCTCGGCTGTCCTTGTTGGTATGATCACTGGATGAAATACCGAACCATATTGGACGAATCGATTTAACAAACCTGGAATTTACCAATATTCTGGCAAATAAACTAGGCGGCCACTGAAGGCGACTCGGATGGTGGCAAGTCAGAAGACATCCATACGTGCGACATCCGGCCCAACGCCTGAAAAGACGGATCCGAGCCTGGCGACTGAAGGCGTCCGCATTCCTCCGAGTGGGGCCCTCATCTTTGACGCACGCGGGGAATTACCTAAGGTTCGTCTCTCACAACCATCAAGTTTACTTACTATCCTAGCACAATTCTCTCACGAGACCAAGACCGAGACTGAGACCGAGAGACCGAGTCGGAGAGACGCCCCTGGCCAAACATGTCGTCGGTCAAGGCCACCAAGAAGAGCGCCTTCTCGTGCGAGCCGTGTCGCAGACGCAAGGTGGATCCGCCCTCACCCTGCTCTGCGCTGCTCTGCGCTGCTCTGCGCTGCTCTGCGCTACTCTGCGCTGCTCTGCGCTGCTCTGCGCTGCAGCTCTGTACTGTACCTTTGCTGACGACTCGCTTCCAGGTCAAGTGTGGTGGTGAACAGCCCATCTGTAATAGGTGCTCCGCGAGAAAGGATGACTGCGTGTACAAACTGTAGGGCTCCCTTTCAGCCTCATCCCTCCCCCGCCGTTGCTCGTTCACCTGCTCATTATCCCGTGTCACACCATCCTCTCGCGCCCATGTACTCACATCCTATAGCAACCCGACGTTGTCCTACACACAACGTCTTGAGGAGCGCATCAAGGAGCTGGAGGACCAACTTGCCACCGCCAAGTCTGCCCCTCCATCCATTGCCGCCTCAAACCACTCCAGTCCAGGCGTCTTCAATGGGGACTCGAGCAGCCACAATCGCAACAGCGCTCATGCCGATGATCATGGAATGACCCGGAGCTTCATGGGCCTCAAGATTGACGACAGAGGAGGGATAACCTACCATGGGCCTACCAGTCTCTTCCATCTCCCTAGCGACCGGGACAACGGCCAGAATGACTTGCTCTCTTCGGTTGACACGGACGCGCACAGAAGAGAGCGGCTCGTTACCAACGCATGGCATCAGCGCGCAATGGAAAATCTCTCTGACATTCCCGTTTGCGTCTAACCTCTGCCTAAACTATTCGCGCCGTGCCTAACCGTGTATCTTAGGAACCATTCCAATTTCTCTTGAATGTGCATTGGTGCTGGATCCAGCCTCTGTTCAATTTTATCTACAGACCTGCATTCACCCGTATGCGTTGCTCCCTTAAAGCGTAAATGTCAACCAGAGATCTAACAATACACAGGTGACATGCAATCGATGGGCCCTTACTACTCACACACGCTTCTGAACGCAATACTGTCACACTCAATCCGTTGGGGTAAAAGTGATCCCTCTACAAAACGCCTGTTAGAGCAGTCTTACGATGGTGGCGCCGTGTTTGCGAAACACGCACGTAGCATGCTCTTCGACGAACTGAACCGAGGTGTCAGCACCATTCCCACAGTCCAGACGCTTCTCCTTCTCAGTGCACAAGAGTGTGGCCATGGAAACACAACCCAAGCGTGGGTTTATAGCGGTTTGGCGTTCCGTCTTATTGATCATCTTGGCATCTGCGTGGATGGACAAAGATTCCCTGGCTCATTGCATTTGTCAGACGAGGAGGTTGAGATACGGCACCGGGTCTTTTGGAGCTGTTACTTCTGGGACAAGATGATCAGCCTCTACCTTGGTCGTTCTCCATCACTACAGCATTCACTTGTTTCTCCCCCACAGATAATGTGTAAGTTGATGTGCAGAGCACTCGGTACACTCGCTGACAGTCTACAGTGGATGACTCTGCCGAAAATGAACTTTGGGTGCCATTTGATTCACCTCATGGCGGAGACTGGAAATATCCTCCGGCTACTGCTCATTCAACATCCTGCTTCATGAGCACGTGTCGATTGTCAGTCATTTTCAACGAAATCCTCATTCACATGTACGATCCACTACTACAAAACACCGACGCCGAGATGCAAGAATGTTTGCAGTACCAAGATCCGGCTCTGTTGATGTGGTGGGATCAATTACCCCCTCATCTGAAAATCGACCCCCTTGCGCTGCCAGCATTAGCTCCGCCTTCGCACATTATCACGATGAAGTATGCGCTTGTTCTGGTATTTGCTTTTTGGGAACTTCCGCTAATCAATTCAAAAGTGCTCTGTATCACACTTTTAGGATTCTCCTGTTTAGACCTATGCTTTCTCGTCAGATACACCCGGAAGACGATGGCCCGCATCCGATACAGAATCATCTCGTAGAATGTGTCACGTCGGCAACCTCTATCATCGCTATTTTCGACCTTTTCTGCAGGACATTCACCATAAACCATTGTGTCTTGTCACTTTCGTACAGCCTTTACATTGCGGCGACCATCTTTCTCTTGCAGGTGCAGGCATCTCCTGAGGATCAACAAGCACTTCGCAAATTGAGCTTCTGTATCCAAGCACTACATCAAGCAAAATTCATCAACCCAGGTAAGAGAAATAAACATAGAAGTGTTGCCTACTGTACTAATCAAAGGTTAGTGATCTCGAGTGCTTTGTTACTCATCACAAGAGAAGTTGCTAGCCTGGGGATTAGCCTGGGCGGAGTGAATCAACCGCAACAGCAACAACAACAGCAGCAGGCACCAACAACCCCGAATGCGGCAGCGGATGTACCTCTCTCTGATGCCATGTATCAAGCGCCAATTGAGATGTCCCCTCAGCAGCCCCAGTACGAACCAGAACAGCTTTTCCAAACTCCGTGGGTTGACAATCTCGGCCATAACCCGATGAATGTTGACCGTGGCGTCTTCGAAGCCTTGTCATCATTTGAGCCCCTTACCGTGCGAGTCGGCGCAATCCATGAACCTGATAACCAGGGGGCTTTTTGATGGAGAGTCGTTTTGGCCTCGACGATGAGACTTCACCCAGTCAGCCCCGGTTCGTGGCTGCCTAGTCAACGTACACCAGGATGTTCTCTTGAGCCCTGGGGTCGTCTTTTGTCGACTAACAGCGCCGCTGGCCACCAGGAGCCAATTTGAGTCCGGAAGGTATCTACCTACCCAATGTGATAAACCCGGTACCTGAATACGTCAGCTGCCGACCCGCGGATAACAGAACGGATTACACCAAGTGCGGTGATATGCTCACAGGGAATGAGATTGTCATTGACTGCAGGCAAGACAAATCACCACCGACCACCAGAAACTATTCAGGGCAACCTCAATGCGCTATTGGTACATGCGGATGGGGTCAAGGTAACGTAATACACTCTGGTTCTTGCGGGGAACCGATGCAAGCTCTGTCACCATAACTGAACCCCTAGTTCTGATAATTTCCCCAGTCACTCTCAGAGATACTCATCGAATTTACGGTACACTTGGTGGATATCAACACTTCCCTTGCGCTACAGCCATGACATACTTCAGCTTTGGTGCTCATGGTCAGCTGAAAGACCTGTCTTTGAACGGTTGGCCAAGGATAGGCCTAGATGCTTGGAGTACACCGTTTGACACGATTTCCCACGAGCCTCGGTGTCATTCCATCGCATCAGCCAAGGGAACTACACTCATTGTGCATAAATTAAGGACGTCTGCTGGACTGCTTCACGACGGACTTGGATACACGATAAGCTGTCAAAGGGTAGTAATGAAAAGTTAAAACAATGGTGTACGGTGTACGGTTCAAGCACCAAGCAGTGCTTTTACGCTTTAGAATGGCTCATAGGACGTGTTGAGCCAGGAATTACTGCCTGCATGTTCAAAACCATCCGTACCTAATGGAGGAAGGAAACCCGTGAGATTTGTCAACCTGTCCAACAGGACATGTAAGGGATACTTGGTTCCGAGATCGGAGGGAACTTTACGGTTTGAGAGAAAGGGTCATTGCCGCAACCAGCGGACGGATGGAATGAATGAGTCGCAGTTTACCGTCTCAATTATACGGGGCCGTGGCGTCAGACGCAGTCAACAAGATTGATTGATGCGCGGTTGAATGATAAGGTTGCCCAGAGTATAGTCTGACCTTCATGTCTGGCAAGGTAATTTCGTAGGTTGCAGCGTCTCTACTCAGGCTCTCGCGACATCCCATAGATCCTCGGCGTTGCCCCGAAACAGTCTCTCCCGGAGGGCTTCATCTTCGGCGCACCAATCCAGCACCGTCTCGATCCATGGGCGAATATCGAGTCCCTCGAAGCGCGTGTGCGGCCAGTCGGTGGCGAAGACGATGCGGGTGGTCCCGAATAGCCCTATAAGCTCCTTCGCGATCGGTTCGGCGTCGCTGTGGTTAGGGACCTGGCTGAAGCGGTACGGCGCCGAGAGCTTGACATAGGTGTTTCCGCCCTGAAGGAGGCGCACGAGGGAGGAGAAGCCGGGGATCTGGTAGGGATCGGAGCCGGAGTGGTCCTTGAGGGTTGGGTGGCCGATGTGATCGATGCAGAAGCGAACATTGAGGGTCGGGACGATGGGCTCAAGCAGGGCGATGAGCGGCATGGGGACGTAGACCTGGACAACCCAGTCGAGTCGTCTCACGGCGTCGGCGTACTGGTGCAGCTGAAGGGAGAGGCGATGGGGGTCAACTTCCCCTCCACTCGACTGGATGTTGAGCCTGACGCCACGAACACCCAGCGCGTGCCACTCGTCCAGCGTGGCGGGCGAAGTCGCAGCAGGATCGAACTGCACGACGCCGCGTCCGCGCTGCGGCCCAAGCTGGCGCAGGGCATCGAGCAAGCAGGCGTTGTCGAAGCCGTAGATGGACGGCTGGACGAGCACGATGTTGCGGACGCCGACCGACTCCTCGAAGGCGAGCGCCTGGGCGAGACTGTGCGTGCTGGGCCGGTAGGCGGCGGTTGGGCTGAGGGCGTAGGCGGCTGGGTCGACGACGTGCATGTGCGAGTCCCAGGCGCCGGAGGGGATGCGCCGGGCGAGGGGTGCGACTGCAGGTGGGTGAGGCTCGCGATCGGCCATGGTGGCGGCTGTTACATGGTATGCTTGGTGTTGTTGCGGACGTGGGGTTTGTGGGTGCCGGTGGTTTGCACGGGGCGGCGGGTCGTTGGCGGTGGAGATGGATCTCGAAGCCTCGGTCGTGGATGAGAACGGTCGAGGGTCGCCAGCGCGGTATCGTCGTCGTCGGAGAAGCAGTACCGTCAGCGATGATGCCGGAGATCCGCGCCTGCCGCATCTCGGCGCTCGGAGGATGTGGGCCATGGTTGGCCGCGGGGTGGCAGTGACATGGTGCCAAATATGATTGCAGTGCGAGGAGCTCAACCAGACAAAACGGAATGTAGAGAACGGTGGTTCAGTACTAACGGATATGATTGTCTGGTGAGGGGTTCGATGATATACGATGCTTTTGAAGAATTATTACGGACTCGTAAAGGAAGGTAAACTGCGTGAGTTGGTGATGATACATCAGAACTACACAAACCACAGCACCATGGAATCAATGCGTCTAGACAACTCAACCTGGAATCATCACATCGCAGTCCATTATTTGTCACTGTCCAGGATTGCGCCTCAGCTCAGCCACACCTGACACGAGCTACGTCACAGGACTCGCAAAGCCTCAAGCCGATTCCACAAGCCCCCGCCGGGATGATTCCAAAGGGAACCCCGCGCACCCGCCAATGGCCGCCCGCGCAATCCGTCCCCCGCCGAACCATGGCCCGAAGCGGCAATTCTGCCCCTCCGGCGCGATCCACTTCGTCATTGGCGGCGCTGGTGACGGGACGATTTGGTTGCAGCTTCCGCAACGTCGTTCTCACTCGGCACGGAAGCTGCCTTGTCAACCCGCAGCGTATTATATATGTTGCATTGCTTCCCCCTGGTCTAGCAGATCTCTCTTTCTTCTTCTCCCTCTCCACCTTACAACCGCACAGTTATCTGTATATATATACCCATCCATCCATCAACAAACACTTACACAGCCTCGCAACACCAGAAAAACAAACAAGAAATGCCATTCTCACTCCCTCCGTTCCTCGCCCGCCTCGTGCGCCCCTCGACGCAATCCGCCATGCTCTCCATCGCGCCCGACTCCCCCGCCTCCTCCATCCCCGCCGACGCCCAGCGCTGCACCGTCGCCGCCGGCTGCTTCTGGGGCGTCGAGCATCTGTACCGCAAGCACTTCGCCGGCAAGGGCCTCATCGACGCCAAGGTCGGGTACATCGGCGGCGACCTGGAGAACCCGGCCTACCGCACCGTCTGCGGTGGCAAGACTGGCCGTACGTCTTACATCTCCTATCTTTAATACCGCCCTTTCTTATGCTTCTTCGACTAACCCGTCGCAGACGCCGAAGCCGCGCAAATCATCTTCGATCCCGCCCAAATCTCCTACCGCCAGCTCCTCGAGTTCTTCTACAAGATGCACGACCCCACCACCCTCAACGCCCAGGGCCCCGATACCGGCCCGCAATACCGCTCCGCCATCTACTTCCACGACGACGAGCAGGAGAAGATCGCTCGCGACGTCACCGCCAAGGTCAACGCCCAGTGGTGGAAGAATCGCGTCGTCACCGAGCTCGCCCCCGCCGGCAAGTGGTGGACCGCCGAGGAGTACCACCAGCTGTACCTGCACAACAACCCCTCGGGGTACGAGTGTCCTAGTCACTTCTTGAGGCCGTTCCCCCCTCTGGAGTGATGATTCGAAAAAGGGGAGGAAGTGATAAGCATGAGCGAACTGGATAATTAGATTAGGGGGCTGCACTGGCGCATTTGCTGGCACTACTACTTCAATGGATTGGGATATTCATAGTACAATTAGTCAAGGATGTCAATTTAAACCGTTATACTTCATTCATTCATTTTCTTTTTTCTTTTCGGTGTATCCCTATAAACTACAAAAATGTGGCCATCCCAGTCAACCCGCAGGCAACTTTAGCCAATCCAAGAGAGGAGTTTCATTAACCTCTTCCAATCACCATGCCTTTCGCCGAAATAATACATAGGTTCTATCGCTTTCCATCTCCCTCACAACCACGCAGCCCATTTACTTTCGTCGGTTCTGCTGCATCATCAGGATCTGGACCATTCGGATGAAGATGTTGAGGAAGTCAAGCTCCAGCGAGATGCTCTCGTTGACGGGATCGCGGCGCATGACGCCAGCCTGAGCCATCCGAGCGTGGTACAGCACCTTCTGCACATCATACAGGGTGAAGCCACCAAAGACGGCGAGACCGCCGTACAACCAGATGCTCTCAGTAAACGCCAGTGTTCGCAGCGCGGTGGCGGGGAGGATCAGGGGAGCGAAACCGGAAACGGCGACGATGGCAGCGCCGGCTAGGAGTGGACCACCGATGTAGAGGTACTTCTCCTGCTTCGCGGTGGCGCCGACGATGGCCAGACCGCCCATCATGGCAAAAGTGTAGAGACCTGCGCGGGCGAGGAGGGCACCGGGAACGAAAGCGAGGAGAGGAGCGACGAAGGCAGCCTGGGTGGCGTTGAAGGCGGTCCAGAGAGCGTACTTGGGAATATAGCTACCAACCGTTAGCACCTGTCGTTATTTCGTCACAAATCCCGTGTTAGAACTTACTTGTCAGGGCTGATGGAGCGGGTGCCAATCATGGTCGCAAAGCTGAGCGCAAGACCACCAATGCCGACGACCCATGGGTTGGTCACCATGATCCGATACACGAAGCCACTCTGCACCATCTGGCGGGCAGTCAAGCCGATGATTCCAATGCCGAGGCCGGTGTGCAGGAAGGTGTTGTTCAGGTATTCGCGCTCGTAGATGGGCATGCCACCATCCTCACGGGTCTCGCGGTTGAAGACGGCGTTGATGGCGACCAGGGTGCCGCCAAAGATGGCACCGCCCACCAGCAACTTGCGCGTCGGCTGGCTGGCGGCGGGCGCCTGCCGCGCTGCCTCCTGGTGGTACGAGCGAGCGCCGCGCTGGAAGGCGCTCCGCGTTGTGGCCGACGAGATGCGCGACGAGAAGAAGCCGACGGCGGTCGGCTTGGCCGGGGCGTGGAAGTTTCGCACGGGGGCGGCGGATCGCACCGCCGACTTGGAGAGCTGGGGCAGCCGCTGCGCGAGGCGCGCGGGCCCCTGGCGGATGGTGAGCGTAAACGACATTGTCGAGCGGAGGAACGCAGTTGTTGTGTGATTCAGTCTTTGACAAAGGAAACGATTGTGCGAGGAGGAGACGAGAAGAAGACGGCGGCGAGCCGGGTATAATATGTGCAGAGGATTTCCCGAGGCGTGAAGCATGACGTTGGTTCGGGAGTGGAGCTTGCCTAAGTCCGGCGTCACGTGTTGGAACTCGGTGGAATTTTCCGGTGCATCTTTGGTGACTCAGTTGGTCAGCAGCCAGCTCAAACCTGATCGAGTGGACTTAAACCATAGGAACCGGAGCAGCTTGTTTAATTGGTCCAACTCGTGCATTCAACTTCTACTACCTTCTTCATTATATGTTTCGTTCAAGACTACCATGTACGCCAGTATGGTTCAGCTCAAGCTTCAGCCTCATCAGGGTATCTTGTCATGGTATCCCTTTCCTTGACAGCACACCACCCACCCAAAGTATCAACCAAACATTCAATTCCTGCTCGCTGTTCACAAAAGTCCCAACATAAATCCCATCAAAGAAAAGCAGTTCTCTCCGTGACTTGTGACGCCGATGCTGTTTGGTCTCTATGCTCTCATGTAGCCCCCACAAAGACTCCGGCCTCCTGGAAATATGCCCACAACATTACTCCCCTGTATCATCGCAGCCCGCCAACTCCTTTCTCAATCACAAATCTCACGGGCCGTCTCGCTCTCCTCATTCTCAGTCCAAAGGCCGACCGTGGCATGAAGCTCTGCGTCGTCAACATCGCAACGCTCATCGCCTTCGGTACTGGGGGTTCTTCCTCGAATGCTTCCGAGAGTGGTACCCCCTCGTCTGAACTCTCGCTAGGCACACTTTCCACCGGGGGGTGCCCATTTTTGTCGTCGAATCCCCAGCTCTCCACGCCTCCTGCTCGTAGCCATCCCTCTAAGTTGCGACACTGACTCACGTCGATCCAGTTGAGCCGTCCACAACCGTTTAACACATTCTCCACGCCTCTTCCTGTGACCCGGACGCAACCGCGGACACTGAGAGCCTCTAGGTCGTTCAGATGAAGCGCTACGCTTTCCAAGCTTCCGTCGCTCACGGCGCTCCCGCAAAATGCCAGGCGCAGTTCCCGAAGTTTTGGGAGGCGGAGCGCCACCACCTCTGTCGCAGTGTCAGAGAGTGCGCAGCAGAAAGACAGGTCGAGATGTGTCAAATTCTTTGCGGAGTTGACCAACGCCACGACCGCATTATCGGACAGGTACGTGCAATCTGCGAGACAAAGCCGAGAGAGCTTCTCGAATCGAAAAGGGGCCCATGACTGGAAGCCAGCATCCGATATCGACGTACAGCGGGTGAGTGACAGCGATTCGATACGGTTCGAGGCGTGAGCGGCAAGATGAGCCATCGATCGATCTGTGATGTGTTTGCAATAGGAGAGGTTCAGTCGCTTCAGCTTGGGACATCCAATGACTGTTCCCGGAGGAGGCATGTTTTGCGGCCTTTGCTGCTGCTGCTGTTGTTGCTGCTGCTGTTGAGACTTATTCTTGGACCTGGCACTTGAGCTCGAGATGACGACCTGCTTGTTAGCTGGTGGCGGATCTGGCACCACCCATCCAACCACACGGCCCAGAAGATTGTCGCCCACCTTGCGACAATTACTCCAGTCCACCTCCTCAAGGTCCTTCGCGTTTTCGCTCATCTCCAGAATCTGGTTGGCAGAGACATCCCAGACTGATTTCATCTTCCATTGCTTGACATTCTTGCCACATTTCCGCCATAGGGCTGCGAATCCCTCGTCTGTAATGTGGAAGCAGTTGTTGAGGTCGATCGTCCGCGCACGAGTTCCTACAAAGGGGGCAAGCACCTTGATGATGATCTCATCGGTGATCTTGCGGTTGTACATGGAGAAGTCGACATACTGACAGACCTTGGGGGATGTGGTTAGGATTTTGCGCCAGTGGGTGCTGACAAGGCGCAAGCGGAAAAGCTCTCCGATATCAACGTGGTTGAAGATGTAGATTAAGATCTCGTCTGAAAGAACAGGTTTGCTCAATGAGAGCGGCCGCCTAGGCAGGACTTTAACTCGCTTGGCCGGGACGTCCTCGTCATCCGGCGGGGGGGATTGGGAAAAGGCGAACTTGATAGGCGTTACCTCTGCCAAACGAGACCTGGCCCCGTTGGTCGTTACTGCTGAGCCTTCGGTCTGAGGTGTTGGTGGAGCCAGTGAATGGCGCCGACGGTTTCGGAGGTTCTCCATGTTGACACTCAAGAACGGATCCGGATCCTTTGGTGCCATGTTACCAGAGTCATCCTTGACTGGAGAGCTCGGTTTTGATGGGGTTGAGAAGGTGAGGTCAGGCAATGAACCCCGTGTAGGTGTTGTCGGAGTTGGAGGATCAGATTTGTTCGCCTTTGCCTTGCCATCAGCGTCTACCATGTCGACATCCTCGTTCTGGGTCTGGAACCGCAGGCGCGCCGTCTCCTCAACCTCAGACTTGATGTCTGGAGGGCACCGTCTCCACAGCTCATCAAGAACGGCTCCGCCAATCATGAGGCACTCAACCGTGGTAATAGCTCTCACCGTTGCGGTTCGACCACGAGACAACCCCAAACTTGCTACCTCTCCGAAATATTGACCAGCCTTTAACCGGGGTCTCCTTTGGATTGATCGGCTGATGGCCTGAATGCTCTCGCGGTCGGTAGGCTCGTCGTGAATTACTTCTGCTTCGCCGCGAACGATGAAGAATATTTCGTTTCCGGGGAGGCCTTGGCGGACAATGTCTGAAAATGGCGTGTACGTCCTGGGTTGAACACTCAACCCAAGGAAGTGCAGGATCTCTGCGGGAAGCGTGGAAAAAAGAGGAAGCTCTTTCAGGGTTTTCCGAATGTTTACCAGACCGCTACCCAAGGCACTACCTCCTGCAGGATCTTCGATAATGCCTGGGCTTGGAGATTTTCTTTTCTTGGCGTTGATGACTACGCCATCCTTGATAGCACCTCTCTCTCCTGTCGACACCTCACCAGGAGCCATTTCTCGGGCCACATAGTCCATTTTAGGGGACATGAGCAACTGGCCTCCCTCTTGTCGCCGTTTCTTGAGAACATTCAGACGCTCTTGCGCCTCCTCCCGAATCGCCTTCTCCATCTCAGGGAACACGGGCATGACGGATTGTAAGTCCTCCTTCTTCAAAACGAGGAGTAAAACCTTTGTCCGGGCGATGATGGTGGCCGTACGTGGCATCTGCATGAGAACTCCAATTTCGCCGAAGAATGCCCCAGGTTTCAGCTCCGCATAAACGGCCTCGCCATCGCGAGACGTCACGGCAACGACACCACGGACCAGCCAGTACATGGCCTTTGCGTCATCGCCTTCGGTGACGATATGGTCATTGGCGGCATGGACTTGAGGCTTCAAGTGATTTCCAATGGCGACGAGGAAGGCCTCGGGGGCGGACATGAAGAGCGGAAAAGATCTCATCCGATCTACCAGATCCAAAGGCATGTCCCGAATGGTAGATGCAGTGAGGGGCGAGGGCCGTACCGGCCGAGTCGGATTATTCTCGACATTGAAGGAGCGAATAAGTGAGATAGAGTCAGACGAGGTCCCAGCACCTGTGGTTTGGTGATGAGCTATCGCCCGATAGGGGGAGGGCGAGCTTGGAGAACGGCCCCGCCTCATGGTGACAGGCCGTACAAAGACGAATGTTCCCAAGCGTTGAAAATGTTGCGCCAGCAGCAAGGCAGGCTTTGACCTCTCCTCCAGCAAGCTGTCAGCCGCAGCTGCACCGAGACGCCGGGGTTTGCGTCCTGCTCTCTCGGTTCAACCCTCGTCAATGAGCACTAGGAGACGTGTGGGCGAGCAACACGGATAGAGGAATGGGAGAGGGGACAAATCATGCTCTGTCCGGGCTGGTTGGGGGCGGGATCGCCCACGCTGTGGCAACCAGGGCACGCTCTCAAGGCCGGCGAACGTTTGACTCGATATCCAGGACGCAGGGCAGCAAGTGAAGCAGCAGGCAATACAAAGGCGGGCTTTGGGATGGTTGACGCGCAAGCTTGGGGTTGTCGGCCGCAACGTGGGAGGAACGTCCACGGGCTGGCAGCTATCACAGTTGCAGGTTGCACGAGATCCCAGGCCGGGGTTAACGTTCTTTGTCGTCGCACGCGGAGGCTTTGTCGGGATCGCGTGAGCGTAAAGGTCGGTCGTCCGAGGGCGTTTGCGCGAGGGTGTTACGGTAGGTCTCTTGGGAAGCTATGAGCGAGCGCGGCGACAAAGGCGGGAGGAAAGACGGTGGGCGTGGCTTACCAAAGGCCGAGGAGCAAGGCGGATGGGCGACAGACAAGCGGCCGAGGAGGGATGACGGATGCGATTGCAACGGAGTCTTTGTCGATCAACACAGCCACAAGCACAGGCAAGGCGGTTCGGCGAGAGTTCGCGGGTGCGGGCAAAGCGGCGGTTTGACTGACGATTGCTCGAGGAAGCTGCGGATGAGGTTGAAGGAGGCCAGGATTCCGAAAGGCAAAAGCAGCTGGATCTGGATCCGCAAAGGAAAAGATTCCAGTCGCGGAGGAGCATCGACCGCCACCACACAACACACACACAACCCGCAACCCGCAACCCGCAACCCGCAACCCACCCACTACCTAATACCTAACTAGACTACAGTGTTCTCTCACACGCCCAAAGCATTGGAAAGCAAGCTCAATGTGGGGTAACGTTTTTTTTTTTAGCTGGGCGGGCAGTGCCGTCACAAACAGCAGCAAGGGTCAGTGGTCAGCAGGGGGAGGGGGTGGCCAAAGACAAGCGAGAGGCTACGGGCCAGGTCCGGCTTGTTGATTGATTGATTGATTGATGGATGACGATGATGAGATGGACGGTGGAGAAGGAGACCAAGCAAGCACAGCATCCACGGGGTACAAAATGATGGCGTCAAGATATCTACCAACAGCATAGATACTTGGCGGAGGATACGCTCACATTTACTATACTAGCACATGTTGTTGATTCACAGCACACGAGTAGATGCCCACCCGACCCTCTGGCGGCATCGCAGGGA
This sequence comes from Neonectria magnoliae, assembly GCA_037954305.1. Classification (NCBI taxonomy): domain Eukaryota; kingdom Fungi; phylum Ascomycota; class Sordariomycetes; order Hypocreales; family Nectriaceae; genus Neonectria; species Neonectria magnoliae. Next base: position 355,498 of record JAZAVK010000013.1, on the reverse strand, counting down.
CAATGGCCCTCGCCCAGGGCAGCGTGTAGGCGGTGCGCTGGATGTTCCATCCTCTCCGGCTCTCGCGCGTCGGGTGCCAATAATGCCCGTGAATTGGGTCCATCTGTCCAATCCAATGGATCTGGAAATGGATGGAAAGCTTCCTGCTGGAGCTGCCCGCTGGCCGTGCCGGGTGCGTGCTGCGGGCGGCGGCATCGGAAGTGGGCCTGAGGTCCACTGCGCTCCAGGTGCGTGAAAGGCGCTGGGCTGTCCGTCTCAGGCATCATCAGGGCCCTGCTAGCGTCTTGAGCCCCTAAGGTAGGGAGGGAGGGAGCGGCCCCAGGCGCAGATGACCGAGCGCGCACAGGGCGCCCCTGGGCCCTGGACTGATTGATGGAAGCCTTCCCGGGGAGGGTCAGTGCACAGGCGCACACAGAAGGAGCTTGGTTCGATGTGCTTGGCTGCTTGGCTGCTTGGCTGCTGCTGAGGGGAGGAGCTGCTGCTGCTGCTTGCCTGCAGCTGCACCTGGAGATGCCGGGAGAGAGAGAACTGGATGCAGCGGGAAAGCTGTCCACTGACGAGCTCCACTCGGACGGGAATGGAAACATTCTTCTTCTGGTGCGACTCAGCAAGCCGGGGCCCTTGCCAACCCAGCCCTGCCTCATCACCATTCAGGGTCCGTCCTCCCAGGTTTCCGTCGTTCTGTTTCTGAGTGGTCGTTTCTCCCATCTCTCCACTGGGCATTGGCTGCGTCGATCCTGATCGCCGGAGATCCGAGACTAGCAGCAGCAAGCAGCAGGGCCAGAAGTCGGTCTCCGGGAGTTGTTGGTTGACATGGATGCATTGGATCACTGAGGGAACGGAATGGAAACATGGAAAGCCCTACACAACTTCGCACCGAGATCCAGGCCAGGTCCAGCTTCTTCTCTGGGCTGGTCTTGTTCTGTCTTGGTCAAAAGCATGATGACTACCCGCTGACGGGGGGCGCTTCAACTACTGCATGGCGCCCGCGCTACATCATGCGTTAGGCCTTGTTGTTGAGGAGATGCCATCGCGCCAGTCGCCGTCCCGGAGAGCCCCAGAAGAAGCCCTATTTCTGGAGATGAATGCGAAGCGAGACGTCTCGTCATCGCCGACTCCAGTACTTGTGCTGCTTGGCCATGTTTCATCACCACTCCAGGCCGTCCAAGAACGTGCCTTGGATTCGCTGCAATGCTCACAGTCGCCCACTCGAACCCGCTGATGAGCACTCCGACTTACGACTTGCAAGCCCCCTTTCGGCCCTCAGCCAGCTCCCCCGGATGTGTCCCAAGCCCCCCCCCCCCCTGGTTATGTTGTGCTGTGCTACAATGCAATTTACGGACGAGCTCCGTTGTCCTAGTCCAAATCACCATCGCCAACCTGCCGCACTCAACTTACACCATCCTCGCATTACCTCCAACCTACCTCTCACCGTCGCCCTAAAATAAACCCATCCCGTCCTGAAACCTCATCTCCAAATTGTCATGTGCAAAGTGGTGCACCCCACGCGCCATTCGGAGACTGAAGGGCGCCAGGACCACTGGGCCAAACCAGGGCAGGCCCAAGTCGAAGTTGCATCGTGCCCCCGGCAGAACAGTGGAAGCCCGCTAGAAGACGCTACGCGAAATTGCCGTCTCGTTTTCCCTGAGATTTGTTTCCTTCTTTTCTTTCTTTTTCTGTTTCTTTTTCTTCACCGAGCTTGTGCCATCCCAGTCTCTGACAAGTGACAACCTCGTTTGGCTCCGAGCTCGGTCCTCTGGCCTGGAGCCGCAGCGTTGCACAGCGCGCGGATGCCGCCATCTACGGTCCACTCAATCCCTACTACCCCTCACACACCAGGGATGACAACGCCATCGGTTCGACATCTTCACTTTGATTTTTTTTTGTGCTCCTTGCTTCTTTTCACTTCATCTTGTCCGGGTTTTTTGTTTCATGGGTATCAAGGCTATCTGTTCATCCGTTACCCAATGAATGGAACATCCCCTAGAACCCCTGACCAAGGATACGCCATCGTCATTAAACTTCGGTCATACCCGTCCCTCTTAGTTCATCATTTCGTCATTGGGATAGCTTCTGTATCCAGCGAGTTAATCGCGTGCTGAGTTGTAGCCCTGGTAACATATAATCCACCACAATGACCCAGGATACCCGATTTAAGGGGAGAGATGATCTTGGACTTTCGCGAAGTTTGCTGCATCAATAGAGAGTATGTAACGTTCTATCCAGAAAAGCGATGCTGAATGAGAGCATCAATTTGCAATCGACGATTTGTTACTTCTTTGTCGACCGGTTCGGGTCCCTCGTTGGAAACTGAGAGCTTTCGGTGGCTTTCGGGTACGCCTCAAGCCACTGCTTTTTCGTGAATACTTTAGCATTGGCCAGGAAGAACCGTGTGATCTTTTCGTTCAAGTCTAAAGGCGGCATATTAGTATTAACCCCCCAGCATCCCTAGCGCCAGTAGGACCTACTGTCAAGCGTCATCACCTTTGCCGGCTGGAGAGAATAGTGGTCTGATCGCTCATGCACCAGGATAAGGTCGTCGGGAAGCTGAGTTCCTGCGCATGTCTGTTAGTAGTTGCCCATGGTAGAAGCCTGCAACTATGTATTCGAGTGCTCGACTCACCTTCGGAAACTGAATAGATGACAATGTCGTTGCTCCGGAATCGCCAGGATACCAACGATTGCTGGTAGGGTGAATTGGGGCGCATCGACGCACCGTTAGGGGCTAGCATGCGGTTCAGTCCCAGGAAGCTCCAAAGGAAAGTGCTTTTGTTTTTTCTTCTTTCATAACTAACCTACGTAGCTCGACGGGTCGAGAGCTTTTGGCTCAACCAGTCCGTTTTGTGTGACAATGTCATACACGTGTCGCTATGGTGTCCATGCTCATATCTTAACTTGATAGCCACTGTTCACTCGAAACAGTTCCTTGGGGGCTTTTCTAAATACCCCGATTGGAATTTGAAGTGACATGTTGGGTTTGTGGTGGAATCGACGCTGTTGTGCTAGTTGTTTAGTTTCAAGTACAGTTGAAGAGTCAGCAATTCGACATGCCTGAGGTACGGCCCCGTAAGCGAAACGCAGGTCACACGGTGTGTACCTCAGGCAACCAGTTAACTAATCTGCCAATTCTGAGATCTTACTTACGTCGTCTACTTGTAGTTAGCACACGACATCAAATCTCGAGCGCTATCTCACCTGTGAAATAAATGTGTAGCATCCGTACTCTTCAATTTCCACCTCTTGGTTTGTCAGTTTGTCGGTTTAACGGGCTCTCACACTCAAACCATTTGCTAGAAGTACTTGAAAGATCCAGCTTGCCGGTAAGCGAGGGATCATATCGAGAGAATTGCTGACTAAAATGAATTCGATAGAAGGGGGTTCCGGGATCAATTGCCCTCAGACTAAGGCTGAGGAGCATAACCATGGAAGTCGTTGCTCACGGTTAGGTCAACTATCTTGGTTAGAGGAATGGAGTTGACCTCACACCTAAGCGTTCATTCAGTGTTTGGCATGCGATCTGGGAGAGTGGCATATGTCATCAAGGTTCAAATAATGTCTGCTTATATAGGTGGGTTTATACGGGGTCATGAAACAGACAACATAGGTTGACTCCAGCATCCAGCAGCCGTTCACATATTCTCCGGCCGACTATCATTTGGCCATCCACGTGGTATCTGCATCATCCGCTGCGCTTCTTGATAGGGATGCGCGCTCAACCAATTCTCTGCGGTCTCCTTGTGAGCATATTTATCGTAAAAGTCATCCAATGACTGATTCAAATCTAGACAGAATGAGTAACGTTGCGTTTCGGCAAGACATTTTGGACCTATCTGACCTTTCAGAGGCATTCCGCGTGATGGCTGAAGAGAGAACTTGGAAATGTACTCATTGATTAGAATAAAATGGGTGGGAATGAGCGTTCCTGTGTGGTTGCGTTAGCTCCCAAGTCATCGACTGGTGCAGACAGCTTGTTCATACCCTTGGAAATAGTGTAGATAAATGGCGTCTTAACTTGCTCGCCTTCTTCCTCGCGATCAAGAACTTCATCAAGGTTTCCACGTACAACCTCCTGCATCTCGAACGTATTCGGGAACATGACCGCGCCGTTCGAAACTCCTAACTGGGATTGAATGCCTATCCATGAGTGGAGCTAAGGTACGCACCAGATGTTGTATTCACAGCCGGATATACAAGTCCGTTCTTCTCTACGATGACAGCTTCGTCAACAAGGTCATCCGGGCGTCTGTCTTCCTCTTCGTGATCGAATAGGCTCGACCTAGGGCGTGGGCAGTAGTAATGCAGGGTCGCGGGAAATGAGGAGTAGATTGCTTTCACTGAGAAGTGCTGCCGTAGCAGGGAAGACGACGGATGTGGCGAGAGGACTGGTCTGAGAATATGCCCAATCACGGCGTAAGGAAAACGATTCATTCCTGCGGTTAGTGAGACGCAAAGGAACGATGTTGATGTAGGTACTTAGGAGTTGACTGTCGATCGCGCACCAAATCATCACAACGGGTCGGCATGAAATTTCGCCGACGGCATCCACGTACTTCCATGGTTAACAACTGAATACACGACGTAGCAGAGAGACAGAATAATACTGAATTTTGTGACACTGAAAAAAGCATATCCTTGTGTTTTACTGTAGATTCTCAAAGGCAACAACAAGGGCATCGCGGACAGTTTAGAAACTGAATGCCAACAGGCATTGTATTTGCCTAGTCTCCATTAGGTGCACACCAACCTACCAAATCTATCTGCAAGCTAGCAGTCTATCTGCAACGAAACAACCCGCTGAAATTGAATCAGAAAACATGGCCTTTTTGAAGTTCCCCAATTTTTCCAAAACGCCTTCAACCATAACTCAACATCCGCTCCCACACTCCATATAGTTTATTGTTGTTTTCTCTTTACATCCGCAAGAATGTCTTGAAGACCTCCGAGTTGGTGCAGTCCTCGTAAGGATAGCCAATCTCGCGTAGGAACTTGTGCAGCTCTGGGACTTCGTCGTCGGGACACAGGATACCCGTAACGATCTTGCCCACGTCGCCGCCGTAGTTACGGTACTGAAACAAGCTGATGTTGAACTTGGGACGCAGGGTCACCACAAACTTCTCAAGCGCGCCGGGTCGCTCGGGGAAGGAGAACATGTACAGCCGCTCGTTTGGTACACCGGATCGGCCACCAACCAGGTATCGGATATGACTCTTGGCGAGCTCGTCCCCTGACAGATCTGTGACGTTCATACCATCGGCCTTGATGCGCTCGATGAGCATCCGCAGCTCCTCGGATCGCTGGTCGGCGGGGGCCGTCAGAGACAGACCGATGAGAATGTTGGCCACCTCGTCGCTGGCATATCGGTACGAGAACTCGGTCACCGCATGGGGCATGATGGTGTTGATGAGATTCATGAACGAGCCAGGACGCTCGGGGATCTGAACAGCCAAGAGTGCCTCCTTTCCCTCACCCAGAGTCGCACGCTCAGCAACGAATCTCAGGCGGTCGAAGTTCATGTTGGCTCCAGAAGTGACGGCAATGAGGTTCCGTTTCGAGTCCCTAGAGGGGTTCTGTGCAACATATTTCTTCAGACCAGCAATGGACATGGCACCGGCAGGCTCCAGGCCCGAGCGAGTGTCGTCGTACATGTCCTTGATGGCAGCGCAGATCTCGTCGGTTGTCACCTCGATGACTTCGTCCACGACCTCCTTAGCAATGCGGAACGTCTCCTCGCCTACAGTCTTGACGGCAGCACCGTCGGCGAATAGACCGACCTCCTTGAGCACCACGCGTTCACCCTTCTTGAGTGATTGAGCCATGGCATTTGCATCATAAGCCTCGACGCCAATGATCTTGACGTGGGGGGCCATTCTCTTGACGTAAAGGCCGATTCCAGCAATGAGGCCACCGCCTCCACAGCAACAGAAGATGGCCTCGACCTTGGCCATGTTGACCTGGGCGAAGAGCTCGTTTCCAATGGTGCCCTGACCGGCAATAACATATGGATCGTCGAAGGGAGGGATGTTGATCAATCCATCCTGTTTCTCTCGTCTCGCACACTCCTCTTTTGCGGCGTCGAAGTCGGCACCGTGGAGAACGACATGACCACCCAATCGGGCAACGTTCATGTGCTTGATGCTCGGGGTAGCCTCTGGCATGATGATAGTGGCCGGTATCTTGAGCTTGCGGGCGGAGAAGGCGACTCCCTGAGCATGGTTACCGGCGGAGCAGCAGACAACACCCTTCCAGCTCACGGCGGGATCGAGGTGGGCCATCTTGTTGTAGGCGCCGCGCAGCTTGAAGCTGAAGACGGGCTGCTCATCCTCGCGCTTGAGCAGGACATTGCACTCGAGGCGGTTGCTCAGGTTAATGGCGTGGGTCAATGGGGTGACCTCGCAGGCCTCGTAGATTCTGGACGTAGCGCTGGCGATAAGTCGGAGGTACTGGGAGGAGCAAAGAGCCAGCAAGTCAGCCAAGTAGTTCTTCTTCAGATAAGTTCATGGAGTCGTCATTGCTCACGTCAGGGTATCCCGTAGGCAGGAGAAACTCCTCAGGCACACTCTGCTTGATGCGCTCGCGCTTCTCCTCGGATGGAGTGGACGGGTTGGCGCTGTACTCGGTCAGGGCCATGGTGCTGGTGGGCGTGTGAGGTCGCGTGTCGGCCTTGGTGCCGTTGGAGATGCCATTGGCAGGTACAGGGACCACGGGAGGATCTTGGAGCGAGGGCATCATGGGCGCACGAGGATTCTTTGTTGATGCAAAGATGAAATAGAGGAGTCACCGCGGACCGGACCTTGAATTTTTGTTAGCCCACGATAAGCACCGGCAGACGGACAATCCGCACGCGGCAGACACATGGCTGTGTGGTGGGGGTCGCACCAAATAGCCGGGCCCATGCCGGGTGCGGATGCGCTAAACGGGACTCACCGACACGGAGTCATGGACTCATACACGTGTGAGATACAGAGGCCAAGACTGCGGAGTCATTCATGTCAGGCAACACAAAACAAGCCATTGATTTGCTATTCTCTTTCTCCATGGTTCGACTATCTTGACCGTTTCTTTGCGGGCTCTGCCGTGTGGAAACCGTCTCCCAATTGATGTTCCATGTACCTCCGGCAGGCGGGGTCCGATACCTTCAATCAATCCTGGCGGGGGTTTCGATATCGGAGGTTGCAGCGCCACAGCTGCAAGGGGTCCAGTCCAACCACGGCCACGCCGTTTGTTTTGGCGTCATTGCGACGGGACTGAGACGGGTCATTTCGAAGTGTGATTCTTAAAAGTATTAACGCTACGATTATCCTGCCGTAATAAAACTCTGAGCTATCCTCCAAACAATTAATCCCAGCATTTCCCCTCCTCACTGCTTCCTCTGAACCTCCTCGTAAGACGGCGGAGGTACATCCTCGAATTGGTGACGAGGAACCGCACCGGCCTGTCCCGCTTCCTGGTTCTCCGACGCCGGCGCATGCATCTCAGGTCGCTGTTGATACCCCATCTGCCTCATCTCGTAGCCATCGGGCTCTCTCAAATGCATCTGGCCACCAACAGCAGGCTGGTAAATTGCTGGCGCGACGGGCACAAGCTCGCCACGCCGCTCTGCTCTTCGAAAATCCCGCTCTACCCTGTGCTTCGCTCGTTGCATGCTTCGCTCAGCATGACGGTAATGGCGCTCCGCCCGGCGCACCGCCCGATGCTGATGCTTTGAGGTGGTCGGAGTAGCCATGTAGTAGCCCCTGTTGATGACTTGCGGTTGATGGCAGAGGTAGTGGCTTGGGGGAAACTGAGGGCCATTGTGGAAATCTTGGTGGGTGTTGTGCTGGTAAGTGTTTTGGATGTGGTAAGGGTCTTGGTGGTGATGTTGTTGTTGTTGTTGCTGCTGATGGGAATCTGCCAAAGACCCGACCTTCTGTGCGATGATTCGGCTGAAAAAAACCATGATGGATGTGGTACTAAGTTGCGAAGTCTGGGAAGAGTGAAGATGTGCGAATAGACGTTGAGTTTTTATCAAATTGAAGGTCGTGAGTGTAGGGTATTCAAAATGGTGGCGATGTGAAGCTGAATTGGTGAGTTGTGGTGATGTCCAGAAACACAGAAACGTTTCCCTCCTTCCATTCATCGCATCCTTATGTATCCAAGACCACTCCCTCCCAATTCCCCATCCCATTCCCAATTGAGTCTTCGATTCGAGATGTAAGTTAACTAAGATCCCCAGCCCCAGATGCGCAGCCCCCCGTGGCCGCTGGGCAGTGCTCACTAAGGAATCTCGAATCGACTCCCCGAAATGGCTTGGCGCGGGCACGGAAGATCGGGTTTGTCCCCACCTGCCGGCGCCGCCTAATTACTCTGGCGGCCTGACACGCTTCCCATGCCGGAGCTCGCGACGGTGACGTTTCGCCTTGATGAGCCGCACGGATATCTGTGCCGGATAGTACTTTGGTCTTTCAAGGCTGATAAAGGTTGCTCTGGGTCACTTGCGAACGGCCGTACTAACAGGAAATGTATATTGCATTGCATCGAGGGTGCCTTGCTCCGTCTCTCCTACCCTAGATCGGTTATGCTTCGTAGTCTATGTAATCTAGTGTGTTATATCATCATGATCCCTGGTTGTAAACCTTCACGCCGTCATCAAGATTGAGACAGCTCCCAATATGCTCTAAGCAATGCGAGTCCGCCAATCTGAGTCTCCACCGTTCGGCCCCGTCCTCTCTCATTTGGGTCCTGTTGGTTCTTTCTTGCTTCCCCGGATGGACGTCGATCTCTCGCATCCTGATGAGTCTCTTTAAACCCGCCCAGAACCTTCTGATCTGACCCAGGCTTCAGCACATTCCACCGTCCAGTCCCAGGGAGCCATCGGTGAGTACCTCCCCAGGTGTCGTCCTCCGGCGTTCCCTGGTTGCGATAATCTGTCGTGTTCTCTGCTCCGTGGTTTATTCCGTCGTTGTCGAGCGTAACGACTGCGTCAAAGATCCCGGCGCCCCACCACATACCAAAGCGTCCAGCGTCGTCGCGAGTGCCCAGGGCTGCAAGGGCGTTGTGCTTGATCCAGCCAACGTATAGGTTGCAGGCAGTGGTATGGGCCGCCTTGACGCGTCGATAGCCTCGCCTATCGACCGTCATATCATCTGCAACCCGAACGGGATCTAGAGGCGCACAGAACGCAGTTAGGTGATGGAAGAAGATACCTTTGAACGTTTGTCCGTCCTGTGAACAGGTGCCACTTGCATCGCACTGCTCTTCAATGATTCCTCCACGCCCGAGGCCTCTCCAGGGTGGGAGGCGACCAGATGGAACCGATTTCAGGTCATCGACGGCTTTGTTTTCCTTCAAGCTCCACCCAGTCGCTTCGATGACGGATTGGATCAAGACGTGACCTTCCTCCAAGAACGATGCGCTGCCGCTGACGGTCCAGAGCCCTCGTTGACCCGTGAGCAGGACACCTTGGTTGTACGTGTACACCATCTCGTCGCGCTGGTCACATTTTGTGTTACCAGGTCTCCTTCTATCGATGTGGTAGCCGTCCACGAATAGGCCCCGGTGGTTCGTCATGTTGATGTCCATTAACCACTTGTATCCCTCTATGGCGGACTCTAGGTGTGCGGGATCATTTTCAGGGAACCCGGAAGTTGCAAGCCACGGCGCGGTAAAGTTATCGCCAGGAAAGTGTCGATACATGGATATGGAGGCGGAGATCCATAGCTCGTTGGTGATGGCGTTCTTGTATGGGTTGAGGCGAGGGTTCCAGACCATGCCTCCGTTACAGAACTTTGTTTCCCAGCCGTGGGCACCGAGGTTCCAGAAGATCCGTGACCGATGAGCAAAGGACGAATACCAATTATGGCCATGCCAGGGAAGTGATTCCATGACCCCCCTGAGGCCACTGCCTGGGCCAACCTCATTTGATTCGGATCTGGGGTAGTGTAAATCGGTGTGAGTTGTCACAAATTTGATGGCCTCAACCCAGCCGAGGGCCACCCAAAGAATGTCGTCATAGGCCTTGGTGATAATTAGTACTAGAATTACTGTAAATAGCCATGAAACTGACCTGTCCTCTGATAGATAGGACGTCCTGTCCAAAATAGGACCCGACTAACTGTGCATAGTATGACGAGATGAGGTTCTCCTTGGCTTTCCAGTCTGTGCCACTGGTGAGCTCAATAGAAGCCAAAGACTTGGACAACGTAGTCAGCATGCCAGCAATCACAGTGCCGGCGACGGCAGCAGTCCAGTCTATGGCGGAGGGCCAAGTGGCATAGTCCGGTTGGAAATACTGGTCTTGCAAGACGGCCAGGGCCTCGACGGCATAATCGAGGACGTGGGAGTCCACGTAAGGATGCTCAGGAGCCTTGGCAGAGAAGGCTAAGAATGTCTCGGGGAGGGCTTTGCAGTCTCTTGGCGGCTCAGTGTAGAAGATGGGGCAGTACTGCTGCGGACTGCCGTGGGTGGGAGCCGCGAATACAATATGTGGAGTGAGGAGGCTGATGAGGCCAGCCACGACAGATAACCGTGCCATGGCGAAGATTTGATGCGTCGTTGGTTCTAGATGACAGGATCGGGCTTATCGTGGGTTCGGCGAGAGGTGCATCTGGTCACAACGCGCGGTTTTTACGGAATAGGACGATCCATGTCGATGGCGACGTTGATGCGATCTCGGAATGAGAGTAGACGGACGAGATGGACTGGTCTTGCGTGGGAAAAACACCCAAGAGACAGATACGAAGGGAATCTTCTGGGGTCAAAGGAGGACAACCAGCGAGGCTCAAAGATGGAAGCTTGGGAGGGATGTGGTTGAGTGAGTGAGGTTATCAGGGAAGACGAAAGAGCGGGCGACTGGGGTTTCGTCTTGTGTCGAGGATGAGCCATGTGCGACACTTTGCCCCACCACCAAGACCAGTTCGTGGTCGAGACGTTCGTGGCGCAGACCGGAAAACAAGTGGGCCACGAGCGATCCCGACAAACTTGCGAAGACATGACTAGGGACTCGGATTTCTTGGCCATGAATGGACCGTCGACATCGGGAAGGTGGATGGGAAGATGATGCTACGGGTTGAGGGACTGACGCCAGCGACATTTTTGGTCACGAGGTGGGGGAGTCGTTCATCATTAGCCTACCTTATTCGTATACTCGGTCACAGTTAGAATGACGTTCTTCTTGGCGTGTGATGATAACGCAGAGGCATTTCTTGTTTTGATACATAGACTGTCTCCTTTCGAATACCGGCTGTATTCGGCGTGAGAGGGCCCAAGTTAACGGTTAGAGACTGTGCCTGCCCAGCCAGTGAGAAGAGAAGAGAACTACAGTACGTATACTTGCAGCTAAGTATAGAGGATAGATGTCTTGCCATTTGACGCCCTGGGAATAATCTTGTCTTTACTTTATTCCATAGTCTAGATAGACTATGTGTATTGCATGTCGCCGCAGAAATTATCAAGTCTCATTCATGTAAACCTCATGTGAGGTGCGCACACGTGAATGGCCAGCCCAAATATCCTCTCCATCCCCACCTCCAATTGGTCCTGCAGAGCCCTTCACCAAGTCCTACAGGGGTTTTTAGTGGCTTTGCCCGCGTGTTTAGTGGTCTCTCCGCCATCCTTCAGGCTCGCGTTCAGCGAGTGGTGAACCGGCACCTCATAGAAACAGTGGGTCCCTCAGGTGCTTTGTTTACTTTCAACCCAAAACAGACACCAACCCACCCTGCCACCTCTTAACCTTCCCGCGACCACAACCCGCAACCCACGACTCCAGTTCTCTTTCTCTCTCCCACGCCGACTCCAACTTTCCAGCCTTCAGTCCATGTCTACACCGACGCGCAATTCTTTCTCAGCGCGTGGCGGACCGCGTTTCTCTTACCATTGATAGCCCTTAGCATCCCCAGCACGAGTTTGGACGATAAAAAACACACCCATTAGGTCCTTCCCACCGTCGACCATTCCAAGGCCGCACCCGCCCACAACGCGCCGTTACGCGTGAATAGAGCCATGGAGTTCGACACAGCCAGCAGATATCGCTCCCGCATCCTCCGAGAAATGAATGCCAACCGCGACAACCCTTTCAACTCACCACCATCTTCCACTGGCTCCCACGGCACCGTCAGTCCGACCCTGTCCTCCGTTTTTTCCGACCCCGACGGCGAGTCCACGCGCAGACTCAACGAGGACATCGCCCGCGTTACCGCTCCCCGCAACCTGCCCGTCAACTGGGAGGCTGCCCATCGCAAGTGGCCTGAGTTCTTTGGCATGCCCAAGGCTCGCAACGCGCCCATCTTCGACGACAACACCGACACGCGACCTATGAGCGCAGAGTCTAAAGAGAATAAGCCTCCCGCCGCCGTCAAGTTCGCCGACGACTCCACCCAAGATACCTGGCAGGGATCTAACAGGACTCGCGCCGAGATGCAACCTCGCGTCGACGACGGAACCGACCTGTCCTCCCTCCTGGCCAAGTCTCCTTCTCGAGTTCACTCCAACCCTGCTTTGAAGATTACTCGTAATCCCAGCCCCCTTGCCAAAGCCCACACTCGCGTCGCTTCAGACACCATGAAGGAGCAGCACCACCATGAGCGACGAGAGTCTCTCTCAGATGCCCTTGAACGCCTTCGCACTGCGTCACAAACTCCCAAAAGCTACGAGCAGCGGGAGCCCGAGCGTGATCGCTCTTCCCCTCAGATGTCGTCGGCCAAGTCCAGCCTGACGGCTGTTCCTCCTTCACCAGAGTCTATGGTCAGCCCTAGCCATAATGAGACCAACGCGCGCTCATTCTTCATGCCTGACGTCTCCCACCTTGGCGACTTTGTCACCGGTACCCTGCGATTCAGTGGTTCGATGAGGAACGGTGTCCCCATCTTTGTCAAGAACGGCAAGGTTCATGATCGGGAAGACAAGTATTCCGCCAACCTTCACGCTGATGTCGATGGGCTCGAGGTTCCCGAGGATGAAGAGAAGATATTTGTGTCCATGGATATGATCCGCGAGGAAATTGTATCTCTCCAAGAACACTATGACAAGGTGCAGGATTACGCCGAGAACCTTCAACAAGAGGTTGAGCGATTAGAATCTCAACTCAAATCCCGAAAACACGTCGACGATGGTTTTAACTCTCACAAGGCCAGCGAGCAGGTGATGGCTCAAAAGAACCGTGAGTGAAGCCGATATCCCACAAGGACTTACACAATTAACCGAGCTATTAGGATTGGAAGTCGAGGTGGCCACGCTACAATCTAGACTGGAGCAGGTCTCCCGAAAGACGAGTCTTGACGAGATTGAAAACGACTCACTGTCTCAAGAACGAGACCGTGCCGTGAGGAAACTTCAAGAAGCGTGTGAGGATATCAACAAGCTCACTCGCAAGCTAAGCACGAAGGAGAAGGAACTCGAAACTACCCATCGACAACTGGAGTCAACCGAGCAACTCCGTCACGATAACGACACCTTCCGCCGGGATCTGATGTCCATGAAGCATGGTCGAGATGCTTTGGAGCTTGAGAACACGTCTCTCGAGGCAGCTAACCAGACACTCCGACAAGAGAACGTCAGCATCAAGAAGGAGGTCGAGTCGCTACGATCTGACAACGACAAGGTCCACCAGAATCAGCAATCTCTAATCACTGAGAACCGATCTTTGCGGACAAACAACAAGGCCTTGATAGAAGAAAACGAAGATCTCCGGGAGAATTTGGACGGCGTCCAACATGAACTTGATGCTGCCAGAGAGGAGGTCGAGACGTTGCAACACGAGATGCAAAACAAGGGCAAGGAGAAGTCATCACTCCGTGAGGATAATGAGAGCCTCGTTCGACACAACGAGAAGTACTTCAGCGAGAACAAGATTCTCCGCCGCGAGAACTCAGGCTTCGAGCGCAGTATTCATGACTTGCACGAAGAGAATGTGAAGTTGAAGGAAGAGGTGGAGTTCTTGAAGCAACAGTTGGATCACTGCCGACCCATCCCTAAGGAAGATTTCTCTGCTCAGCTTGATGAAGAGACTGAGGAGAACATGACGTCAGCTTTTTTTATTCCCGATATCACGATGAACACCAACGATACGAACCCCGTTGAAAACACCGACACCAAGGAACTACCAGAGGACACAGCTCAAAGCACCAGACTGCCCACCATCCCCGACGTCACCGAGCAAGATACGCGACAAGAGACGCGAACCACCACCAAACGTGACATTACTTCCCACAGTGAGACTCGAGAGACGCATCAAAAGTCTCGCAGCAAGGGCAAGAGCTCTTCTGCAAAGACCAATGGCCATAGTCAGAAGGTTGCCTTTTCGATACCCGAGAAGTCATCGCAGAAGAGCAGCTCCAACGTTGCGAACCAAGGAAGCAAGCGTCGCAATTCTTCACATACCAAGAACCGAGCTTCATCCAAAGGAGTCTCGACTCAGGAACTCGACCAATTCGAGGACAACGATGAGACTACCGGCCCGCAGTCCGTGGATGAAACCACCCAGGACTTCTCAATGCAATTGAACGTGACACCCAAGGCTCGTAAGGAGTTGAAGCCCAAGGAACAAAAGCAGCCTGCTCAGGACAACACCAGCCATAGCCAAAAGTCACAACACACCCGCACTCAGTCGCGATCCTCTCACCGACATATCGTCTTGTCTGAGCTTACCGCTGATAGCATCAGGAGCGTGGACAAGGATACATGTCCTACTCTTTCCATCGATGCACGTCGCGTCCTCGATGATCTATGCGAGCATAACTGCCGCAACTGCACTGTTTGCAGTCGCATTGCTTCCCACCGCAGTATCCTGACCTCGACGGAGCTTGCTATTGGCAAGAGGCGCGTCACCGTTCCTCGCCCGATCCCTGTCACGGACCGCGATCTCTCCGAGGAGGATCCTACCATGCGTCCGTCACAGTCTCCTGGCCACGCTCTCGCAGTGGTGATCAAGGGCCTCGAAGATGAATCCCAGCACCTGCAACTCGAGCTCACCCGCATCCAGACGCAATATAACGGTCGTGACAAGGCTCTCGGCCGCCGCGAGCGCCTCAGCCTTGCTGAGAAGATCCGTGCGCTGCTCAAGCGCCTCGAGGCCAAGAACGACCAGATCTACAGTTTGTATGATGTCCTTGAGGGCCAGAAAGCTGCCGGGCAGGCTATGTCTGAGGAGGAAATAGAGATGACCGTTCTCAACATCACCGGCATGACAGTCCGAGACGTCACTCGTGGCAGCGACCAGCTTACTTGGGAGGGTATCCTGGAGCTCTGAGGAGCCATTGTGTAACAAGGTGTTATGGAGTGTGAAGGAGGCGTGTTGAATTGGAATCACCTATTGTGTCGGCGTTTTGCGGGTTTGCCTGAGGCAGCCCGATTGGATTGTGTTTCTTGTTTCACGGACCGTCGCAGGCAGGATGGCATTTTTGGGGGGAGTTTGGGGAAATAGGGATGTGTTACTCTGTATCGTCTTTGTATGCTTACGGCTCTCGTTGGGTTGGGGACAGGGAATGACCCTTGGAAATGAACGAATCATTCACATCAGAAGTATTCGCTTTGCCTTTGTGATGATACCCAGGCCTGACAAGAAGTTAAATAGAAAAGGTAGGTATTTTTGATTCAGCTCTATCGGGCGGAAACTCCAGCTCGGTTCTACATGTAAAGGAATTATCGAATTTTGATTTACTCTTCATCTTCCTCATCATCCTCGTCGTCGTCGACGAGCTCATCCTCCATATCCTCGTCATCATCCTCAACCTCGCTGGCGTCCTCGTCCTCGAGCTCCGCCTTCTCATCCTCTCTCCGCTTCCGGTCCTCCTCGCGACGGGACTCCTCGAGCAACTTGGCGCGCTCGGCGCGGGCTGTGCGCTGGCCGACGACGTAGGCGCCGAGGGGCGTCTTGGCGAGGTCGAAGTCACGCAAGAACGCCTCGACCTGGGCGCGGTCCTTGGGGGCAAAGTCGACCTTTGCGCGGCGCTCCTCGATGAACTTGCCGTTGGCCTCGAGCTTCTGGACCAGCAGGACGAGCTGGCCGACGAGCTTGGCGTTCTTGTTGCCGTGGGTCTTGTGGCGGGCCTGCTTGAGCCAGCGCTTCAGCTGGATGTTGACGGGCAGGGCGAGCTCGGGGAAGGCGATGGACGTGGCCCAGAGGATGAAGTACTCGCCGAGGAGCTCGACGACCTGGTCGCCAACGCCATCCTGGTAGACGCGGGTGCGGAGGTACGACTTGGGGGCCTTGTAGGCGGTGGCGAAGTCGAAGGGCTTTATAGAGGCGGCCTTCGGCGGCTTCTTCATCTCGGCCGAGGTGAGGACCTCGATGAGCGGCGAGGCGAGCGGGATGAAGGTACCGGTGGCGCGAGAGACGCGGAGGAGGGAGCGGATGAGGTGGAAGCGGAGCGGGAAGTACAGGGCCGTGGGGATGAGGCGCATGGCGCCCATGGTGACCTGGACGAGCGGGTAGATCAGGAGCTTGAGCTGGCTCTCCTTGCCCGACTCGGCCTCCTTGAGCGGGCTGCAGTGCTCGGCGAGCACGCAGGACCAGAAGTCGAGCGAGTGGGTGTACTGCCAGTTGTAGACGATGCGGAAGGCGTCGTTCTTGTTGTGCACGATGCTGTTGCGCAGGTGGATGGCGAGCTGGCGGATGAAGGTGAAGGCGGTCGTGTAGCCGACGGCCTGGTCGATGCCCCAGAGCTCGGCGGCCGAGTTCTTCATCAGGTTGATGCCCTGGATGGTGTTGGCGTTGGTGACGCGGCAGCCCTGGATGAGGCCCTGGTAGACGGCCTTGAGGACCGTCTCCCGGATGCCCTTGTCGCCGATGACGACCAGGCGGCGGAGCACCAGGAAGGCTGTGATCTTGGTCGTCTCCGAGCTGGCGGGCTGGGCCCAGAAGTTGACGACGGACTTGGCGAGCGACTTGACGAGCTTCTTGAAGGAGAGCAGGTAGGGCAGGATGGGTGTGATGGACGACAGCGTGAGCTTGAGCGTGCGGTCGTCGGAGAGGGTGCTGAGGAGGTGCATGATGGACGACGTGTACGTCTTGAGCAGCAGCGACAGGGTGCGGAACTTCTTGGACTCGGTTTGGACGTGCACCTTGCCGGACGCCGACTCCTTAACGGGGAGGTGGTGGTTCATGACGACGGGGATCTCCTTGAGGGCCAGGACGAGGATGTCGTTGTAGACTTCGGGGCTGTTGATGGTGTACCGCCGTTTTGACCCTTCCTCCTCGTTGAGCACCGCCGCGCAGCGGAACGCGAGCACGACTCGTCGAGCCGCCTTTAGAGATTTCTTCTCCACCATGGCCTTCTTCCACGAGGCGACGAGCTCCTGGGTGAGTTCGCTGCCTGAGCCGACGGGCTCGACGTCGGCGGCCTTGTCCTTCTTCCGCTTCTTCTTGGGCTGCTCGGACTCGTCTTCGCTGGCGCTGAGGTCGTCCACCTCGGCCAGGTCGGCGTCGTCGTCAAAGTCCAGAGCCTCGGGGTCGTTCTCGACGAGGAACTTGTAGAATTCGGGGTCCTTCTCGGCGAGGTCGTCCATGGTCTTCTTGCTCATGCCCATGTCGTCGTCGTCCTCGCCCTCGTCCTCGCTGTCGCTGGCAACGGGCTGGACGCCAACCGACTCATCCGAGTCGCTGGCCTCGCCCTTCCTGGCGGCGGTGCCTTCGCGCTTGCGCTTTCCAAGCTTGGCAGCCTTCTCGTCCTTCTCGCCGATGATGTCGTCGAAGCCGCCCTGGAAGAAGTCATCGACGCTCATTTCGTTGATCTTCTTGCCCTTGGGCGCGGGCTTCTTGGCCTCGCCATCCTCGCCCTCCTTGGCACCCTTGTAGAATTCGGCATCCGTCGCTTTCCGTACCAGCTTCTTGTTCTGGATCTGCTGGCGCTGCTTGAACTTGGCGCCTTCCTTTCTCTTGTCGAGAACGCCCTTGAGGTGATTCTTCTCGAACTTCTTCGTCTTGAGACCCTTCTTGCTGGCGCCCATTGCGAATGGGAGGAGCGCTCTGGCTGGTGAGGAATTGGGAAATCGGTATTTATGAAGTGTCGGGGCGTGGGTGTACGCAGCAAGGCGCTTTTCGTCGCGGCTTCCTGTACCAATGCCAAAATTTTTGCGGCGATCTTATCGATAACAGAGGCCATCTAGATGAGGCAGGCGGTGAATGAATTCTGCCACTGTCTCTACGTAACCAGTTCCAGGCTCACCCTCCATCCCACCTCCAGCTTGCGACGGCCCCTCGAGCTCGATGAGCAAGCCAATGCCCCATCCAACATGATCCCGCGACAAGGCTACGCGCCCACGCCGCATAGCTATGTTCCGAACACGAACATCTCCGCGACGATAAACCTCGACGAGGTGCGTTCCAACCAACCCCACAGCGCCGCAGTGGAACGACTCTGTTGCTAACCGCCTCGTGTAGGAGGTCAAGCTGACCGACACCCGTGCCGAGCGCGACCTCCAAGACTCTCTCGGCGAGCTGTTCAGCATCATTGTCACACTCGACCAGCTGGAGAAAGCATTCCTGAAGGATTCCATCCCGGAGGCCGAGTACACCGAGATATGCGAGCGGTCGCTGCGGCAGTACAAGGCGCTACTGGCTGATGAGACGATTGCCAAGGAATTCGAGGGCCTGGAAGAATTCAAGGCCAAGTGGGATGTATGACCTCTGCCAGATTGGAAAATAGAGGTATCGCCGGACGCTAACTACGTCGCAGCTTGATGCGCCTCGTGCCACCGAACGCCTCCGTGTCGGCATGCCCTCGACCACCATGACGGCCTCGTCCTCGGCCCCAGCCCCCGCTCCCTCAGCAGCCAACAACACCAGCGGCGTGCTGATCCTCGAGGCCACGCAGGAGTTTATCACGTTCCTTGACGCCGTTAAGCTCGGCCTGCTCTCCAAGGACCAGTTGCACCCTCTTCTTTCGGATGTCATCCAGTCTGTCAACCGCGTCACAGACACCGACTTTGAGAACCGCGGCAAGATCGTGCAGTGGCTTATCACTCTCAATCAGATGAGGGCCACGGAGGAGCTGAGCGAGCAACAGGCCCGTGAGCTCGAGCTGGATATCCAGCAGGCGTACCAGGGGTTTAGACGGACGTTGACATAATTTGCCACGATATATGTGATGTACGCCTGTGCAGTTGTTGGGTTGATGCTCGAGAGAGGCGGGATATTAGCCCTGGGTGAAGACCCATGCTTAGTTGTAAATATGTCATGACGCCGCGAGGCCCTTGCCTGTTTTTTTAATGTACCCATGATGACCTTATACCAAGAACGTCCAGAAACTGGGATATACAAACTCCTCTTCAAAGATCCTCCTGACCTGCTCCAGCACGAACCTCTCCACCTTGCCCACGTTCTTGAGACTCTGCTTGCGCCCGTCCCGCTCGCCAATCTCGCTCTCGACCTTGATCTCCTGCAGCAGGCCGCCGAACCTCGCCTTGGGGTGGTCCTGTCGCGCGCCGGGCTCCTCGTCCTCCTCGTCAGGCCCCACGGCGGCGAGCGCATCCTCCGGGCTGAGGAAGCAGAAGTGGACGCGCTTGCGGATGTTGGCCAGCACGCCCACGCCGTCGAACGACATACCCGTGATGTTGAGCTTGAGCGGGATGCCGACGAAGCTGGGCATGGGATAGTCCAGCAGGATCTCTGCCGTGAGGTTCAGGCGCACGTCGCCGCGATATCGGATCCGGAAGACGGCCTGGACATCCTCCGTCCGGGGCTCGCGCCTCGGCCGCTGGCGCTGCGGCGGCGGCTCCTCGTCGTCGTCGTCGACCACGGCCGAGCCCGTCGGATACTTGTCCCGCGTGGGCGGCCGGGACGTCCCGACAGACGTGGGCGCCAGGGTGGACACGCTGGACTTCTCGCGCAAGCCCAGCGGCGGCGCGAGGTTGGAGCCGAAGTTGTCGACCGAGATGCTGCCAAGCGACGGGTTCCGGCTGTGACTTGGACTGCGCGACTGATACTGCTCGATGGGGCCGCCCATCCAGCTGTTGCCCAGATGAGCGCCCGCGACGGCCGCCAGCGGAGTGTGCGTGCCGGTGCCGAGATGAGGGTGGAAGTAGCCCAGCCCCGGGCCGCCGAGGAGCCCGGGCGTTGAAGTCCCCAGGAACGGACTTCCCAGATCGTGGCCGATGAACTCGTGCCGCAAGAGTTCCCTCCTCAGGCCGCCGGGCCTCCTCACCTCGTCTCCGCGCCGCGGGCCATGCCGGCCCCTCTCCGACACGCTGGGGGGCACGGGCGGCGACTCCTCCTCGTCGCTCTCATCATCGCTCTCGTCATCATCGTCGAGGTCCTCGTTGTAGAAGTCCGGCAGCGGGTCCGTGATGTCCTTGAGGTCCAGCTCCGGCGGGATGGTGCCGAAGTCGAAGCCGTGGACGTTGACGGAGCGGATGAAGCGCGGCAGCGGCACCGTCTGGAACTTGTCATGTATAAATGTGCGGATCCGGTTGGCGAGGGCTTCGCCGTCAGGGCCGCTGGTGAGCGTCTCCCAGTTGAGGTCGATGGACATTTGCGGTCTGCCTTGATGCCCGTTCAAGACACTCTTGGTGTTGGATGAGATGAGGATGCTTTAAGATTCAGGTGCCCGCGGCGTTGTGAAACGACTACAGTGGGCTTCAGCGGTCTGGTGCCCTGACTTCCAGTCCCTAAAGTAAATGTACTCCAGGGCTCTAAAATCAACGAGGCATTGCTTCACACAAACTATGATTATAATCATCAAAAAGTCTTCGTAAGGGTATCTAGCTACTATTGTATATTTCCGTCCCAAATCCCCATACAAATCATGATTGCCCATTCCCGTCTTTCAACAAATGCTCATAGCACTTAACCTCGCTCAATGATAATGCTTCAGATTCCCTAACTTAAAAGCAAACGCTCCCAAATTCATAACAAGCATAAGAACCAGTTCATGCCTCCCAATAGTTGTGGAACTATGTCTTCGTTTATTCGTCCCAAAATGTGTTCCTAGTCATCTTCATCGTAACATGTCAGGCTCCTCAAACCTGGCACGCCCGCCATAGTGAGGGTACTGAGGATTACTGAACAAATGCCAACAGTTGGGTGCTTGCAGGATATATCTGTGTTCATGTTAGCAAGATGAGCGACTTGATTGCCATGGATAATTAACACATACCGTGCCATTGCCTCGCGGAAGCGTGACTTGTACTCTTTGGGACTCGTCACCGTCGGCCGGTTGCGACCTCCGCCCGCAAACCCTCGATCCTTGATCCAACTCTCCAGTTTCTTGTCCCAGGTGTATGTTCGGATGCAGTCGATGATTCCGACTACCAACTCCTTTCGTGCCTCGTCCACGGCAATCATGAGGGAGTAGTCCATTACATTCTGTCTCGCCAAGAACAGCGTATCGTTCCAGACCGACGCCCTGAGGAGCTTCTTTGAATGTTCTCGCGCAAACAGCGGGGACTCGTAAATGTACTCGACCATGTTCTCATCGAGAAGCACCTCGTTCTGTTCTCCTGTCGACTGAATTTTGCGGTTGCGCATGGAACCCTTGAGATCGAAGATTCTTGAAGCCGAGCGGTCGTAGAACAGGTTCTCCGTCACTAACAGGTCCAGTTTGATGTCAGTCCCGGTAACTGGGTTCTTGATAAACACCTGGAAGAATCCAAGCATCTTGGCAATCACCGAAGGAAGGTCGTGGAACAAAGCTTCGGCCATGATGCTGAAGTATCCTGGTGCAAATCGGAGGAACGCTGACGTTTCAATAGGCGACAATGACTGCACACCATGTTAGTTCGGGAGATTAGTAACAAGGAAACTAAATCTTACCTTCAACACCAATCGATCATCGAGGGTTTTCAAGAACACGGACTTGGTCTTGCCGCCCCTCGAGTCCCACTTGAGGCACCTCGACAGGGACTCAATAATCCGCTCCGCTACGCCACACTTTCTCCTGAGAGCATCAAATTGCTCGGCGTAGAAGATCTTGCACGTCATCGTCGCCGAACCCTCACGGAACTGGTACTTGAGATGCGTGCCGGTAACCCGGAGCAGGCTCTTCTCCAGCTCAGATTCTGATACCATCCAGTCCGCGCTGTCTGAGGTCGGGAAAGACTTGGGGTCGGTATCTCCACCGCTCTCCGATTCCCGCTGCATCATCTCCTGGGCTTCCCGTCGAATGTTACCGAGCTTGCCTTGGTAATCTTCGCTGCTGAGGGCAAGGGCTATCACGGAGCTAGGTTCGTCCTCTCGCACAATGATGTCAGAGTCAACAAATATGTGGTCGGTTGGGTTGACAGGATAGTCTAGCGGCGTCCAGCCACTCGCTGAGCGTTCTGCCCAGAAGGTAGTCAGGTACTTCATCAGGCTTGTTCTCTGGTGCTTGGGGAGCTCAAGCGGGATCTCAGTGCTTGGCTCAAGCGAATCGGCGATCTCCTTAATGTTGGGAAGATATTCATCCGGAATCGAGTGCTCGTTGTCACTGGCTCCCCCCTCGTCATCTGAGAACCCTTGGCTGGTGTTGGCCGTAGTGGTCTCGTCAGTCTCTTCTTTCGGGTGATGCAGGTCCGAAGGGAAGGCTTGCTCCACAGGAGTCGGGGGTTCCGTTGGAGCCTCGGCCTTTGGCGCAGCTTCAGATTGTCGAGAAGTGATACTTGCTGACCGGTGTTTACTATCGCGGTCCACAACGTTTTCATTTGGCGGTGATGGCTCC
Source organism: Neonectria magnoliae (assembly GCA_037954305.1). Classification (NCBI taxonomy): domain Eukaryota; kingdom Fungi; phylum Ascomycota; class Sordariomycetes; order Hypocreales; family Nectriaceae; genus Neonectria; species Neonectria magnoliae. The sequence goes on along the minus strand of JAZAVK010000013.1, from coordinate 332,894 downwards.
TCGAAAGCCTCGTTGACATCATCGTATACCTCCACAATGGCCTTTGTTGTTGTCCTTGGCAACATCGCCCGGGGTGGACGCATGCTAGCGGCGCGCTTCTTGCGGTCTCGAATTCGTTCCTTCTCAAACTCGCGACTGAGCTGTTCAAAATGCCTTGCGAGGGTTGAAACTTTTGATTCACGTTTCTTATGTATGAAGCGAGGGATGCCTGACGCGGATGCCTTTCCTCGGTTCTTCAAGCTGCTCAGGCTGAGTCGATCAGAGAGTTTCTTATCCCCTTTGACCGTGCCTTCAGCTTGTGGTTCGGTGCTTGCATGTTCCACGGGATTGGTTTTTGATTCCTTCAAGCCGAACGACTTCCCAATCCCCGACGAAGTTCTAGGTAGCGTTCGGACAGGATGGGAAATGGCTCGCACCATCGGTGGTGACATGTTTTGCCCAGACTTGCGGGATGGCGTACGCTCATTGACAGGACTGGACGGTCCACTGGGTTCAACGGATTGCCCTGGTCGAATTCCTTGCTCGCGTCGCATCTGGTCGACCTTCTCTGTCAAGGTCTGGCTATGACCTGGCAGGGAGGCCAATGGCAAAGGAGGAACTTTGTCGGTGAGCTCACTCGCGGTAGCCTCACTCGACCCTTGCTCAGCAGTGGATGGCGACAATGATGAGCCCAATGAGGGCGCGTCTTGGGGGGGCCCAGTCATTAGTGCTTGGCTCTTCTCATCTGTTGTCGCTTGTTCAGCAGGATTGGAGACGTCCGTAGCGGGATGAGCTAAGTCCAAATGCTCAACCCTTTCGATGGCAGCCTCTGATGGTATCTCAGCCTTTCTGTCTTCACTGACCTGTTCCTTGTCGTTGGCTGGCTGAGCTGAGCTCACACTAGCCTCCATACTGTTGTCCGTGTACTCCGTGGGCTGGGTGCTCTTATCCTCTGCTTCTGTGAACGTCTGGGACGGACGTTCCTCACTGTCAGCAGTAGACGGCGTTCCCTCGTTCGAGACAAGGGACTCCTTTGACTCGAGAGACTCTTTCGACTCGTTGTCCGTGAACATTTTCTTCAGCTGCATGATGGTCAACTGGCGCATGTCCTTGTCGCCCAAGAAGTCTGCCTCGAACTTGGCAAAAGCTTGGTCCCATTCGCCGGCCTTCTCGAGCATCTCTCGTACGATGCTGTTGAAGGGAACCACTTCGTAGTACTTGGAGTTTACGTAGATGTCTTGTAGCCTTCGAACCATGGCAGGCTGGTCCTCCTTCGACTTGGCGATCAAGAGGTCAACTTGTGCCTTGCAGTCATCCGCTTTCTCAGGAAGAACACTGTCAATTCTGATGCTCATAAGCCTGGACTTGACAGACGTCATGAACTTGCCCCAGCGCTCCTCCATCTTGGTGAAGATTTCGTTTTTGAGCTTCAGGTCGTTGGCTACCTTCCAGGTTATTCTCGCTCGAGGAACGACAATCTCCAAGAGATCAATTGGGTCCCAATGGATCCGGATTCGCGCATGCTCAAGGTTGAAGTATCGAACATGATCACGGTGATGGTCGTGCGAACAGAGTTGAGTATCCTTCATCCGCAGACCACGACCCCACAGCAGCAACTCCAAGTATTTACCAAACGAGTATTTGAAAGTAGTGTCGGACATAGCGGTCTCCTCGGTATCCTTCTTGCAAATCTTGCAGTACGTCCACATAGTAATGCCCTCGCTAAGCTCGGCTCGTTTGGCAGTGGTAGTTGGCACATGCTCGACAAAGACTGTGATGCGAGACTGGTCGTGAACATAGGTTCGATGGTGTTCGACCATCTTGCGCTCGCAGCCATTTGAGTTGCAGATGTGATCCATAGTGTACGCTAGGTGCTCGATGTACTGCCCCAATGTGCAATCGGCGTCCATGCCAGTGTCGGTGTGCTGTTCGTCGTAAAAGTTGATGGCAACCAAGGACGGTTCGGTGCAGGGAATCTTTGTTTCTGTGCAGATGGCCGAGTACAGAACAACGATGTTTTGGTGCGAGTACGGGTCGAAAAGATCGAGATTGCCTTGGATGTATGTTTCCCATTGTCGAGTCTGGGTTTGGTAATTGTAGAGCGCCTTGTCATACTCAGCATCATGGACTGCGTGGAGAATCTCCATGATCTGCCGTGGGGCTTTCTGGCCGATCTCATCGACCATTTCCGGTTTGATGAGCTGGAAGCGCTGGGGTCCCGGTTTCTCTGGATCTTCCTGTTCCTCGACTACATCGTGATCGCGCAATCTGCGCAAGTAGAGGAGCCGTCTTTCTTGCTCGCGTGCTTTCATCAGAAGATAAGGTTGTGTGAACTTGACGTACGGCGAGGCGGATAAAATCTTCGTCTCGTACTTGGACACCATGTCGCTGTAGAAAGTTGGCATCGGGATGTCGTCGGGCACTTGGCTGTCCGGATCTTGTGCGGGGTTGGCATGAGAATCATGAAGAGAAATCAGCTTTGCGCGATCTTGCTGCTCAGACTGGGATTGCGATTCGGCGTCATCAGTGGCAGCAACGCTGGAGCTGTCCATGGTAGTCTGAGAGGGTGGTTCACTCTCTCCAGGGGCTTGGTTTATGACCACGGCCGGGCCATCCTTAGAAACGTCAATGCTGTTGACGCTGAGAGATCTGACACTCTCGTTCAAGGCGTTGAGTGAGCTCGTCATAGAATCGCCGCTCTCACGAGCCTCAATAGACTCGTCTCTGAGGAGACTAGACTCTAGTTTCAAGTTGTAGACAACATAGACCATGAATTCCATGATGTGCTTGATTTTTGCGAGCGTCATGTTGTTTGCGCCTCGCATGGTGATGGTGCAGCCCAGCTCTGGCGTGCAGCCAGACAAGAAGATGTAGGACTTCTTCCGACCAGGGTAATCATTGTTGACAAAGGTCCTGACCTCGAATGCGGAGCATCGTCCCACCTGAACCGGCAAGGCAAGCATGTCGAGAGAGGATATGATTTCGGTCTCAGCACACCGGGCGACAGCCTCAATGACCGTGTGCTTAACATTGTAAGCCACAGAGATGTTCGCCTCGGAAAGATACTGGAGCGCTACGCCGGAAACGCTCTTCTCGGCGAGTAGTACCTGAGGACGGAGATTCGTAATTCTCTGAACGACAACTCGAAGAAACTCCTTCTCTTGTTCAATGACAGGTTGCAAGCTCATGAAATGCTGTTGGTGGCGTTGATACTCGATTGGGAACGTAACCAGGACGATACGAGGATTTGCGATTCGACGCGGCATGCTCTTCAACGCCAGGTTCTTGGTAAACACAACTCCCGAGATATAGGATGTGTCGCCAGGTTTTCCCCCGGGAATCCGCTTCAGTTTCACGTAATGTCTGATGTCCATGTCTTCTCCTTTGGCAACGTCCGGATCAACGTCATCAGTTGAGCGCAAGAGAATAGGCACCAGGGCCTTCTGCCATGCTGGAGGATTAGGAATCTCAGCGTCCTCCAGGAGCTGGTGCAAGAGCTTATCGACGTGCCTTAAGCTAGACGCGTTGAGCTCGGCTTTGGGCGCCTTCGGGTGCTGCAGGGAGTCGCTCCTGGTCACTTGGGTTGTGCTTTGGTTCGGGGTATCCATGGAGAAGAGCATCTCGGAAGATGCCGAAAATCCCTTGTAGACACCAGACTTTGGGCGGGGAGAGGCCAGGTGATGCATGCTGCCACTAACATTGCTCGTGTTTCGTCGCCTGGGCGGTCTCCGATGCGAAGCAACACCAGGTGGCCCGTTCAACTCGTCATGGCCTCCTCTGCTAACAAAGCTCATGCCGCTGATGCTCTTTTCACCTCCCCTATGGCGATATTTCCTCCCGGCGTTTAGGTAAGGCCCAAATTCAGACTTGTCATTGTCAAAGCTCGCTGGCTGCAGGTCGCCTTGAGCCATGGTTGCGAAGATACTCATCTGCTCATCCTCACTCGATTCATCAGACATGTAATCGGCCAACTCAGGATCAATGATGTTATCGTCGTGGAAAGCTGGGAACTTGGGCTTTTTGGCATTTTCGTCCTCGATTCCCCTTCGAAAGGGTGCCCGCTCCGCCTGGGCAGGTTTGAACCGTCCCAAGAACCCGTGCTTTGAGTGATGTCTTTTGTGACCGGCAGAAGAATGTGGCCGACCACTAAGGGACCTCAGGGATCTTGACGAGCCAGGCCTGCTCAACTGGGGCGCATCAATCTCAAGCACGGCAGCCGTGCGACTCTCCCCAACACGACGGGTCGCGGCGATTGTCATCATAGGTGTTGAGATGGGTCGAGAATCCTCTGAGCCTTCCGATCCCAGCCCAGATTCTTGCTCCCTAAGCCGTGACTGGCTAGCATTACTAGGAGTCTTTGCGTGGTTTGACCCGAAGAATCTTGGCATGAATGACTGCTCATCGCCGGAGTCATCGGAAGCACTCCCATCGAAACGTCTGCTAATCACGTCAAGACATCTTTTGCAAACACGGAGAGATCCCTGCACACCAAACTTTTCTCCGGATATGACCGTAGTGCACTTGGAGTCAAAGATGCAACCACAAGTACGGCAGTGATGCTTTCTGCGAAATGCCGTGAATGGGGCCTGGCATAGAAAGCACTCTTTGACGGTGTCATCCTTCATCCAGAATTCTTTGTTTAGGACCTGCTTACGCATTTTGTCAAGCTGTGCGTTGACTTGGTCAGATGCGTCCTCGTTGCTCATCACAGTTCCGGGTATCCTGAGGCCCCCAGATGGCATCGTCTGCGCCTGTGGGTCTTGAGAGAACGACTCATGACAGACGGAGTTGTGAGCAGACGTATTGACGGCACTGGCCTCGGCGGTTCCGCGATCCAGAGACGAGTTTCTAGATCCCGAAACGCCAGGTGACCTTGACCGACTAATCCGATCAATAACGGTAGGCTTTCGTCGGATACTATCAGGGGAGAGGAGAGAGGAGGTTACGGAGTCGCTGCGAAGCGCACGGGTTTGGAGAGCCGTAACTGTGCGTGAGGGGCCCTTTACTGGGCTAGATGCACTCTCGGTGCTCCCATCAATGCTGGAGGTGTCGTCTCGTTTGGACCGGGGTGGCAATTTGCCCTCTTTCAAGTCGTACAGACTGACCGAAGACTCAGTTGTCGTTAGATGGGCCTGAAGATCTGCCCTAGTTATACTCTTTCGACTGGATCCTTGTCCGGTGCTGTCTTCAGTGCGTATAGTGCTGCGACTAGCATCTCGATGCACGGTGACAGGGGCGATGGTGGGGTCGGCAGCGATGGAGCTGGGTGCTTTGGAAGCTTGACGATTTGCAGAACTTGACTTGCCTCCGGTCATCAGACTGATGCTTGTAGATTTGGATGTCTGAGACTGTTGCGACCAACTGTCGGCAGTCCCGGCCGAGACAAGAGGGGGGGCAACATCGGTTGTGAGAGGTGTTTGTGATCCGATAGTGGACAAAGAGGCGGCCGTATCGGTTCGATTAAGCGAGCTCGTCGAAGGCTTCGAGGCATGGCCACTAGCGAAAGAGGCCCTCTTTGACGGCGGTTCTGGTTTTTCTGTTGCATTCTCGTCGGGTGTCGCCTTGGATGAGCTCCCAGCGCCAACTGCTTCCCTAAGTCGGGTGTAGAGGCCGCTGAGACCCTGGTGTACCAGATCACCCGCGGCACCTCGACTCTCGGAGGCGGGCGCACCGCCTGGGGGAGGCGCAAAGTCGTTGAAGGTGGTGAGAGAGTCGCACTGGCTCGCGGAGGTATGTATCTTGTCGAGGGTATGGGCGAGCTGCTCCTTGTCGGCAATAGAGCTGACTGATATCGAGTTGATCGAGTCGCGGCGGGTTCGGAAGGGAGAGCCCACAGACCCCGAGGCCGGAGAGTCGGACGGGAGCCTGGAGCTGCTAGTCATGATTGTATATACTCGAAGGACGGCAAACGGCGGGCAGGCTGAGATCCTGGCTTCGGGCTCGGGCTTGGTGTTGTGCAGGTCGTGGGACGATAGGCAGCGGGTTGGCGGCCGGTCGGCGATACAGGCGGCAGTAAGCTCGCGGCTCACAAGTTCGCAAGCTCAGCGCGGAAACAGTCGGCCTTCTCGTCGCTCAGACATTCGAGACGGAGGCCAAGGGGACGCTAGGCCTGAGGTGCCGGTACCATGGTTGCTTCTCGCGATGTCGAAAGGGCGGGCCAAGGTCGTCGTCAGCGATGGTGACCACTGACGCCCAGAGCCGATCTTCTGGCTTTCGCTAACCAGAAAAGCGCCGAGCAAAAGGCGGGCTTCCGGCACGAATACAAATCGTCAGGCTTGGGGGAAAAGAGACAAAGGCGCTGGAATGACGAAGGTGCACCAGTCGAGGAGCGCTGAGAGAAATGCCCGACCGCCTGAGGCAACTAACCGCTCAACCAGTGTTGAGCCTCGAGAAGATGTGCAGCGAAGTACGAGCTTTGGGACGGTCACAGACTCGCAGTCGAGAGGCACAATGTCGTCAGACCCTGGCCGATACGGGCGGGCGCCTGCTAGGCCGACGTCCTGGTTACTCATCGACGACCTGGGTACCGCTGCAGCGTTGGTGGAGGCCCAAGGCCCACCGGTGTACTCGGTACTTGCCGTCCGATCCCGCACGGACCAGCCAGCCACACGTCGCAAGACCCCGCAGTCCGGGGGACGCGACCACCAATCTTCGCCGCGTCGCGCCTTTCGCAGGCGATGGGCAAGAAAACGTCATAATTGGGAAGGGGGAAAAGCTGCATCCTCAACCAACTCTACTCCAGATCGCCAGGGACTGTTCTGCAGCCGCCAACCCTCCCATCTCGTTTCTCGCTACTATTCTTAGCGCATCGTCTCGACTCCTCTCGAGTCGTCTCGCAGCCGCCATCTCCGCCCGTTCACCGCTGCACGCATCCTAAAGTACCTAGATGTGACATACATTGCCAGTGGCGTCCCGAGGCTTGGCGGTCAGCCCAGATCCTTCCACATGTCTCTTGCCTCGTCGCCTCCGCGTGACATCGTTGAGATGCTCGCGCAGCGGACCCTCACGAGCATCCCCAAGGACCAGCAGAAGCTGCTCGAGGAGCCAAACTCGTGGGCAATTGACCTGAAGAACAAGCCTCATGGGCTCGCCAACGTCCCGGGCCATGTCTTAGAGACCGCAAAGCAGGCGTATATCGCACAGAAAAAGGCAGAACGAGGTCCTCGATCACCGTCATCAACACAGGGACCAACTCAGGGACCAACACAAGCGCGAACACGGTCAGATTCAAGAGGTAGCAGTCCTCCCGCATCAACACCCAGTCCCAACCAGAGCAATGTTCGACGCACCCAGAATGGGCACTCGGGCAGCCCTCCATTATCGTCGTCACCTGAGAAACCAATTAGGTGGTCACAATCACCAATCCGGGATCTTCCTCTTCCTCAGATAGCTGCTGAATCCTCCATCGTTCGGGAAACTCCCAAAGCCCCCATGGCTCCGCCTCCACGACCAGTTCCTCCATTCAGTTTCCCTTCCTCTGACGGCCCTGAGGAAGATCTCGAGGTGGAACTGCCTCAACCCCAGGTCCACCCAGATGATCCTATCAACCGAGCAGCAGCCCGTCTTGAAGCGACGGTGCAATCCCCTATCCCTTCCGGGACCTGGACTATGGACACTCCTCCATGTGCCCAACCAACTCATACCTCGCAGTGCGTGATTCCAAACACGGTTGTAGCCGAACCCGCTGCAAGGGATCATCCGCCAGAGCCGCGCCGCGAACGCCGTATGAAGGCCATTCAATTCAATGATAAAACTCCAAGGAAATTTCAAGCGGGTATGAACCGGCTCGCACCAACAAAGACTTTCTCCGAGATTGACAGCTCTATTTCAACATCACCTTCCTCTGTCATTCCTGCCACTTTCGAAGAGCCTCTCACCCAAGGGTCCATTTTACAATCCGTTGAGGTCACCAAGGAAATAGATATAGATGATGATGGGTACGATCAGGAAAACGACGAAATGGAAGTGATCATCGAACAGTCGCAGGTGCAAGCGCCAGTGGCTGGCTCCCACCAATCTCAACGATCTGTTCAAAGTATCCCACCACCGCTTCCCCCCCAGATATCACCGACTGCGGACATTGAACCCTTCCAGGCATTCAAATTCGCCTATCCAACATATACCGAAAACTACTCGGGCACGTTGTGGGAATTTATCAAGGCCTGCGTGGCTCTTAACTGGCTCCGCAAGCGCAGGCAACTCCGTGAATGTCTCTACGACGACTTCATTCGAGCGTTCGCGGACTATCAAGACTATGTTTCAAATGCTGGGCCAGGACAGGAAGCGCTTGTTGCCATTGAATGGTTCAACAATTTACCCGGGCCAGCTGTCTTCTCCAACATGATGGTAACCAAGGAAAACCTCAGCTACATCCTCGATTCTTACCCAAAGGAAGTAGCAAAAGCCAGGAACATGATCACTGAGGATGACGACTCAGAAGTGGAAGTCATCAGGGTCAGCAAGCCGATTCCTATGAAAGCCAGCGTGGAAGAGGCAGCACTTGAGATCAGGCGGGGGTTGGACTTGGATAGCTCCATGGACGTCGATCATCGTAAACCGACTCAACGACCCATCTCAACGCCAGCATTGACGAGCACATCGCGGCCTCGTCCAATCTTAACCCAGGTCCCTCCACCACCCTCCCCGGCCTGGAGCCCTACTGTTCACCCGTCGACAATTGCAACCCCTGCCACAAGGGCGAAACGTCCCCGCAGTTCTCAGTACTTTGACAAATTGGCATCGGGTGCCAGCTTCAAGGCAACACCACGACGCCGGACGGCCGAGGAACGTGCGAAGCTCAAGGAGCACTTTGAAAAGAGGATGAAGAAGCGTGCCGAAGCACAGTTGTAAGCGACGGGATAACAATCGTGAAGGATATAGAACGTGTCTAATAACAATGTTGCGTTTGGCGTTTTTGTAAGGCTCACCCGGAGCGTTGAGAGGGTTGTACCGCATTGATACCCCGTATATATTGGTACCTGCTGTTTTGCGAGGATGAGACAAGGCATGTGAAGGTCGGCTTGCTAAATTATCAGTCGGCAAAAGTTCAAACATTGTTGGTCCTTGGTTCAGTCATGGCGTCGTATTTGGTGGAAAGACCGGTCTATTTTGCGTGTGCGTGGGCAACTTATCTATAGTAGCTCGACTGACTCACAGCCTAGCATTAGTTTCAGGGCCTTGTGCCTAAGATACTCGAACATTTTTTTTCATCTCTTGCTTCCCATCTCCCTGAGGAGCGCGTGCCATTCTACGAAGTACTGTTGGTTTTTGCGAATCCGCCTCGTCCTTGACGTCATTTCCCTCCGGTGGCACTGCGGCGCGACCCTGTCGTTGCATCTTGACGCGACCGGTTTCTCTTGCGCTTCATCTTTCCTTTCCGTTGCGATCTTTTTTTTTTCCATGGTGGGTTTCGTAAATTCCGGTCCTGGTTCAGTTGTTCATCATAATAAAGCCCCGATGTCCGGGGGGGTTGGTGGTCTGGGTTCCGCGTTCAAGTCTCGGGTTCGCTCTCCTGGGCCTCGGTGTCGGCCTTAGCCTTGGCTTCGTCTGCCTTCTTCTGGGCCTTGACCCTGGCTTCTTCTTCCTTCTTTTTGAGCTGGCGCTCCTCCTCGCCGGGGGTCATGGTGCGCAGCTGGAGAGCGTGGATCCCGCCTTCGACAGTCATCTCATCGCGGAGCAGGGCGTAGACCATGCGGTGACGTGCAGGCTGCATCTTGGAGTCAAAGGCATCGGAGGTGATGATGAGGCTGGAGCAGTGTAAGCAGGGTGTCACGTTTCGATCCAGTCATGATTGGATATTGGCCAGGGTTGAGTCATCTTTCAGTGAGAGGAAGGATGGGAATTGGGGCTCAGAGAATGCAAATCTGAGTGAGAGTGAGAGTGAGAGTGAGAGTGAGAGTGAGAGTGAGAGTGAGAGTGAGAGTGGCGTGAGGGTTGGCGATGGGGTCATGGGATGGATTGAGATGGGGTGAGACTTGGCATTGAGAAGCGGAAGTCGACTTTTCAGATGACTTACCGAAAGTGGGTCTCCTTGGAAGTGCTGCCAGCCATGGCCTTGTGGTGAGAATGGAGGTGAGAGTCATTGTAGATCTCCAGAGTCTGCGGGTTGAAGGCAGCGGTGATCTAAGAGGGTGGGCATCAGCGACCGCAACGGGATGAATGAAAATGGACATGCGAGCAGCAGACATACCTTGGCCCGAATGGTGTCCTCGACAGGAGTGTTAGAACCCATAGTGGAGAGCTGTCGTCCGACGCTCGAAAAACCGAGCGCGTATCGTCGAAACATTAGGCAAGATGTAAGTGGGCTGGCTGTGTTGGATGTAACGTGGGTTCACGTCGCGGGTGTGGATGTGTCGTAGTAGCTGCGATGGTCTTTTGTTGTTTGATGCTAACCGTCGCGGTACAACAGTCGCTGAAAAAAGCACAGGCACCGGGTGCAGCACGCTCACAGAAGCAGCGCGAGTAATGTGGACGAGAGTCGAGTAGATATTGTATGAATACACCAGAGTTCAGAGGCGAGAAAGCGGTCCTGGCAGAAAGACGGGAAGAATTCGACAAGAGAAACACGGGAGAGAGGCGGATGAATGACGGGTGGAAGACAGAACAGAGTCTAGATCGGGTTTTCCTTTTCCTTTGTCGATTTACTCAGCGGCCCCCCAAAAGCCACTCACGAGGAAGGCGAGACAACAGGAGTAATAAGGCAGACCGAGAGATAGTGTTTGAGGAGAGGGGAAGGATGGGGGGAAATGGAAAAAAAGAGTTTGGGGAGCAGGCTGTAAAAGGAGAAGAGAGAGCGCAAGCCAGAAAAAGGCGTGGTTAATAATAAACCTTGGGCGGTTTCTGTTCTGCCGGGTGGCGGGTGACAAGTGATGGTTTGAAGTGTTGGCGTTTCGGTGTGAAGTCGGTGAGCTTAGCAGTCACGAAGTACAGCGCATTTCACAAGCATCCCGCACCGCACGATGCACGCTCGCTGCACGACGCACCACGTACATTGGATACCTGACCTCTTTTCTTTGGTTTTTCGGCTGTGTTTCTTTTTATTTTTACTTTTACCTTACAGCACGGGTCGGTAACTATTCGTCCCCAGGGCCCAAACAGCCCAAGCCGCTCGCCCCTTGTTTTTCTCGGCCTGCTGCAGCAGCCAGTCGTTTAGTCGCAGACGCTGGCTTCAGCCCAAGTTTCCATTTCTTTTTTTTTCTTCTTTTTTTTTTAGTTGCCTCGAATGGAGGTTGGGTCGGGTTGGTTGGTTCGCCGCCATTTGCATCCTCTTGGATTGGCGGTTCTCGGCGGGGGGAGAAGCAAAGTGCCAAAGCCCAATGGCAGACCGCCCCCGGAGTGGAAGCGGTGAAGCCCTGCTGGGAGGTGCCTGGGGCTACTTGGGTTCGTACCTTGGGTACATCCCCTAGTGGGAGGTACCTCCACTACGGCTGGAGTCTAGAGGAGCCGGGGACCTGGGAACTGGGTGGTCTCGCTCGTGGGGTCCCTTTTTTCCCATCTTTCAGCCCGTTGTGCTCTCCATCTCCAGTGCTACGCGCTCGTGAACGAAACGGTACCAACCAATGCTGAACAACTTCCCAGGGGAAACCACGGGCTTTCTCTTCGTCTTTCGTTGGTGGGGGGGTTTCCGTTGCTGTACATCTCACCGACAGGTGCTACCTCGGGGGCCCGCCTCGCGCCGCTTGCTTCTGCGGTGTGGACGGGATGGGAGTTTGGGGGGCGCCGGATTGTCTCTGCTTGCGCACGCACAGTTTCGGTAGTTTCTGCGCCAGGTACGAGGCAAGCTACCTTACGAGTGGAGGTACACTACCGGTACCTGCTCCGGAGCGGTTCTGTAAGTAGGTACGGCCCAGACGGGCGGGATCTGGTGTGACGCCCCCCCCCTGGACAGTGGCATTCTGGCGGTATGCGGTCTGTATGTATGTCTGCGGCCTGCGGTCTGCGTGGGGCCGGGGGCACCACACCACCCGGCACGCCAACTCATTGGCCCGGGGAGACCGGGGACGCCAGGGCATGGATGGGAAGAAACGAAAGAAAAACAAACCAGAAAAAAAGTGACTTGCCTGCTAGTCAACCGTGACAGGTCCTCCTTGCTAGGTATCCATGGGGCCGGCGTGTTATCAGTCACGGATGCTGCAGCCACAACACCACGGACTTCCACCTATGCCGGGCACGGCATACCGCCAGCACACTCCGTTCACGAAGACGGTGTGATACAGTGGAGAAGCAGCGGCAGGGGCGAGAAAAGAAAACCTTCCAACCTTCCAAAGCGGCTCCTCCAGGGCCTGAGGCCTCGTGCCACCCGCCGCAGATCCCTTTGCCAGCAGGCAGCATGGCGTTCGCTTACCGGCTTTCACTGTCCCCCCGGTCCGCAACTCCCCCATCATGTCGTCGTCACCCCACCGCCGCTAATTCGCGATCATCGCTCTAAGTAGAGGGCGAGAGTCTAGAGTCCCGTCCCATTGCCGACCTCCCCCCTCTCGTCCCGTGTCCGTGCGAGTAGTCTTGGTCGACAACACCGCGCTCAGACATGCCATGCCGTCCTCCAAGATAGGCGAGGTGCGTAATCACACAACGTGGCGGCCGGCTCCCTAGACGAGACGGAATCACAGACTGTCGTTCGGGAACTGTCTTGTCTTGCTTTGCGTTGTCCCTACAGAGCCCGGCATCTTACCCAGCTGCCTCCATCTCCAGCCGAATCATCGTGTAGCCTTGAGCTGCAGGCCGATATCATCACGTGAAGATCGATGACTTGAACACCCCCCGGCATCGTGCTGGACAACGCATCCAACCCCGCAAAACGGTCTACTTCGAAGAGTTTCTCCAGATGTCACTGTGCTGTGCTGCATGTGACCGGTTTGAGCGTCGCGTTGAAAGTCATCGGTCCAAGCTATCGAACGTTGACTAGGAGTGTCAAGGACACCTGCACCCCACGCCTTAATACTGCATCCCACGTCTTTATGCAAACAGCTGCTCCAAGTCTGGAAACCGATCCCGGAGCTGTTTGGAAAACGTCACCCGCTTGACCCAACGTTTCCGTTCACCATCCGCCAATAAGTCCTTGGTAAGCAAAGACGCATAAGTCACCATGCCGCTACCGAGAACCGCCGGGGCAGCCAAGCCACCGGTCACAACAACGGCTCCGACACCAAGTAAAGTCCCCCATACCCCTGCTTTTGTGGCAGTAACACAGGCGCTTCGTCGAGGCTCTGTGACTTCGGTCTCTCTCAGTCTGGCCCGGCAGTGCATCAAGAGTCGACAGCTGCCTATCGAATCTCTGTTGACGAGGCAGGCGAGGATGATGGCAAAATCAGCATCGTTCCACCATATATTGAAATACTCCCAGTTACTTCGAAGTAGGTCATAGTCTATCAACTTGTTAATGGAATCCCAGCGAAGACCGCGAGTAAGCGTCATTGGTCTTGGGGCTTGCAGCGTTATACTTGCATTTTGTGCAGGTTATGACTGCGTGGTTATCAGAGTGAACGATGCCAAGTTCCTCAATAGCATTGATCTTGGAGATCCGGGACGTGGGCCATGTGATTGCTCTTGAATTATACTTCGCATCGTTGCAGTAACCCCAGAAAAACTGCCCTTCAAGTCTGTTGGTGAGAGTCTTCGTTGTCGATTTCCAAACATCAGTAGGCACGAGGCAGAGAGCAAAATGCCTTCGGAATCGTAAATACGACAGCATCGGAGGGATGCAATCCGTGCGAGTCGAATCCATCGAAAATCCCCTGTGCTCATCGGTCTCGCTTTGGAGTTGGTCGCTCACTGGTCCATAAACATGAACACGGGGCGTTGTTACGAGGATGGCGTAGTACAGTTGAGAGTCAGATCCTGCAGTGGTGTCTGAAGGAGATATCAGATGAAGTTTGGCAGGAAAGACGGCCATGTGGCATAGGGGAAGTACTTGAAGCATTACCAACAGGTCGTAGCCATTCAAAAATGTGGGCTACCAAGGTCGAAGCTCCAACATAGATACGAGTGCCCTCCCGTCGGATCGCCGCAGCCGCTTGGGTTCTCCAGCAGAGTGCTTGGTCCCGGACCGAATCCATCATGGAGGAAGCGTCATAGCCTATGATGAAATGTTTGACGCCCAATTGTGTCCAGAAGGACGTCTCCCAATGTTGGAAGCCGTACCACGCGAACGAGGTCAGAATTGCCCATGCGGCAAGGTTTCGCAGCAGCACTAGAGGCTCGGGGGTGAAGATGATGTAGGCCGCAAGCACGCTGGCCAAGAGGGTAAATTCAAACTGTCCCAGCGTCCTTCTGCGTAAAACAATCAGGTCTGGGAGAGTCTCTCTCATTCGAAACTGAGGATGAGGTCAATTGTCAAGCTGGGGCAGAGCTGATTCCGAGCTCAAGTGGCCTTATTTATAATCAACACGCCATAGCATTGAACATCTCTACGGTACACTCATACGTAGATAAGAAGCGATATGCTCATGGCTGGCCTCAAAAATTTGGAACTGGCAGCTGACCATGATCAAACGCATCAATGTGCACCAACTACAAGGTTTTGTCCCCATCCGAGCTATGCTGCAGTCTCACGCTTCTCAGTTGATTGGATGCGACCTGATGCATGTCGAGTTGTTGGTTGGCGACACGTCCGGACTGGCCCTTATCTCTCTAAGCACGGACGCGTCACGACCTATCGAAACCTCTCCGCCTCGGAATCTGAGTGTTGTCCTGCAGGCTGTTGATTTAAGCATAAGGCATCCAATTGCGGTTTGGAGGTGCTCACGCGATATCGAGGTTAACGTTGCATGAATATCGACAAAAGGCGATCTAACCAACATACTCGCGATTATACGGACTACAATTGGCAGTCTCGATTTCGGTCCAGACTTATTTCTTAGTTGGAACGTTTACTACTAAGGCATCTAGGGACCAGAGTCTAGGTGGGAGCTGTATACTTCCAAGCTCAGGATGAACTCAAGGGATGGCGGACTGTCTCAATGTGGCACCATACTCTGTAGGCTGGGGTGCAATTCTTTATACATACATGAGCCACAAGGATTTGTTTCTTCGGGCTGCCAGGAATCTCATCCCAGGGATCATCTACTCTACTTTGAATGAGCCTACAACAGGCATCGTAGGTGAGAACACAGAAATTGGATACACTAGACAACTTGCGCACATGAGCCCCCATATGTCGTTAATGGCTGCTGTTACTCATAGGAGCTAGTATTCGGGCAATCCTTTTGTAACACGTTTGTTTATCTGCATTATGCATCGTCACGCAAACTCTTGCACCAAACTGCGAGGGACGACTCGGCTCTAGGGTAGGGTAGAGGAAACAAGTTACTACAGCCCATTCTCAGGTTATTATCGAAATAGTTGTCATATGACAGCTAATATAATAAGTGATGGCGCGCATCACAAATAATTATGCTTTTGATAAGTGAATCTTGCGGTCCCGTCATCGGTGGCAGATTCAATGCTATTTCTTAACCCACCTATATAATTCATCAAGGTTTCGGGATGGAAGGAAATTCTCAGTTCTCAACACCACACCGAAGAAACAAACTCTCATCTCACCAGCTAAACTAAATGATACTGCTTCAGATTGAGACCAGTAGTTCCTTTATGTACTTCAATGACAGCTCCCCTAGGTACGTACCACCCGTCGGACCCTGAAGTACGGGCCGGCGAGTCAATAGCGGGGCTCCGGGCCCCGGAATCCGACGTCACCAAACACCAGGCCAAACAAATCTACTGCTGCTGGCTAGGATCACGGATCTTCCCCATCAGCATCCCATCCGTCCATCCTCTCCTCGGCAAATGTCCCGCCGGACCGGACTCGGCGTCGCTGCGTCTCCGCCCACGCATCCCTCCAGATCTGGCTCCGAATCCAATTGACTGCCCACCATCTTCGACCACTCCCTCCTTCGCCCTCTCTTCCCGCTGCCACCATGTCCATCCTCCGGCCTCTTCTCTACTCCGTCGTCCGGCGCCCGACCTCATCCGCTCGTTGCTTGTCCTTCTCCCTCGCCTCTTCCCGTCCCGCCGCCGCCGCCGCCAGAATGCTCTCCACCCTCCCGCGCCTGCCCCTCTTCGAGGCCGTCTCCCGCCACGACCCCGACTCCACAGCCGTCGTCCACTCGCTCTCCGGCCGCACCTTCAAGTACGGCGAGCTTCTCGGCGATGTGCGCCGCGCCCGCGATCGCCTCTCCGAGGCTGCTGGCCGCAAGGACCTCAATGGCGAGCGCATTGCCTTCCTCGTTGAGAACAGCTACGACTACGTTGGTGAGCCACGCACCACCCCTCCACGTCTTCCCGGTCGTTGGCGCTGATGCCGACCTTCGCAGTGACCCTCCTCGCCGTCCTGGCCGCCAAGTCCATTGCCGTGCCGCTGTCTCCCGCATTCCCAGCCCCCGAGCTGCAGTACATCCTCAACCAGAGCGAGGCATCGCTCCTCGTTTCCTCGGCCAAGTTTGCGCCAAAGGCCAAGGAGGTACTAGCTACCGACTTAACAACCAGGCCTGCCCACGTCGAACTGGCGAAGCACATGGGTGGAGGACGCCATGAGGACGTTGCGCTGGGCGACTCCGATCCCGGAGAGGCAGGCATGATGTTATACACCTCGGGCACAACCAAACGACCGGTAAGATTGAAGCTGTAACGCTGTGCTACTTATTCTCCCCTACTGACTCACGACATAGAAAGGTGTCTTGCTCCCCCAGTCCGTCTTTACGGCTCAGTCTCGCTCCCTCCTCGAGGCCTGGGAGTATACCGCCGCCGACCACCTCCTCCATGTCCTTCCCCTGCACCACATCCACGGCACTGTGAATGCCATCCTGACTCCTCTCCTAGCCGGCTCCACCATCGAGTTCATGTTTCCCTTCAACGCCGATGCCGTCTGGAAACGCCTTTCGGCCCCCTTCCTCCCCCCTGGCCAAGGTACTACCAAGGGCAAAATCACATTCTTCACCGTCGTCCCTACTGTATACAGCCGACTCCTCACCAGCTATAAGTCCCTGACACCAGATGCCAAGGAGGCTGCTCGCACAGCCACCTCTCCCGAGCACATGCGCGTCGCCATCTCCGGCTCCGCGGCGCTACCGACGCCCATCAAGTCCGCCTGGCGAGAGCTCAGCCGCGGCAACGTCCTCCTCGAGCGGTACGGCATGACCGAGGTCGGCATGGCCCTCAGCTGCGGTCTTGACTTTGGGGACCGCATTGATGCCAGCGTCGGCTGGCCCCTGCCCTCGGTGCAGGCTCGCCTCGTCGACGTCGATACGGGCAAGATCATCGAGGAAGGCGAGGAGATCGACGCCGAGACTGGTCGCGAGCGCTCTGGCGAGATTCAACTGCGCGGTCCTACCATCTTCCGCGAATACTGGCGCAACCCAACCGCCACGGCTAGCGAGTTCGTCGAAGGCGAAGACGGGCAGGGTCGCTGGTTCAAGACAGGAGACGTCGCCGTGCGCCGCCCCGTCCCCGAAGCCGGCCACAACGCCTCGCAGCCGTGGGCGCGCGGGCCGCTCTACTTCATCCAGGGCCGCAAGTCGGCCGACATCATCAAGACGGGCGGCGAGAAGGTCAGCGCTCTCGAGGTGGAGCGAGAGTTGCTGTCCCTACCACAAGTCGCCGAGGCCGCTGTCGTCGCCGTCCCCAGCGGTCAATGGGGCCACAAGGTCGGCGCCATCATCATCCTCGACCAGGACGTCGCGACTAAGTGGTCGCCCCTCGACATGCGTCGCGCCCTCAAGACCCGCCTCGCCAACTACAAGATCCCCCAGGTCCTGCGCATCGTCGACCACATCCCCCGGAACGCCATGGGCAAGATCAACAAGAAGCAGCTTGTCAAGGCCATCTTTGCCGACGACGTAAGTGGCGACGAGATGTAAGAGTCCAAAAGTAAAAACATCATTTTATGCATTTGTGATCACATAGGATGACAGCATGGAATGAGACAAATAATACCCATGTAGAAGTGTAAGATCATATGTGCTGTGATATTAGACGTGAGAAGCTAGATTTGAGATGATGGATGAGAGCCAAGATAGACGTAATCAGACAATGGTTTATGAGAACTCGAGGTGTCAAAATGTTACAGTATCTCTATTTTCTCCGATGCCTCTGGCGGCCAGCTCGTCATAATCGTACTCATAATTCACCGTTCCACTGAAAGACCTTCCCTAGCAACGCCATCATAAACTTGGGAAAACTTTTACGTCTGGTCCGAGCCATGGCCACGAGGGAACCAGATCTCTTCGTCATGATCTCGGCTACCTGCCTTCTTGCTTCCGAGTAATTTCGTCCAGCTCGTGTCCTATCCGCCCACCATGAGGTATATTATGTGACAGGTAAAGGAGAAAATAGACCAGGCTTGTTACTGGATATTTTGCTAAGTCAATATTCATCCCTGTTCATCCGCAAGCACCTCCGCTTTAGACCACCATTTTGGCCTTGGCTCTCGTACTTCCGGCGTGAGCGCTGTCGGTGTGACCAGAGTACTCGATCTGCTCCTGTGGGGGCAGCTCCAAGACCTCTTTGAAGCGACGGCCGATAGACATCAGGACCTCCTTGCCCTTCTCGGGGCTGCGACCCTTGCCACCGGCAACATCGCCATCGCCGCGGCCGGGAATGCTCTTGCCAATGGTGCGAGTCCAGACACCAATTCGGTAGAAGGCCTTACGAACGTTGACCACAACGCCCATGACCTCACCATCCTCCTCGTCCTTCTCGAGGGTCTCGCCGATGGCGGCCATCATGACCTGAAGCCAGAGGCGGTCCACATCGACACTGCCTTTGTTCTTGTACTGGTAAGACCACTTGCCACCGTGCTTATTCTGAGGGTCTTCCCACTCGGGGCGGACGCCGGCTTTGAACAGGTGGTAATCGGACTTGAGAGCGAGCTCAGAAACGGGAGCAACATTGTTCTGGGAATTACGTTAGATAAATCGAGCACAGAGAATGCATAGGCAGTACTCACGTAGACACCCCAAAACTCCTCGACGGAGTCAAAGGTAATAACTTCCTTGAGGAGATCATTCCAGTTGTCGCCCTGCGTTACGGTCAACACATGCTCTGAGGGATGATTATCAAACTCGACCATCATACCTTTCCGGACGGGGGCTTGGTGAACCAAAGAGTCCACTTGCTCTGAAGAGGGTGCTTGACGTTAAAGTTGTCCTTGTCGTGGAAGACGGTGACGGCCGCGCCATCCTTAGAGGAGTCGGACGACTCCTCCTTGCCGTTAGGGTCGATGGGGATGGTAGAGAGGTCGACCTGCTCGTCCATCTTGGGCGCCTCAGCTTCGGTAGCGGCCATTGTGGTTCGTGATGTGTGGGATTCTCGGAAAATCGAGGTTGCGACGGCTGGGATCAAAGATGCGTGTGGAATCGCGGGGCACTGTTGAGGATGGCGGAGGAAAGTGGGAGATGGAAGGAAAGTGGGGCGACGAGAAAGAAATAGGTCGACTGGTTCTTTCCGCTTGCGCTTCTTCGGAGAGCGACTTTGCGCCAGGCAACAGTCGGTGATGAGGTATTGGAGCGGGTGGTGATTGACTGGAAGCTGCGAGGGTCGTTTGTTTGAGGGCGGTTTCGATTCGCGAAAGCCCCAGCTGCAAAAAGATATCGGTGCTGACCTAACGTTGTGCTGGGCTCTCCGGGCATCAGCCGTTCGAGTTTGCGCTTAGCTTCAAGTCGGAGTGGATCAAGGTTATTATCCATGCCTTAATTCCCAGGCATGATTCACTCGAGCTTCCATGGAAGGCACCCTGGAATCGTGGGCGGAGAAGGAGCGGAGTGGCCAATACCAGATTCGAGCTCGAATCACACCGGGCATGGCGGGCACGAAGCACTGACTTTTCCAAGGTTGAGTGTTAGTTTTCACTTCATCTCAGCGACATGACGGGTTTGCCTTGAGATAGGATGATTGACTCGACCTGTCCTAAGGTATCTAGGTAGGTAGTGGATGAGAGAAACTAGAGCCGTTTTGTCTCTAATCTAAGCTTAACATAGAGGGAATCATCGACTTAGTCGCTTTCTCCATGATCAACTGCACAACACTGTCGTTGCCATTCCTTATGTATCAGCCGACATGCCAACCAGTCGCCGCAGCCAAGTAAACAAGGCAACGTGCCTGAGTGGCTAGACTACTAAGTAATAAGCATGCACTCTCGGAGACAACTAAGCTAGAAGCATCTTCCCCCGTCAAGAAAGGGACTGGTTTCCATGCCATACAGAAAATATTCTTCTCAAGTGGAGCGTCGCCAACTTCCCCATTGCCCATGATGCATCGTCTGTCCGAGCCTAGTTGCTTAGACTAGGTACCTTGTCTAGTTCCCGAGATATTGACCTCAGTCCTTCATGATGGATCACAACGAACCCCCACGTTCCACCCGTCCCTCGAACGATTTGTCCCTCGTGGTCATGCACTCCAAACCCCCGAGCATTTGCTAAACCCGGATGACGATCTTATGATGCGCGGTGGAACGGATTTGGCGCCCCAGCCACCATACACAATGATCCAACGGCATCTACCGTCTCTGAGCGTCGCAACGCCAACCACGTTGCACCAGCGCCCGCAGCCTTCTTTCTCCCTTGCCGCCCTGGTCGATGGATGAATGGATGAATGAATGAGGCGCCCGCGGTGAGAACTAAGGCCGCTTCTCGCCCCAGTTCACCCGGCGTGGCATCTCCCTTGCCAGGACAGGTTCCAGGGCACCACGGCCCACGGGATGCACCAGCATCATTACGTATTCCCGCCGTTGGCTGATCCCAATGATCAGCGAAGCCACGTCCCATGCATGAGACCACGGATCTGGCTATGCCGTTCTGGAATCTTGTCGCGTCTCAACTCCATTCCATCCCACGCTCACGACCCCTCCACGCGGGCATTGCCCCTCACCAGAGCCTCTTTCACGGCACTTGCTGACACCTGCTTGGGCTGGAACGCCGAGTCTTTGTCATCTCGAGTCTTCTTTAATAGCTTCCTCTCGCCCACGGACAAAGACTCTCATTTTCCAAGTCCCCCTCCAACAACCTCCATAACTGATTCTTTGTTACCTTACACACTCTACCTATCAATACCATTCTACCAACGACCTTAGCCTACTTGTTTGATCACCAGACAAACATCATGGACCACAACACACGGACCACTTCCTTTGAGAAAGATACCGCCAAGACCAAGGAGGCTGCTTCCAAGAGCAAGACTAGAAGCAGCTCTCTCTTGATGATAAGTTCCGGCATGACCTTCCTGGCCGCCATCCCTCAAAGAGCCGGCACCACCACATCTATGAGATCTTCGACCTCTCGCTGAGGCCAACTACCGTCCTGGATTGCTTTTCTTCGTCGCTCGTTTTCTCGCGTTTTATCCCGGTTTTCCCACTCAGATACCCAGCACTTGACCAATCTTCACGCTGTCACCCCCACCCTCACCTAAACGGCTACCACCCCCAGAAAGAGGACTATACTGTCCTTATCGTCCACCAGCAGAGATGAAGGAGCTCTCACGATTCTGCCCTAGCCGGCGCTCTTTAGCGTTCGACCAGGCGTTGCCAGATCACCCCGACGAGTTCTTCGAGCTCCACTACTCCAACCTCGTCGTCGAAATTCGTTTCCTCGTGGAAAGGGCCTTCTGCCCATCAGGCAGCCCCAGATCCTCACCATGGCTGGAAGCATACCCAGAACAGTTTCTCAAATTTGTAGAGCTTCTAGCTCGTCCAGACCCCCATGCCGGGAAATGGGAAAGGCTGCTTCGCGATGGAACGGAACGAAGTTGTCTCCTTCAGGCCATCATCATGATGATCATTGACGCCAAGGTCTTCTCGAGTCTGTTATTCGGTGCCGATCACGAGCACCAGAATATCCTGCAGTCGACTGATTCTTCGCTGGTCAATGCAGAAGGTGCGTTTATACTGTTACACGGCATGAGCGTCTTGAAGCTAACTGGCTCCTAGGATTTCGACGCAGCCGTGTTCGTGCCCAAACCAATCGTCTATACCTGCGAACGAAAGGCGGACTGCCCCCTCTCTTCTGGAAGGAGATCGACAAGCTATCCACTCAGGTCTTGGTCCTGGTCCTTCCAGTCTTTTCATGGACGAGTAAGATCGAAGGGTGGCAACCGCCTTCGATTCAGGAGCTCCACCAGTGGCTTCACGATGTGATTGCATATGCTGGCTGGCTCAATATTTGCAATCGACTCTCACCTGCCATCGTCGTCTCAGACTGGACTAAGCCAGGTGAACATTACAATTGGCGCCAGGACAATTTAGGTCAGGACGTGTATGTGTTCTCCAAGAATGTGGCGGAGAGGCGGGCCAGCAAGCGCTCGCTAGCTGCGAGATACAATACGACAGCGCGAGTCAAAATCTCTGCCGTTCCCGAGATCATCCGTTACAGGCCTGTCGGCAATGGCACGGAGAAGACTGGCGTGGCGAAGTACACGATATTGAGGCCCCTGGTCGTGTACTACGAAGGCCGCGAGCTCGACCAAGACAACGACAAGACGTATGTGAGCCTACCTGATTATATCAAATGGCTACGTAATCGGAAGACGGTCCCTTACCGTACAGCCTTGGCCTTATTGTTCATTGCCACTTTGACTCTGTGGGTTCTTTTCACGTCTTCTGGGCAAGATGCGTGGCGAAACATCTCCGAGTCGTAGTGCGCCTGCCAAGGTTTTCCCCCGACCTCGGAGCCGGGGCTACAACCTTAGCTAGAGCTTACATGCCAAAGTCCCGAAGAACACGAAGCTGGGAAGGGATTGGTCTGAAAGCGTGGGGGTTCGTCGTTGGGTGTTGATGGGGTACTGCTTCAGGCGGTTGTTTTCTCGTATGGACGGGGAGTCGCGTGTTTGTGGGTTCAATAGATTGATTATCTTGCGTCAAATATCTCCGATGCATGGCACGCAACCAATCGGCAATGTGCACATGAGTTGTATAAGCAATTGGGCCACCGGAGCTTTGAAAGAGCGCATGATGATGGGTTAGGCATGAAATTCCTTTGTTTTGGCTCTTAGATCAGTGTCAGTAGCTTGAGCAATCAATCATGCCTTTCTGTCAGTCAGTGCGCCAGTCCGTTCGTTTGAGTATCCACCTTCGAGATTAACCCCGCTATTTAGATATATAAGTACTATTTTGGGACACAGTTTTAACGAATTGGAAGGCTTCCATAGCTCAGTTGGTTAGAGCTTCGTACTAATACTACAACTTGCTAGCATTGGTAATGCGAAGGTCGCAGGTTCAAGCCCTGCTGGGAGCAAAAATGTCTCACCATGCCATCTGATTATTTTTACTCTATTTGTCAAATTTCTTTGCTTTTTGGCACCCTCCTTGATAAGTATTCTAGTTCGTGGGGGGTCGCTTGTTGTGCCAAGTTGTGAGTCGCCGAGTACAGACACAAT
The DNA here is from genome assembly GCA_037954305.1 of Neonectria magnoliae. NCBI lineage: Eukaryota > Fungi > Ascomycota > Sordariomycetes > Hypocreales > Nectriaceae > Neonectria > Neonectria magnoliae. The sequence continues at coordinate 309,557 of JAZAVK010000013.1, read as the reverse complement.
GAGATGTTATGATCAAGGCGGTCGGCAAAGCTTCAAGTTCTTTACTTTTCAAGCCGAGTTAAAGTGCATTGTCATCCACTCAACGAACCGGTGACCTACTTACTATCAGTTGATCGTTTCGTCGACTGACGTGGTCACAGTCAACAATTACGTCGTTACACGAATAAGTTAGATGTGTGGTGAATATGTTTGTGCACCGATCGCTGAAGCGTCTAGTCTGACACCGAGTTGATGTTCCGCCGTCACTCATTCGAATGCATGATCGATCTACAACGAATGAAGTTTCGCACTATTGCGTAGCTAAGAGGGAGCACTGGATCGATTTGGAGGGACAAATGATGGGACAAGCCATTATCGACAGGAATGAAAAATGGCGAATAGAGACGAGACATCGGTGTCACGAGCAAGCGGTCGAGTTGAGAAGCCTCCAGCAGCGATCTGTACTTCGTACAGCACAAGGTGAGGTAGGTAGTAAGGATTGTTCTACTCGGCACCCTCGTTTGTACGATACTGTCGAGTAGGTAGGGACCTACGCCTCGCGTCTTTGTAATTAGACCAACAGAATAATAGGACGTATTCGTAAAACATTGGTATATGACCCTGGCAGGATGGATGCACGTAGCCGTTGTTATTCCGTCAGTCAATCAATTTACAAACAAACAACAATCCGAAAAATCGATCCACAATATTGCCCCCAGTGACAGGCAAGCAAAGAAAAAGTAAAAGAAGAAAAACAAACCTTGTTAGGGATAGAGACATGGATGGGGCTGCTTGGATTGATTGCATTGCATGAAACCGTTCGCTCCGAAAGCCTTGACCCGAGGAACAACCAGAGGAGGTTGGGCGTGATGTCAGCTCGGCCACGACGGACAGGGGTCAATCCCCTTACGGCAGCCAAAGGGATATGTCCGAATTTTTCTCCGCCAATGAATAAGTACTTTGTAGGTCAGGAATGTTTGTATGCTGGGGTTGCAAAAGTGGCAGGAAATGTCAGACAAAAAGTAGGGTTGGTTTTGGTGGCCCGGGCCATCCCGCACCGAGCGCCAGCAGCCCGGGACTTTGGTGCCATGAGGTCTAATTGTTTAATTGAAGAGGTACGTACTCCTACCCTACCGACTCTGTCATGGATCTTGGGTCGTCTATCATGGTGCCATTTTCAACCTGCAGAACACCGAGAACCGCGATTGTTCAATCTTGTGCTACAGTAGTATGTGATCTTCCTCTCTTCTAAAATAGCACCGCTTCTGTCGGCTGGCAATTGTCCGTGAAAGACAGGTACGAATACCGTCATCTCAGCCACCACTCGTTCCTTGCAGCCCGGTAGCTCCGCTCGTGTCCGCCTCGCTTGACCAGCCACCCGCATTTTTGTCTCGTTCTCGTTTGTCGACGCAGCTCAAAACGGTTCCTCAGGGGCCAGCCCAGCCCAGTTCAAAGTGTATCCCCGAGTCCCCAGCCCAGCATTTTTTTTTATTCGAACAGCTTGGCGGCTTGGTGGATGTGTAGCCGCCCAGCCCTAGCCCAAACGGAAGGCCGGGAAAGCTCCATCGGACCCGGCTTTCCACCTGTTTAGCGTCTCCCCGACCGCCTTCTTTTCTACTCTGGGTGTCCTTGTCAAATGGAACGGATGGATGGAAGAGATTCCGTCCGGGAACCTGCAGGGCGTGTTCTGCAGCTTGCCCAGGAGAGCTGGTTATTTGTGCATTGCATTTATTGTGTGTACGGAGTATAGTATTCGCAGGACCCTAGAACTGCCTGGTTTTCAGGGCTACACAAAACGCCATCCGCCGCTCAACCCGGGCAGTTTACCAAGTCTACGTACTTAGGTAGATCTAGGTGGTGTGGACGGATTGGTGGCCCGTCCCCTTCCCAGCCCCGGAGTATCTCACTTGAGGTGGTGACAAGCAAAAACCGGGCGGGCACCTAGTCTAGTTCCAGTTCTAGCCTCCACTGGCGCCCCTACGTAGCTGGTGTGGAGAAATATGAACGGGCCATCCATTGCTGCTTGATTTACAGTCTTACGTGCGTACTTCGAGGAGCTCTCTCGATTATCTCACATCTGCCCACGACCCTCCTCCACCCGCCCGCGCCATCCTCTTTCAACCTCGTCCTTTCCACTCGACACTCCGTACTCAGCCCCTGAAGATCATTGAGCTCTTCCTTTCCCGCCGGCTGCTGCACCCGCCTGCGTCCGCGTTGCTTGACTCTCCAGTGCTGCACAGCATTGGCTAGCCCGGCAGCTCGCATGCGCCTTGGACGCCCCGCCTCGACCCGCCACCATCTCCATCCACCATCGAGCGAGCGGCTGTTGGACCTTACAAACTAGCACCCAGAACTAGCAGCTGCCTAGAACTTCTTTTCACCTCGCTGGCTCGTTGCTTTGCTGCTCCATTCTCCAGCTAGACGCCCGCCTACACCCTCCGTCGCGTCGTTCCCGGACGCCCTCCTCGCTCCATCGACACCCAATCACAGCCTCATTCATCGTCGCCCTCAATGTCCACGCCCTACTGGGGCCAGCTGCCGGGGCCCAAGGTCGCCCAGGTCACCCAGGCCACCCATCACCGCCGCAGGTCTGAGTCGGACGACTACACCTATAATGCTGACCGCAGATCCTCACTGGACGTCCAGCCGGTTCGTAGATCTAATCGTGCTTCTGTCCAAACACAGGCTACCGAGGCGCCCTCCGAGTCCACCTTTAGTCCTCACGACTCTCCCTCTTCATCCAGCTTTCCTCCCCAAGGCCTCGCTCCCAGACCGCCTTCCTACCAACGCGGGCCTCCTCGCGACCCAGCTTCAGAGCCCTCCGACTTCAGACGACGCCGTCCCAGTCGCAACCAGGAAGACTTCGACGAACCCGAATCATCCTCTCTTCCCACTGCTCCCGGCGCCCCTCCAGGCCCTCCGGTGAGCTACCGCCACCCTTACGGCAACGGCGGTCTTCCCTACACCTACGCGTCGCCCGACGCTCCTGGAGGATCCTCTCAATTGGCCGACCCTACCCCCGTAGAGGGCGAAGAAGACGACGGCATGGAGCCCGAGGAATATTACCAGAGTTCTGGTGGTAGGACCGGGGGTTCACAGTACCCCGGGAGAGCTCCTGGCGAGCCTGCCCGACAAGACTCGACCGCCTCAGCACACAACTATCCGCCGTCCAGGAGGGCCACCACTGGAACATCAAGTCGCCGAAAAAAGTTCGCAGACGACCGATCACCTCTCCAAAGGCTTGAGCTGACGCTCGATAGCATCACCAAGGAGGAGAAGCGAGCCCGAGTCGAAGCTGCTGAACATCGTGCGAGAGAAAGAGCCGCCCTCAGGGCTGAAGAGAAACCCGTTGACCAACAAGCGCGGTTCCACGACCGACAACCCTCCACCAGCCATGCGCGACGACCTTCTGTAGCTATACCAGCAGCTACTAGGCAGGCCCCAGTACCGAGAGAAGTATCTAGGGAAGCTCCTCGAGAAGTTGCGAGAGATGCACCCCGAGAAATGCCGAGAGAAGTGACCAGAGATATCCCGAGAGAAGCGCCCAGAGAGGTGACAAGAGGAGCTCCCAGAAACGTGCCAATCCAGCGAGACAATTCGACCCGTCATCAAGGCCCTCTCACGCAACACCCGTACGATGAGCCGGATTATTACGGCTCAGGGGCGCTGCAAGATCCAGAAGATGTTGTCACTGCTCAGAGCCATCTTGAGGCAGAGTCTGGAATACCGAAGCGGAACCTCAGCTTTCGTGAACGTGCCGCCAAAGACAACGCGCAGCTCTCAGAGCAGGCGCAGCCTAAGCCTCAATCGCCACTCGTTCCTAGCGGAGGACTCTCCCTCACAAGAAGCGGCAGCAACAAATTGAAGAAACCTCCCCCAGGCGACCCTTGGTATCATATGAAGAGGGACATAGCATCGAGTTCGAGGAACCCACCCCCAGCCGAACAGCCGTACTACGACTCACGGGCTTTCCCGCCATCCACCCGAGACAAAGAGCTCCCTCCTGCACCGTCCAATGGGAGAAGGCCGTCCATTGACGCCGGTGGTCGGCCATCTATTGATGCCGGTGGCCGAGGAGTCCGAATCCAGATGCCGGACGACAACCAGGGTGTGAGACGACGCGCCACTGAGCCTGCACCAAGGGCAGAGTACTACTCCGACGAAGAGTACATCCCGCCAGTGACACGTGGTATAACTTTTGCAAAGGGAGTGCAGGTTGACCATGCTGATCCACAGGACGCGGCAGCTGGGCGAAGACGTGCGGAAAGAGCAGACAGCTTCTCTTCCGACGGCTCTCATCACCATCACTTCTCCAACATGGTTTTCAAGCGGCGTGAAGATATGACCCCAGGTGATGGTCTGTACAAGCCGCCTCAATATCTCGACGAGTGGAAGAAAGCGACCGTTGGTACCCTTGCCGGCACCCTGCTGGACCTCGATGAAGCCCCTAGGGAACATCACAACACTCCCCCAGACCAAGCCACTGCGTGGTGGGAAGAGGATGGCCGCCGACGTAGTTATTCGTCACGGCCACGCAAGGCCGAAGCCTTCGATGGCGAATACGACGAAAGTGGTAAGCATCCTCTTATCTATGTATTGCTGATAGGCCTCGCTAACAGTAAGCTTAGCTCCTACGCGGTTTAAGCCCCCGTTGTTCTTGAAGTGTGGTCCGTTGTTGAGATACTGTGGCATCAGGCGAGAAAAGGTAAATACTCGGCCGCAACGAGGCACTGCCAATTCAGAGCGAGAACTCTGGAGAGGTAGTGTCATGATTGTCACCCAAGACTCAGGCTCTTCCTACGAAATCGCCCCTACCCTCCGACTCTTTGTCCAAGGCATTGAGCTGCTGCCGCCTCCTCCACACCGTGTCAAGGGCGACCTTTCTCCGGAGTATGTCGATCCCATCGTGGGACACCCGAAACTCGGCCGACGAGGAGAAACCCTCTACGTTCGGCCCGTGGAGCATCTTGAAGAGGCAAAAGACCTGTCTCGCGATGAGACCGACGAAGGCCTCTTTGAGCAAAGTCGGAGCCCACCAGACGTACTGCCTGCCGAGGGGTCAACAGAACTCCCAGGAACCTTTGCCAGCCGCAGAAAGCGAGTAGGTATTGATGGCGAGAAGGTCCAGAAGTATAAGGATGTCAGAGGCTTCCGCCTCCACACAGAGCGAGGTTACACGTTCTGGCGGTTCAACATCGAGGTTGAGCTGCGAGAGAGGCAACAACGAATCGCCTACCGCATCAACCGCGGTCCGGCTACGGGATTCTGGGTGCCTGCCCGTGGACAAACGATGAACATGATGTTTCACAGCTGCAACGGCTTCAGTCTTAGTGTGAAATCTGACGAACTGAGCGGCCCTGATCCCATGTGGCGCGATGTGCTGAACACTCACCAGACCAACCCGTTCCACCTCATGATCGGCGGTGGTGACCAAATATATAACGACGCTGTCGGGGGCGGCCGCCCTTGTGAACTTAATCATGAGCACCTCGGATGCTCTGTACAATGCGATCTGTTCCAGGAGTGGTTGTCTATCCGCAACCCCGTTCATAAGCACACGGCTTCCCTTACCATTGAAATGCAGGACCAGCTGGAGACGTTCTATCTGGAGCGCTATTGCATGTGGTTCTCCCAGGGACTCTTTGGCCTGGCCAACTCGCAGATCCCCATGGTCAACATGTGGGATGACCACGACATCTTTGACGGATACGGCTCATACCCGCATCACGATATGAATTCTCCCGTCTTCCGGGGCTTGGGTGCCATTGCATTCAAGTACTACATGCTGTTCCAGCAGCAGACTATCCTCGATGAGACGGACAAGACAGAGCCAAGCTGGATTATGGGTGCCAAACCCGGTCCTTACATTGGCGAACTTGGCCGGAGCATATTCGTGTCTGTGGGCCCTAAGGCTGCCCTGGTTGCAATTGACGCCCGCATGGAGAGGACCGAGCATGATGTTGTCTCAGACCAGACTTGGGAGAAGATCATGAACCGACTCTATGCAGAGTTGCGCCGTGGCCAGGTTGAACACCTTCTGGTGCTCCTCGGCGTTCCAATCGCGTATCCGAGACTGGTATGGCTGGAGAATATGTGAGTTACCCGTTTCCATGTGACTAAGTATCTGAGCTGACAGTCTGCTAGTCTGACTTCCAGGCTCATGAACCCTGTCAAGGCCCTAGGCAGGACGGGTGTGTTTGGTAAGGCGCTTAACAATATTGATGGCGGTGTCGAGGTTCTGGATGACTTGAACGACCACTGGACGGCTAAGAACCACAAACAAGAGCGGAGTGTCGTCATCGAGGACCTACAAGATCTTGCTATCGACAAGTCAGTCCGCATCACAATTCTAAGGTACGTTAAAGATGATCGAGAAGCTGGAAACAATCACTGACTTGAACAGCGGCGATGTGCATCTGGCTGCTGTCGGACAGTTCTACTCCAACCCTAAGCTAGGACTGGCCAAACACAAGGACCCCCGATACATGCCAAACGTCATCTCGTCGGCCATTGCCAACACGCCTCCCCCGGATCTCATGGCGGACGTGCTGAACAAGCGGAACAAGGTGCACCACTTTGATAAGCAAACGGACGAGGACATGATCCCTATGTTCCAACAGGGCGTCGACGGAAAGCCCAGGAACAACAAGCATCTTTTGCCGCACCGCAACTGGTGCTCCATTCGCGAATGGGCCCCTGGCAACACACCGCCACCAACACCTCCTCAATCGGCTTATGATAGGACCCCAAGCCCACCGGCGAGCGGCGGCGGTGGCCTTTTGCGGAGGCTGTCCCTGTCTAAGAGTAGGCCGGCTGCGGAACCTCAGCTCGAGTCAAGAGAGTCGGTCCGGGGCCCCCGGCCACCTGTTACGCGGGGTGTTGGTGGTCTACTCCGCAGTCTATCACGCCGGAACTCGACTAGCAAGGACACTAGGGAAAAGCCCGAGAAGCCCGCAAAGCTCACTCGATCCATGTCGGTTGATCACGGCGATGCACCTAAAAAGGCTGGCTTCTTCAGCTTTGGCCGTCGCAATAGCCAACGTCGCCCGGATGACGGTGGCATCAACGGCAACTGGGGAGATGAGCCCGAATATGAAGAGTACTGGGACGAGCCTCCCTCTTCCCGACGGCAGCGCGGGACCGGGCTTCGTGGTGGTGCGGCGTACGAGGAGTACACAGTCGGCGATGATTCCCAATACATGGCTCAACCTCCGCGTAGAATGCACACCACTGGCTCTCAAGGTATTGGCGGGGGAAGAGCAGACGAGGAAGATCCCGCACGGCGTCCCTTCCACCGGACGCCGACAGGATTATCGACGAAGCAGAAGCGCCAGGCCGACAAGTATGAGGTGGATCTTGAGGGTGGGCTAGACATTTGCCTGAACGTCGAAGTGAACCCGAAGGACCCAGCGGGCATCACGGCGCCGTATCGGCTCCTGGTGCCGAAGCTGCTGTACGAGTACACCCCGGAGGTGGACGACCTGTCCGTAACGGCAGCGGAGCCGGCGGCACCAGCGGAGCCGACTGGCTTCAAGCGATTATTGAGCTTCCGAAAGCGGTCTGAGAAGGTCCAGCCTCCGGATGAGGATGATTACAGCGATGAGGAAGATGATTACCCCCGGCGGTAGGGAGACGGCACCACAGGAACTAAGACAACTCGACGGGTGTCTTAGTGGCACGTATGGAGGTATGTCTCTGATGAGATTTGCTGGAGCGGGATCGGGTATCCAGTATCATCTTTAGGTACAGCCCGTTGCTGTATATGATGACTACGAAGCTACGTACATTGTTTCTGGGCATTTTTGCATTTGCATTTCCAGGCGCATTTGGAGGATTACATATGAGGCATATGTAGTAAAAGTATTTTGATGGGGGTTGCTGGATTGGATCTCCAATTACATAGGCATGAAGATACATACGGCCGGATCATTTTGAGATAATAGACCTACTGGATGGATGTTCCCCAAGGTGGGATTCAAGATCCCGAAGTATCGTGGAGCCATATCCCTCCCAGTTCTATTCTTGGCAAGATACCAAGGCGGCTACTTCGGCACCAAGGCAGCCCCCCTGGAACCCCTGAAGCGGCCCCGCGATAGAGCCACGATGCCCTGTAGCGAGGCGCTAAGGCAGGACGGAGGTCGCTAAAAAAAGTCCCCAGAAAACACCCGACTACGAATAATAGAGGCAGCGAATCATTTGAGCCACGGGTTCGAAAGGAGGACATCCACTCTGGACCGTCGTCGTTACAAGGTACTCTATGCAGTACGACCTTGAAGCTTCCCTCCTTTTTCCCTTTGCAAGCAACGAGAACCACCGCCATCTCAACCGCCTCGACAGAAGGAGTGGTTTTTCTCCCTGCAATTGATACAGCAGCTCCCGCTGAACCGAGACGAGTGTCGAGACTGTGGTGCGCCACGAGGAGGCACCTCAAACGTTAGTCGACCCGTGATACGCGATACCCACGACACACAAAACCAACGACACGAACACGACCAGCACTCCACGATACGCACACGAACCAGGGCCCGCGCAAGAGCAAGGGCATGGCGCCATCATGTCGCGCCGCCAATACCAGCCGCTCAACTCCGACAGCAAACTCCCCCGTCAGCTGCAGTTCATCGCTCATGGGTTAACGACAGGCGCGCGGCAGACGACCCAGACGCTGGGTGCGTGGGTGACCGGGCCAGGACGGCATCTAGCGACTTCGCTGGGTGCTTGGTCGGCCAGGAGGGTGCGCGCGAACCTGTCGGCGCGGCGCATACTGAGCGTCCCGCACTTCCTGGTGCTCATCTGGATCGTGGTGTTGATGTGGGGGGAGCGTTGGATCTTTGACAGCAAGGTGGCCGACTGCGACTGGGAGAACTGGGAGAAATGGGTATGTCTAACAGGCTAACAGTTGAAATTATCTGGAAACTGACAATGATATAGCCCAAAGGCACAAAGCCCCATCGCCTCATCTTCTTGGCCGATCCCCAACTCATCGACCAGCACTCATATCCAGGCCGCCCCTGGCCCCTCAACCCCCTCACCATCGTCATCACGGACAACTACCTGCGCCGCGGCTACAGAGCCCTCCAAAAGCACCTTCACCCCGATAGCGTTTTCTTCCTAGGCGATTTATTCGATGGCGGCCGGGAGTGGAAGACGCGCCAGGGCAAGTTCGTCGACCCCGTATGGGGTCGACCCCGCTCAAAGGACGAAAAGGACTTGGTCAAGGACTGGCACAGCAACTACGGCCATGACTACTGGATGGACGAGTACGAGCGCTTCGGCGACATCTTCTTTGATAACTGGAAGGGCGGGGACGAAGCTCCCGGACCGTGGCAGCGTGGGCGAAAGCTCGTTGCCAGTCTGCCTGGGAACCACGACCTTGGCTTTGGCGCGCAGGTTCAGGTTCCTGTCCGAGACCGATTCAGCACCTTCTTTGGCGACGTAAACCGGGTCGACGTTGTCGGGAACCACACCATTGTGTCCGTCGACTCGGTCTCGCTGAGCGCAGGCACGTCTTCGTATCGGGATGCCCACGACCTACGACCGATTTACGACCCCGTGCACCAATTCCTGACAGACATCAAGGCCACCAAGCGGCGGGTTGTCCAGGAGGAACTGAACTTCTGGCACGGCACCGACGAGCGGTTGCAGTACGCTCATGAAGTGGAGGAGCTGGACAAGGCAAACCTGGGTAGGATCCCTCGTTCAGATGTCAGCGACAAGGCCCCCGAGTTCCCTACGATTCTTCTCACCCATGTGCCGCTGTATCGCAACCCTGGAACGCCATGTGGACCGCGCCGTGAGCACTGGCCGCCGACGAAGCCGGCAAACGGCCAAGATGGCCCCCTTGTCCCCGATAACCGCAACGCCATCAGCGTCACGGGCGGATATCAGTACCAAAACGTGCTCAACGAAGCCGACTCGATCAAGTTGATCAAGGACGTGGGCAACGTGATCCACGTCTTCTCGGGAGACGACCACGACTACTGCGAGATGGTGCACTCGCCGGCCAAGGAAGGGGTCCGTGAGATTACGGTCAAGAGCATGAGCATGGCCATGGGCGTCCCGACACCGGGCTTCCTCATGGCTAGCTTGTACAACCCCGTCGATGCGGAGGGCAAGCCGATACCTGGTGCTCCGGAGGCCACGCTTCAGACACATCTGTGTCTCCTCCCCAACCAGATCCACACGTACATGCAGTATGCTGTGTTCGGCATCGTCACCCTCGTCCTCCTGACCGTCCGCGCGTTTCTTGTTCCAGCCATTCCACTTACACCCTTCGCTTTGGAGCCTGTGAAGCCGTCTCCGGTCCTACCTGTATACAAGGACAAGATGGATCCCCCGGATACGGCTCGAGCTGGTGGCCGACGGCGCGCGACGTCGACGGGCGCATCGAGCCATTACCTACCGTCGCGGCTCACCGCAACGGCGCCTCGCGGGGTCCGGACCACATCGCCGGGACCATTGCCGGGGCCTCCGCCATCAACCCGGTGGCAGTCGCGCCGCGGCGGACGGAATGCGAAGCGGTGGGGATGGGGAGCCGACGGCGGGCCGCGGATCCATCTCGACAACGACCTCTACGACGGCGCCAAGACGGACCGGCGTGTCGGGGGCCGAAAGGCGCTCGGCGTGGTGGTACGCGAGCTGTGGACGACCATGTGGCGCACTGTGTGGATGGCAGTCTTGTTCTGGGCGTATCTAACGCGGAAGGGCTGAAATGGAAACTGAATCGAATGCTTTGAATAATGGAAAGTTAGGGTTTTCTAGTTTTGTACATAATCGCATCGTCTTGTAAAATACTCATGACGGAGAGACGGAGGGACGGAGAAAAATAAAGCAAGAAGAACATGGAGACGAAACAGAAACGGCGGATAGTTGGATATCGGGACGGGGATATTCTAGGGAAACTAAGTCGTGCATATGGCTCACAGGAAGAGTTGACCGTGTATAAGAAATAATGTTTGGGTGAGTTGGCGAGGCGGCAAGGTATAGAATGCTATGTAGTTGTAATGTTCAACATTGAGACGTTGGGTGCCATGTATCCTGTGATATCCAACTCAAGCGGTCTGATGTACGACCTCCAAAGGTGTCTAACAGCCGCTGCCTTGGCCTTGAGAATCTGTCCCAGAGCACAACCTCCGTGAGTTCGTCGTCTTGCCTCCTTTCACTCATTCCCCCCTCTCTCTACTCCCCCATTCCTCCTCACCTCCCCCGCCTCGTGACACCAATCCTCTCCTCCCGGGCCCTCCTCACGCGAACCTCCGGGTCGGGACTCGCCTGGACGCCGTCCATGCCGGCGGCGTCGGAGGCGGCGGCGCGGGCCTGGGCTTCGGCGGCGGCGGCGATGCGGGCCTGCTGGGCTGCGACGAGGGCCTCGCGGGCGCGCCGGTCCTCGTAGGCGGCGACGTCCTCGGACGTGATGTGCAGGGTTGTTGCGGGGCGACGGAGCATCTCGAGGGTTTTTTTTCTTCTTTCTTTTGGTTCTAGTTCTTCTTTTCTTTTCTGTGTGTGGTGCGGCGGGTGTAAAGGCGGTGCTGTTGTTCTTTTTGTTGATACCTGGTGGTGTTGTGTTGGCGCTATCCCTATTGACCCCTCTCTTTGCAGTTGCACGAAAGATCAAGTGTGTCCTCTGGTGGTAACGTGGCTTTAGGGGATATGCGGTGTGATGTGATTGCGATGTGATGTAAAGGTGAAGCTGCCAAAGAGGTAGGGGTTGAAGGATAGCGAGTGAGCGAGCGAGTGAGTGAGGCCTTGGTGGCGCGCCGCACGTGGAAACCTCGCTACTCTAAATCCTCTACAGTGCGATCTACAAGTGGAGCATCCTCGACTAACACTAACATGAACAACACTCAGCATGGGTAGATACGTGCTATGGACTTTTGGATGTCATCGTCTCAGCGGGTGTAACCAGCACAAATGAATTGTCATCGTCACCGTCATTCTCCTCCTCTCCCGTACCAGCCGTTGCATCACCACCCGCCGGCTTCTTCACCTCACGCCACTCCACCGTCTCATCAAGATCCAAATGCCGACACTCCCTCGGATGCGCATAGGACGTGGCCCCCAGCACCTCAATCACCCAACACCGCTCCGCCATCGTAACCGCGCTCGCGATCCTCCCGAGTTGTTCAGCGAGTACGTGCCGCCCTTGCTCGGGTGGCCTGTGATGGATGTGCCGATGGTGTTGTCGAACGAGGTCCGTCGTGTGCGGAGTTGCTCGTGTTCTGCGTCGCACTCGTCTTCCGAAATCGTCGTGGCGTGTGTCTGTCTATGTGAGAGCCGCATACGACTTTGGGCCTGGTCATGTGGCCGTGTCCAGGCGGCGATGACTGTCGATTGATGTTCATTTGCACGATGATGCAAGTAATGACTGTAAAGATAAAGATGGTGACAGCTAGAGTAATCATGTGAGTGAGGCTTGTTGATGTCTTCTCAGAACGAAGGTGGCAGTGCGGACTTGTCTATATATGTGTCTTTAAAGCCTCTCGTCGGTTCCCCTACGAATCTTTACGAAGACTCACCCAAGCATTGCGTCGACTAATCTTTCATATTGGCTTCCCAATCTAGTTCGCCAAGACGTCTTGGTGGCAGCCTTACTCAGGCAACACCCAACATGATAGGCATCCTCTTAGGGGTGAACATGTGATGTAGGTGTAGAGATAACGACGATAGTTTTAACTCGAGTGTGATTGCTCTGTCAATCAATATTATACGGAGTATTTCCCCACACCATTTACATGTCGCCAACGTCGTCGATGACCAGTATCCAAAAGTGTGCCATCTCTAGGCAGGCATATGCAAACCATCAACCCAATTCCAGATGCTCAAGCCAAAACCCCAGTCCGTACTCGATAAGCCCTAAGGGATAAGATCTATGAGTGTAAAGTCCAAAAAAGAAAACAAGAAAAATACGCAATGTTCAGCTTCATAGCGATCCGCAAAACCCAGTTGCGTAGACATTCTCCGCTTCCCACTTCAAAAAGTCTCCCAGGTCGTGATGCAAGTTGAATCCCATTGGAATTGGCTCCGACGTGCCATCGATATCCAATTCTCCCGCTTGCACCACCAACGGCAGCATCGGGCTCAACGGTGGGCTGTCCATTGAACCCCGTGACATGTACCGCTTCGGTCGGCCTTCGCCCATCCACCGTTTCAGTCCCGTATTGTTGTAGAACTTTTCCTTACTTGCGGACGGTCCGGGTGAGGGGGAGTTCCAGAAGCCCGAAGGGTATTCAGAGCCCACTGGGATAGGAAGGTCCATGTCCATGTCTACAGTCGAGGGAGTCGACGAGAGGGTAGAGCCTCGCAAAGAAGGCGCCGGCACGTCCTCAGAGATCAGCTCTCCATGTGACTCGAAGCCAAACGAGCCAAACCAAGTCGTAATGTCATCAACCTGTTTGGCATCCTCCTCCATGGTCAAGTCTTGGGACAAGTCCCCGGCGCCACAGAGAATCGCCATCTGAAACGCAGTCCAGTCCAGCGTATCGTCCATCGCCTTCACCCCTTGGCAGACCTCGGTCTTGGACACGGTGATGGGGCCATGTCGGAACAGCGGCCTCGTTAAAGTGAACGGGGTGCTTTTTAGGTAGAGCACTCCATCTCTTTCCTCCGCTTTCAAGCTTGAACCCCGCTTGGCTCTTTGCTTCCTTGGGAGTTTCGGTAGTGGCCTTTGTGGAGCTGTTACCACGACTTCGGGGATTGAGGGTAGTTGTCTATGATTCGGTGGTGTTCCAAATCGTGCCGGATTCTTAGGCGGTAGGAGAGGTATAGGAGGTGCCATACGGGTCGGCATCGGTATTTCACTCTTGTCTGTATTCTGACAAGCCGGGGCCTTCGTGTCTCCATCATCCCTTAGGCAATTGTTTGGAAGTGAGAAGTCTTGGTGTATTACATCCACGTCTTGACCAAGGGGAATGGAAGATGGTGTTGCTTCCACGAAAGTCACCGTCGTCGCTACTCCTGCCGCACCAATCCGTGCCGGAAGATCCTCTAGGTGGAACGGCTCAATGGGGGTATCGGGGTTCTCTGATCGTAGACTGACGGCCGAGTCGCTCGACGTCCGGGGCTTTGACCGGCTCTCCTTCTCTATTAATGCTTGTTCTCGATCAATCTTCAACTGCTCTAGCTGCTTTGGCGTGAGCATTTCGTCCGCCTCGATGCGCTTGAAGCGCTGGCCGGTCAGAATGCCGGTCACATTCTCTGACAGGGCCCATCGTGGTCCCGAGATGAGAGCCCTTCTTTGACGCGATCCACCGAAAGAGGGCTTCTTGGCGCTCTTCTTCCTCTTTGGTTTCTTAACCGAAGCTCTACTCGTCGGCGATGCGAGCGGAGCTGGAGACATGCCGCCCTTCAGCTTGGGGGTTTTGTTGTAGCTCAGTGGCAGAGGCATCGATTGTTGGTGTTTGTGTGTAAGTGATAACGGTGCAGGGGTAACAGATGTTGCTGATTGTTCGAATATTTGAGAAGTATGTTCGATATCCACAAGGGCATTTCCGACAAATTTCAAGGCCTCCTCGGTCTCCAGAATTAGATTTTCGACACCTTTCGTCACCACCGTAAGACTTTCTTTGTTGCTAAACGTGGCCTGGCAGCCAACAGACAGGCTCTTAGCCTGATCCGCACCGGCGACAGACAAAGCGAGTGATGGTCTCGGACGCTTCTGGCGGAAAAGGACTTCCTCGTCGGGAAAACTGAGTAATTCATTCTGGGGTCGGGGAGGTCGTTTGGGTGCTGAGCGTTGGTGGCTTCGCCCTTGCTCCGGAAGACAAAGAGTCGTAGCAGCCCTTCTGTTGGGCGGCGGAGCGCAGGCAGCTGAGTTTCTTTTTGCCTTACAGCTTGGCAGTGACGCATAGGAAGCAGTGCATGATATATCGGTCAAAGCATGAGGCAATGGACTCGAAACTCTGTGGATGCTGTGGACCCTCTGAACGTGCACAGTTGAGGAGCGCTTCTTCTTGGTGCTTGGCATCCATGATCGCGCACGCTCTTTTCTTTGCGACTTCTTCGTAAAGGAAAGGTCGTCCGCTTCGCAAACGATGTCCCAGTCATGCTCGTCCTTGGACTTTGCGCGACCGGGAGTTATGAGTCGCCGTAACAAGAATCCTGCCATGATGGTTTGAGCGATGTGCTGCGCAAAGTGATGCAGCAAACTGTGCAAGAGAGTGAGAGTTTGGCTGCTTCACATGGTTCTTGAGAAGAAGATGTATAGAAAAGACATCGAATGTTTGTCGCACGAGAAGTCGAGATTCAGTGGGTTAGAGGTGCATCGAGGTGAGTTAATGTTGTTTAATCTCCCAAAATGCAGAAGCGGCCAGGGATCCAGATATGAGGAGCAAAAGCGATATACTCTTGGAATCGAGTGCACAGAGATATGGCGTAGGACTAATCAAGTACCTGCGACTAAACACGGTGCGGGCGTCTTTTGAGATGGCGTTCATTTGGGTTGCAGATGTGGTCCTCGACTGGGTGGCCTTTGACCCTGTCAGCGGCTTCCATGGATCATGGGAGACGTATATACTTTAGGACAAGGGGCTGGGGTTTGGTGTGGAGTTCTAACGCCAGTCAACCCTGTACAACATGGACCAAACGCAACGAAACTTCTGAGCGTCATTGGCGGCTACTCGGCGTGGCTGTTGCTATTCTGGCGTCCAAGCAGAATGCTTCACCGATGGAAGCCCGACTTCGTATCGCCGGGAACCTTGGCCAGCCGCACTCGCCCCCGCAGAAGGATGGCCAGTGCAGTATCGATACACTTGCACTTTGGATGTCGGCAAGAATGATGCGTGATCCTCCGGATCCTTTCTTACATCGGGGCAGTTCCCGTGTTGCCCCGATCACTTGCTTTGGGGACAACCCGGCTATGGGGAATCGTACAATATAACACAGAGTGACATGATGATGGCACAGCCTACGCAGTACCATGGGTAGACTACACGTGGACGGCCGTGACGATAGCACCGGTCGATCTTCGAGTCATCGTCGTCGTTTGTGCAAGTCTTGTAGTCGGCGACCGCATCGCTGGAGCATCGAGACGGTCACAGCCAGAGACCCATGCACTAGACTACCAGAGAAGACCATGTACCGGTATGATGTCGCCGACCCCCAAAGATTGTGGAGAAGGAAACGTTTCTCCCGCACTGCCCCTCTTGGCTAGCGAGCTGGGAGGGAATGATGTGCATGCGATGCATGGTTCTCGTTCTATTCCCAGGCTTGATCCGAACCCGTGTAGGGAGCAAACAAATCGCAAAAGGGCACTTCATCTGTAAGGTCCTGAGGTCAGCACCTTGGTCTTTAAGACACTCGCCAACCAGCTTCCGCGAGTAGGCGGGATGTTTCAGAACCCGAGGGGTGGGAGCTCGGTCCCAGCCAAGGCCACGACGTTCTCGTCACTCGGGAGCGATGAAGCTCCGGGGGGCGGGAGTTCTGTAAAAGGACCGGAGGAGAGCTGATCCGAATCCTTGGCGTGGCGTAGAAAGAGGGAAAATGAGCGGTGGTACTGATCTGTATGCACTGCGGCAGCAGCAATTGCCGTGCCAAGATGGGGAGATGGTGGGATGGCGTTGTGGGAACGTTGGTGGACTGCGGATGGGAGAGGCAGTGTTAATTCACGCTGGCATGCCTGAGGATGGATGCACGAGTTGGGCCACTTCCAACGGCTTGAGCACAACTGACTCTTCCATTAGACCACGAATTAGATGAATTAGAGCGCGTTAGTTGTATATCTCTGGCATTCAAATCATCTTTACAACTAATAGACTGACAAGTCATTCGCGGTTCATAATTGAGATCAGCTTTCATAGCCCTCTTGCCGCTCTCTCGCATGTTCGACTCGGGCAAACTTGATCCCATCAATCCTCGCTTCCGTACCAGCTGTGTCTGAACCTGCATATCGGTGGGCCCGCACTTTCAAGAAATTAATTCAGAATGCTCAAAGAGTCAGAGCACAGCCGTATGTATTCATACCTCAGATGGCCAGGCTTAGATGCAGCCCTGAAACAACGGCCGAGGCCGTGAACATGATAGGTGATATACTTCGTATGCCAGTGTCGGGTTTCCATGCAAGAGAGCAGTCAACAAGCGGCTCGTGTTAAAGCCGCAGCAGAGCACAGTGCGGTACGTATAAGCCCACCTCTATCTCTATTCTATATAGACAATATTAATTAATCAAGAGGCCGAGCGGACTGTGCAGCCGCCATCTTGTGCACTGTGTGCTCCTTTCGATCCACTCCTCAGTGAGAAGGATCACCAGCATCTGCAGCTCTTCCCGCGAGGTGGAAACCAGATCCACGCTCGCTGGCGCCTGTATACATACACCAGCATTTTGTTACCTCTCGGTGCTAATTTTGGTACTTCATTCAGCTAGACACTGGAAATAGTCATGAGGGATTGGGGCATGTACGAATAGCCAAGATGTGTTTCGATTCTCAATGTCATATTTTGATGATTCCTGCCATCAAACAATTATTCTACAGGACCCAAATATGATCCCTAACACGATCCCTAAAACCATTGTAAAATCCAACTAAAAGTTGTTGGCACGCCCAGCAAAAACTCGATAACTCCTGATTCCTGAATAACTCCAAGCGTTTATCTTAACACTGAGACAATTGCCCTTGAAGCAAGAGTGGCCTTTCTTATCATCCTTAGCATGGCTTGATCGAACATGGCTGTCCAAAATGCTGTAATTTTATCGTTTTCGTTGGTGTCTTCGTATTGTTCATTATGGCCCGAACTCGAGGCTACTCGTCGTCAAAGATCGTGATATCGGGTCCGATGGTCATGATTTCGTATCGGTCGTAATCAAGTAAAAACGGCCGCCAGCCGTCTCTTTAGAGAGGCTCGTTGTGCCTCATCATTGCCCTCGGCGTTGCGGTTCTGAGGAATGACGCGGCCGCATGCTTTGGCACGAACACGGTTCTCTCCTCCAACAGTGGTTCATTATCGTCGTCCCGGATCACTAACGCTGGCTTTCCGCCGAAGAGCGTTGTAAGCCATGACTTGAACGAGCATAAAATCTGATCCGGCCAGGCCGCTTCGTTGGGTTTGTCATCTGCCCGTCGTCTACCAGCTACGACAAGCTTGATATAGTGAGAACGAGGCATGTTGGAAGAGAATCGCGGGCTAGGAGGCAAGGTAATGGCGATAAGAAAGATTTGAATTGAACAAAGCTGGCGTCTCCTGGACACTTGAGAAATCGACAACCGATGGCTAGATCCGACGGCACTGCCTTCTTTTAACCATCGAACTCAGAACGTATTTTTATCCCTTTACCATGCACTCTGAAACGTGGCACGTTTCTCCATTCCAGACCCCCTCATAACGAATATCTCCTGGTGGTTCGCAATTCTTGGTGAAAAGTCAGTTTGGCGCGGCCAAAATTCCACAGGCCGGCTCCGCCACCTCTGAATGGCTGGTCGGGGCCTACAGGCCCGGCGCCTGTCTCACAGGGGCTGAAAACCCGCCACCTGAGCCACGACGATTGCGCGTACTGTCCTTTGATTTGTTCTTCTGTCTGCTAACAAGCGCCCTGATGCGAGGGATTGGCGTGATGAAAATCATCCCTTAAGGGGGAAGAATGACTATGCCTTTGTGGGAGTACATCATGTGGGCACTGAGATCGCATCAATCAGCTGTCTCCGCTGCCGCCTTATTCGCCCCAGGTTGAAACAGTCACCATAATGCGCATAGAGTGTTTATAGGAGAAACGTGTATTTCTAGTCAATGCGTTAAGAAAGCCTCACAGACCATATCTCGACCACGCGATCTCACTCGTCTTCCTCGGCTTCGTCTTCGTCTTCGTCATGTTGGATGAACGGAACGAACCGAAAGTCCAAGAAACTCCTCTTGCCTCCTTCAATATCCACCATGAACTGCAGACTCAGCACCCCCTGCCGATCGCCTCTCAGGCTGACCTTGTTCGCAATCCGCATCGCCTCCGTGGAGCTCTTGATGAAGTCAAACTTGTAGCACTGTGACCATCGCTCCTGGATACTGAACGTTTCAAGGAGGTCCTTGCCACGTGCAAAGTCCACTGAAGAGCTCCCAAGATCCCCAGTACCTACAAGGGAAAAGTAAGGTGACGTCTTGGAGACGATGATTGAGAGCTTTGTGGGCGCCGTTGGGAAAATCTCAGCCAGAGCATCTAGCAGAGAACGAGATTGCATGATAATCTTGAAGGAGAGGTACTTTCGCTCAAAAGGTATGTCCTCAGGTGTTTCCGGGAGGTAGGTGGTCAGAGCCGCAGTCGTCTTCACTCCAGATTCTTCTATGGTAATCTTGAAAGGATCCCCTTCCTCTGCGTAGACAAGAGTACAAGTCCCGGAAATTCCCAGTGTTTGGTTGCTGAATGCATCTGGTCGATAATTTCGGAGGTTACTGCGGTAAGGGTCCTGCTCGGCCTTCTGGGCACGGGTTGCCACGTCGACAGCACCAAAGATCTGGAGCACTTCGAGAACGGATGACAGAGAAATTTGAAAGTTCGGAAGTTCGGGAACTTCATTGTCCGCTTCATTATCTTCCGAGGCAGGTAAGTTGACAGTGTACGATGAAAATAGAGCCTTGTCGAGGAAAGCAACTCCTAATGCCAGAGTCAGCGCTGCCTCCGACCATCAAGAACAAGTCAAACCCTTACCTTGCATCACTCTTGCATGATCAGCCGCGAACCTGACTCCATCCTCGGTGATCTGAACGTGGGCTCGAGGCGCAAAGTTGATGCATCGCAGGAGCTGATAGAGAGGCCTAGTCGACGTGGCGACGGCACGGAAGATAGGCTGGGATTCGAGCGGCATCTTCGGTGCTATGCGAGCTGTATGCGATAACAAGTGAGAGATGGGCGCGAATGTGAAATGTCAAAAACTGGCAGAAATGCAACAGACGTTCAACGACGTCTTCTCTTGTTTGCTCCAACTATTGTACAGGAAACCGACGGAACGGGACTTTTTGAGGGGGTATCTTCAGACGTAGACTCCGACAGCACAGAACATGTAGACGACTCCAAACCTGCGGATTATTAGCTCGGTGATCGGGAGACAATTGTAGACGAGGGAACCGTACGCAATCGTTAGAGAAGCTGGAATGCCGAGCAGAGGGACGTTGAGGAGAGATCGGTCTGTAGGATGATCAGAAACAACACGCATCAAAGCAAGCTAGGTCATCGGAAACATACTCAGAGCGAAGGCACCTGTCAAGAAGATGCCCAGCAGCAACAGAAGAAAGCTGATCCAGAATTGGCTTCCCTTGCCGATGGTTGGGAGGAACGGACTGCCAGCAGCAGCTTGCCAAACCTCATGCAGCGAGGAATCCATGTGCTAGGCTTCGCTGGGAAAATGTCGCGATCGGCGACGAGAGCGTTCGGTCAGGAGGAGGATATGGATTGAAGAGTGGGATGCGGCGATTTGGTGGAAGGGTGGGCGTGGGTTTGGTGTTTTTTTGGGCTTGCTTGCGAGGTTCAAGCTGCAACGTCTACAACTTGGACGAGCTTCACGAGCTTACGATGTCGCATCGTGGCCGATAGACAAATGAGGCTTAGCGCCACGCTCTTTCCCCTTGCAGCTCCAGGCATGCGTGGTGCCTAGAGTATGACATAAGCAGTGCACGGGCCGCTGGCGCGACTCTCTCCACCATCATCATGATGCATCTCCCGCCGCCACCCCATTGTAGACTTGACCTCACTCCCACCAACATCCACAGGGATCAAGTTGCGATTGCACCGTCGAAGAAATGTCCGAAGAAGGTCAGCTGCCCTCCATATAGTTCCGCGACCAACTGTGGATTCCAAGCTAATACCAACGCTTCAGGCGCAAACAAGCGCAAGGCCGAGGAGGATCCCTCCTCTCCCACCCCATCCAAGCGCATCAAGCAAGATGGATCCGCCGAGCCCCCAGACAAGAAACCAGCCATGAAGCCCATCCCGTTCCCCGAAAAAGTAACCCTGCTTCCAATGCTGAATTTATGGCGAGGTTAGACGAGCATTCCCGCTGACCATTGTCTTATATCAGCCCGCCGTCATCGAAGAGCGCACTGGCGAAATCGAATTCCGCGTGGTCAACAACGACAATGACCGCGAATCCCTCATCATCCTCACCGGCCTTAAGTGCATCTTTCAAAAACAGCTACCAAAGATGCCTAAGGATTACATCGCCCGACTCGTTTACGATCGCACCCATCTATCCATCGCCATCGTAAAGAAACCACTAGAGGTCGTTGGCGGCATCACCTACCGTCCGTTCAAGGGCCGCCGGTTCGCCGAAATTGTCTTCTGTGCCATTAGTTCTGACCAGCAAGTCAAGGGTTACGGCGCGCATCTCATGTCCCATCTCAAGGACTACGTCAAGGCCACAAGCGATGTGATGCACTTCCTGACCTACGCCGACAACTACGCCATCGGCTACTTTAAAAAGCAAGGGTTCACCAAGGAAATTACCCTCGACAAGAATGTATGGATGGGATACATCAAGGATTATGAAGGCGGCACCATCATGCAGTGCTCCATGCTCCCACGGATCCGCTATCTCGAAATGGGCCGCATGCTACTTAAACAGAAGGAGTGCGTTCAGGCCAAGATCCGCGCCTACTCCAAGTCTCACAACGTCCACTCGCCACCGAAAGAATGGAAGAACGGCATCACGAAGATCAACCCACTCGAAATTCCCGCCATCCGCGCCTCGGGCTGGTCCCCAGATATGGACGAACTCGCCCGGCAACCCCGCCACGGACCCAATTACAACCAGCTCCTCCACCTGCTGAACGACCTGCAAAACCACAACTCGGCATGGCCCTTCCTTGTCCCCGTCAACCGTGACGACGTCGCCGACTACTACGATGTCATCAAGGAGCCCATGGACCTCAGTACCATGGAGAACAAACTCGAGGCCGACCAGTACGCCACCCCGGAGGACTTCATCCGGGATGCTGGCCTCGTCTTTGACAACTGCCGCAAATACAACAACGAGAGCACACCATATGCCAAGTCAGCCAACAAACTCGAGAAGTTCATGTGGCAGCAGATCAAGGCTGTCCCTGAGTGGTCCCACCTAGAACCGGAGAGGTAGGTCGTCGAACCGAGTTCTGGGCGGAGAGTCCAAATTTTCAGGTCTGGGTGTCCGTCGTGAGAGAGACGGCACGTACGAAGGTTTCACTTTGTGTATTTCTGGTTTTCGTCGTAGGGAGTGGGGTGGATGGTTCGAGGGTTTGTAGCGAGGAGTTTTTTGGTATTTTCGAGAGATCTTTCTTTCCTCTTGGGATTATTGTATATTATCCAGTCACTGGCCGGAATCACACGAGAGGGAACGGTCTGCACACAAGTCAACGAACTTTCATGGGCATTGGATGACGACGACATGCGCACATCTGCAGGAAGTACGACAAAGTTGCCTCCCCCAAATTACAAGTGTTACTAAGGAAGTAAATCGTATCCGCGTTTCACGATCAGTGTATGCAATCAATCTGGTGTCACCTGAGGTCTCAGTGTCTTAGGCCAGAGATACAGTTTCACCATGCAGGTTCATGTTTGCCAGCTATCTATCTCATGCCAGTACATAAACGTGCTCAGCACACAGAGAGGCAAGAAAATAACTCAAAAGAGCCACCACATTCCTTCGCGTGGTCCTCTAGCCGGACAGTTCAGTGGCTGAGATCGGTTTCCCAGCCGTGCTCCAAGGTCGTCTTAATGCGATCCGAAGCCCCATGGTTACAGTAAAAGTCAACCCAAAAAAAGAGTCCTGGTTCCCAGCCCAAATCGCCCAAACACCATTTATCCACTCTGGAAGCGAGAAACAGACATGAAAAAAGATGCTGTGCCACCTGTGGCCGTCGCTAATGTTTGGAGTGAAACAGGACGGGGGCGGGGTGGGGATCCGGAAGCCGTATGCAAGTCTATGTGTTGTGTACGCGTGTGCGTTCCGGGTGCTGTGACGGATGGGAGGCTAAACCAGTCCAAAATAATGGTATGTCATGTCGCGAAGATGCAGCGCCTTGGAAGAAAAAACGTGTACTGCGACGGGTATAATTTGGGGGAAGGGCAACGATCCTGGTCTCGTTCACTTGTGGGGAAGTAAAGACTTGAGCTTCGAGGCTTTCAAGCACCTGAAGCCGAAGTCTCGGCGCGCTGACCAGGCCCAGAATCTCCCACTGGGAGGCGCAGGTCCGAGTACGTGCGGCGGGGCCAGGGGATGCGAATTCGTTGCTGGTGCTGCTGGTCCATCAAGTGGCGCAGCAGCGAGCTGGACGTGATTGGAGGCGAAGGGCTCGACGTCTCGCCAGCCTGCTGGGGGGCGCCGTTGCGAGTAGGGTCCTCCGATTCGAGGGTGCGACGGAGAATCGGGTGGAGGAAATCGGGAATCTCGCTCCACTGGCCGGCACGGGCAGCACTGAGCATACCTGGAGGGAACAAAGCGGCGGGTGCAATGTTTGATTCGTTGGCATGGCGAGAGATCTGCTCCGACAGGAAGGGCTGTTCGCCCGTCTCCATGACTGTCTTGAGCCACTGTTCCCACTCCTCGTCGAGAACAGCCGTGCTGTCGCCAGCCTCTCGCCGTGCGGCCTGGGCTCGGAGACGCTCGTTGAGCTCAACGCCAACGCTCTCCATCTCTGCCTCACTCTCAACATCCATCTCGGCGTCGTCAAGGTCGTCCAGCCCGACGTAGCCGGCGCTGGCATGGTGGGTCTCGATTTCACGAGGGTGGTCCTCAATCTCCGTCCAGTCGGGAAAGCCGTCGGCCGTGGTGTCACGGATAGTAATTCCTTGCTCCCTCTCAAACTTCTCTTTAGCCCATTTGGTACCCTCCCACTTGGTCAAGCCGGCGATTTCGGCGTCGGTGAGGCGAAGCCCGTCAAACGCACGGAAGAGGCGACGGTGCCAGGGCCAGCGAGCGAGGCGGATCCGGTGGGTGCGATGGGTGTAGTCGAGGCCGGGATATTTTGCCTCTTGGGTTTCGAGGTGACCGTAGAATGCGTGGGTTTCCTGGCGCACCTCGGGAATGAGGCTGCGCTGCAGAAGGGCGTGGAAATTCTGAGGATCGTTGCTTTTGGGGCGAGGGAACATGCACTCGTACACGATTTGGTCGACGGGGCGGCCCTTCATCTTGGCGGTTCTGTTGGGGGACTCGAGGAGAATAGGCAGCAGGTTCCGGAGGATGTTGAAAGATCGAAGGGTGGGTAGCCTTGAGAGAGTGGATGCGCGTGGTAAATCGGAGGAGAAACGGCTAGGGCCGGTCGACAGTCAGAGGAGCAGCCGGAAGGACGCAGGTCGGTCACGTAATCGGAGGGAAGTTGAAAACAACCGGCTCGAGACTCCCAGGCTCTTCGGAAGAGGGGGGGGGGGTCCGACGTGCTGAACAGGTTCAAAGATGGAGACAGTGGCAATGACGGTCGAAGTTTTGCGGTCGCGGTCGTAGGAGAGCGA
This sequence comes from Neonectria magnoliae, assembly GCA_037954305.1. Lineage (NCBI taxonomy): Eukaryota > Fungi > Ascomycota > Sordariomycetes > Hypocreales > Nectriaceae > Neonectria > Neonectria magnoliae. The sequence goes on along the minus strand of JAZAVK010000013.1, from coordinate 285,187 downwards.
GAGTGCGAGAGAGAGAGAGGCTTGTGTTGAGGGCGAGGACTGGTGACCGACCAAGAAGCGAACGAGCACGAACGAGCGGCAGGAAGGCTAGGCGGGCGGTCCTTTTAGTTTAGGTTGTCTTGGTGGTCGGGCGTTCTCGGCGGGGGTGTGAGAGCGGTTGAGAGAGGAGGGTGTGAGCAGTGATGGCGGAGTATGAGGTAGGTCCACCGAGGGAGCTTTTGCCGGGGAGGTCAGTCACGGTGGTGGGTTTCTGGATAGACAGAGAAACACGCACGCACACGTAACGCTCGAGTGCGAGAGATAATTAGTATGTGTGTGTCTGGGTTTTGTGTGCACGAGGGCGAATTACGAGGTTTGTTTGCGCGGTATTCGGTAGTGTGTCCTGGTGTTTTGTTGTTGTTGCTGTTCGTTCTGGAAGCGTGAGGGAGGAGGGATATGTTTGTTGGGTTTGGGTTTGGGTTTGGGTTTGGGTTGGGTTAGAAATGGATGGAAGCTGAGGGGCGTGTGCTTGCACACCGTATAAGGCAGGAGGGGGAGGAGGGAAGTCAGGTACGGATACGGTACCAAAGCAAGACTACTGCGCAGCACGATTAAATAGACTAATTAGAGAATGCCATGAGACCTGCCAGGTCAGGCGGTATGGCAATGGCAGCGGGAACAGCAAGCATAGCACGCAAGTAGGTACAGCATCGGTACTATCCACCTCCCAGGAACTCGTTGATCCAATGTCACCACACAAAACCCGCCAGCTGCCAATGATCAGCGCAACCGACGCCCAGGGCGCATCCGGGCCCGTCCAACCCCAAGCCAGCCAGCCCCCCCCCCCGGAGTGAAAAACAGTCACAGCGAGAGGCACGTACACCTCACAGACCAAGAGACGGCCAAGAATCCATCTCACTAGGTGCTTACTTACAGGGAGTAGGTAGGTATTCGCTATGGCCCCCCGGTCTCGCTGAATGACTGGGCAGATCGGAGAGGTTTACAGCATTAGGCCCGCGCGCGGCCGGGGGGCGCCTGGGGAGGAGTACTGTACAGCGTGAAAACCTGCCTGGAATGGAGGAAGGATCTTCCACAGACAGGGAGGTTGCATTGTTGTCCTCCCTTGCTTGGTCTCTGGTTCCTGGAACGAGGTGAAGGAAGAGGTGAAGGAAAAACATGGGATGGCTAAGTAGTAATAACTATTCGCACACCTCCCCCTCCCCACCTAGAAAGACCCCGCCAGGCCACCATTTTCTAAGTGTTTTCCTTCGGAGAGGATCGAAGCCAATGCCTCAGGTGTGCCGCGCATCCCGTCGTGCCCCCTCCGTGCGCCGACGGGATATGCGAAAGGCCAACCTCGACGAGAGTCTATCTTGAGTTGTGTGTTCGCTATTCCCGACGGAGCAAATATTGGTACCTAGTTACGTCGGTATTCGTGATGCTTCTACCAATGCTATGGCTGGGTTGAATAACATCCCCATGCCGCGTCCAAGCCCACTACGCTGGCGAATATTGACGTCTCTTTTTAACAGACAAGGCATTGTGAACACCAAACCTATGTATTCAGGTAGGTGAGCATTTCCATCCTCTTTCTTCTCAACTTCTAGCCTCCCCCGGTACCTAATGATCTTCATCACCGTCAGCCCCCGCTTATCCGTGCAGGAACACACACAAGCCTCCATCCTCGGTCCCATCCGCTGTCATGGGTCGTCCCCTTGGATGGAGTCCTCCGACATGCCATCAGCCGCCTTCTCAACGACACATTCGCTCGCTTGCATCAGAAATCTCTTTGGAACCACATGGCAGAGTACATCACCTTTTTTTTTTCCTCCTCCCGCCAGATCACAGGCTGGTCGTCTCCTGTCTTTCAAACCATCGGCCCCCCTGGCCTTCAAGTCATATGTCATGCCCCCCCCTCCCCTTCTCCCGTCTCCCCATCCCCCCTCATCCAATCCCTTCCTCCCGTCACCCCGCGCCTCAATCACTCAATCAGTGCGCAAACCCCGGGTCTCACCCTTGACGCCTGTTTCTACTTCCTTTTGCGCCTGTGGCGGACCGGCACGATGCCGGTCCGGTGACTGGGCCGGCAACGAACCTCTGCCAAATCGAGTAATTGGGCTTCAAACACACGACATGGACAACATCACGTTGGAGTCGGGATGTCGACGAGCTACAAGGGACGAGACGGCACGGTCAACGGGACACACTGAATTGTCCTTGGAAGCATCTCCCCAAGGGGAAGTTGAACAGATTGGCCCGCCTCATATTTTGACCAACAAACTCGAAACTCCATATCCTTCGACTTTTAGAGAACCCTCACCTCGGGAGCCGGCTGCGGCGACTTGTTGAAGCTCTTCATCGGCTCCAGACCCCATCGCCCAAACATGGCCGCATCCTCGTCCCAGCCGTTGCACTCCGTCGTCAGCATCTTCTCGCCGGTGAAGATGGCGTTGGCGCCGGCCATGAAGCACATGGCCTGCTTCTCCTCCGACATGGTCTTGCGGCCCGCGGCGATGCGGATGATGGTCGCCGGCATCACGATCCGCGCCGTCGCAATCGTCCGCAGCATGCTTGTAAACTCCACCGCCGGCCGGTCGCCCAGCGGCGTTCCCTTGATCGGCACCAGGGCGTTCACGGGGAAGCTCTCCGGGTGGCTCGGCATCGTCGACACCGTGTGAAGCAGGCCGACGCGGTCCTCGGACGTCTCGCCCAGGCCCAGGATGCCGCCCGAGCACACGTTGATGCCCGCGTCGCGGACGTGGCTCAGCGTCTGCAGTCGCTCGTCGTACGAGCGCGTCGAGATGACGGACGGATAGAACTCGCGGCTCGTGTCGACATTGTGGTTGTACGCCGTGAGCCCGGCGTCCTTGAGCTCCTTGGCCTGCGCTGCGTCGATCATGCCTAGGGTCACGCACACCTCCATGCCCATTCCCTTAACGCCCACGACCATTTCCTTGATGTTCTTGAGACTGTTCTTGCGTCCCCGCATGTCCCGCCACGCCGCGCCCATGCAGAACCGGGTGCTCCCCTTGTCCTTGGCCACGCGGGCCGCCGCCAACACGCTCTCGACGGTCTCGACGCGCTTGGCCTCGAGGCCGGTGCCCTTCTGGTGGCGAGTCGACTGCGCGCAGTACGAGCAGTCCTCAGTGCATCCGCCCGTCTTGATGCTCATGAGCGTGCAGAGCTGCACCTCGGCCGGGTTGTGGAAGCGACGGTGGACGGTACTCTACATGGGTGCGAGATGGCAGTGGTCAGCCAATCATCACGTCGTTGATTGGCATGCGGATTTGCCCAGGTCAGGCAGGTCATCTTCAGGGTAACACGCCCATGTCGAACGCGGCAACAACCCCGGCTATTGGGCAGATATGGATCGACGGAGATGGAGACGGAGGGGTAGGAACAAGCAAAACTCACAGATTGATAAGTCAGCTCCATCAGAGGCTGGTAGTAAATGGCGGCAATCTCCTCCTTGGTCCAATTGTGTCGGGGTTGAGCGGCCGAGACGGCCTCGCGGAGAATGCGCTTCGCCCGCTCACTCCTCTGCTTCTCGACAGACTCGTGGGTTGCAGTCGGGACGGGCGGCGGCTGCGATGGCCGCCCAGGATAATCGACGACGGTCGACATGGCCTGCAGGGGGCTTTGCCATCCAGCGACGGCGGCGGCGGGTTGAGCGTGTCGTCGAAGCAGGGCGCTCAAGGGACCAGTGGTGAGACGCTGAGGACGCAGCGCCCTGAGACGGAGCGGGGTGGTGGCAGGCCTCATTGCTGTGTGTGCCTTGGGTCTTGTGTGTGTGGCGTGGGAAATGAGAGGACAGACACCAGAATGAGTGAGAGTGAGAATGAGAGTGAGAATGAGAGTGAGAATGAGAGTGAGACAGGCTGGTCAAAAACTCAAGTGAGTGAAAGCAGTAGCATTGAAGGCGAGGTAAAAAAGATCAAGGAGGATCTCCCTCCTCTTCAGCATCTCCCCGCGCGCACAGCTGCGGCAGATCACTAGCACAGGCACCACCTTTTGGTGTGGACCGTGGAGAGATGCCAGCAAGCATTCGGTTAAGTGTAACTTCAAGTAAGCTCCAGCCGCCTCCAGTCGAGCCACTTTCCGAGTTGCTGCTACCGTCCGTCGCAGCCCCAAACGTTCGTGGCTGCGCAGATCCGCCGGGACCATGGAGCACCTCTTAAACCCGACTCGATCAAAGCCGAGAGTAGACGACATATCCAGCAGCGAAGAACAGACAGTCCGCCCTGTTGAGACGGGTTTCCCGATCGTCGGCTTTGTTGGTGGTTGAACCCGTTCCTCTCTCAACATTAAACGGACCCAAAAACAACCCATTCCCACCACCGAGTGAGTCGGGGAAGGGGGGGGGGCTATAGCCTCCAAGAAAGGTCTCGGCCCGCTCTTCGACGGTGATGCCAATTGCCGGCTTGCTCGTTGGCTGCGGCCCGCCCGGAACCTGTCCGTCGACGGAGAGCGAAGCTGGCAGAGCTGGCAAAGCTCCCTTCAAGCGAAAAGACTTGCTGAAGTGGGTGACGTCCGTGGGGGGGAAAGAAGGTGAAGCGGGGGGGGGCAGCTGAAGCGGTCCGAACATGGCGGCGGAGTTCCAGTTCCGAACTCATATCTAATCACCTTACTTAATCCTGGGGTTGGGACGAGGATTGTTTTGGTTGTGGAATGAGCCCACTTCTTTCCATCACTTCCCAAGCAGCAATTACAAGGGATTTGTAGTCTGTTGAAGAGGCATATTCTCATATATACCTACCTACATAGCTCAGTATGTTGTTGGTTGGGGCACACCTAATTAACCATCCCAAACTCTGCGCAACTCATCACACAGAGCAAACTACGCCATAGCCTATTCAGTAATCGGGGCATGCCCAAGCACAAATCGTCATGTATTCATTTGTGTGTTCGTCACTCTTCCCTTACCACAATCCTTCCCCAGTCCCCATGCGCCGTGTTCAGTCCCTAAATCCAAGTTTCGCCTTATCAGCTTACGCTCCGCAGCGTTTGGTTGCCAAAAGTCTTCATAACATGCCCGATTATAAGCTGCCCTTGGTTACACTGATATGAGCCACCGAGGGGAATGTACCTGGATGTCTTTTTGCCGTCAAGCACACAACCAGTGCCCCTCGGTACAAGGCGTTTCGCATCCATCGGTTTTCACAACTCAATACACAACCTTCTCAACCAACTTCTTGCCTCGATATTCCCAAGAAAGACATTATCCTGCATCGTTTTGGACAATGCGGATCAAAGAGCAATAAAGGCTCTATCAAAATGTGAAAGTTGCTCAAATGGTATGAGGCTCGTGTCGCATCTGGTCGACATCGCCTCGCGTTGGTTCGACAAATTCATCGGTCGTCAATGCCCGCGCTGGACAATACATATCGGTCCAATTACCATCCTGGCTTCCGATCTCTAGTTGTAGGCCGGATCTGGGTACCGTCTCCCTGACACACCTGTCATTGGACTCGTGTTTCTCTCGTTGGGCGGTACTCGTTTCTCCCATTTCTTCCGCTCCTCTCTAATCTGGTCCCGGTTACGCAGGTCGAACGATGGGTGGTCGCGTCGCCGATCCATATCGGCGTGGCTGCTTGTTCGTCGCTCCATGTCTGGCCGGCGAAGGTACCGCTCTCGCCGTTCATCCTCACGCTCTCGTTCAAATTCTCTTTGTCGACCTCTGTCCCTTTCTCGGAAGCGCTCTCGGTCGCGATCTCGGTCACGGTCGTCTCGTATCTTCCGCCTCCGTTGGTAGCTGTCTTCGCTACCCTCGAGGTCTGACGAGCCATCCGAATCCAAGTCGGAGTGACTTCGACTCAGGCGCGAGGGTGGGAATTCGCGGCTTCGGCGTGGTCGCGACTCGTTATATGATGGCCGAGTGGGGTTCCGGGGCCGATCCGGCCCAAGACCATTAGGGAGGATATTGGATACTTTCTCCGTCAGCTTCTCCCGGAAGCTGGGGTTAGTTGATGCTCTTCGCCGAGGCTCGTCGGCTCTGATATCAGGGCGGTGACGGTACGATGGCGGTGGGTTGGCCGGTGGTGGTACTTGTACTCCTAATGGGTCTCCAGGCCGGGGAATGACTGGTGGGCTATCGTCGGGTCTCCGCCTTGTCCGGGGCGGAATAGGGTCTTCGTCCGATGAGTCGGATGAGAAGTGCCTGGGCTGACTGTGTCGGCGCGACGGTACAGGCCGCTTAGATGGGTTAGGATCGAGATACGTCGCCCCGTGGGAGTAGGACGCTGGTTCACGTGGAGGCGGCATGTGGTAGTCGGAGAAGCTCCTCCGCCTTGCATGCTCTTCGGCGCTTCTCTCTTGTGCTCTCTCTTGTTCATATCTCTCAGGTGAAGCGCGATTCGGTACCCGGGCCCCAGCGTGTCGCGGGCCGGGGACGTGGTTGTATGAGACAGGTCGTTCAAAGTAGGTGGGGTCGACGGGCCGCTGTCGGGTCTGGAATGGCTTCCGCACATAGGCGAACCTTGGTTCGGCATGATCCGGGTCGGGCACGGCGCCTGCTGCTGCTGCTTCTCGCTCCTTGGAAGCCTCTTTCCTAAGCTTGTCGGCGCAGGACTTATGCCAGCGGTCAACCTCCTCGTCGGGCCTCTCGGGGAAGACGGCCTTGGGAAGATCGGGTGGAAACTCCTGGAGGGTCTCTGGGTGCTTCAGGTTCCAGTTCTTGACGGCGTACTGGAGAAACGGGACGTGCTCCTCTGGCCCAAGCAGGATCTCAAGTGACTCCCATCGCGAGAAGCCTCTCGGGGTGAGCGCGGGAATGGAAGGAGGGGCGAAGTCGTCTGCGGTAGGTTGAAGGGTATGTTGACAGCCGGTAACCTGCCAGATGTAGGAGATGGACTCGTGGGGCATAGCGACGAAGAGGGCTGCAAGAAGAGATGTTAGCACTACGCGCATGCATGGCGCAAACTGGGTAGCACGGTGGTTTACGCACAATCATAGTCGCCGCCAACAGCCTTGTAAAAGGCGGCCAGCTTCTTGGGCGTCAGTTGACCGACTTCCTTGTCACCAATGTCGCAAATCTAGGAGGCGTAATGTTAATCAGTTGGTCTGGCGGGGTCTCGCTGGGGGGTGCAAAGGCGTACCACATGGCGGCCGATGGCTCTCAACAGCGCATCTAGCAGCTTGCTTGGGCTCTTGTCCTTTTCGTACATGTAATGGTACTCAATAGGCGGTGGCGGCGGCGACGATGAGGGCGACGTCGACGACTTCCCCGGCGGGCCGTCGGTCTTGGGCGACGTTGACATGGCGGAGGCGATGGAGGAGGACGATGACGTTCAGCGGGACTGGCAGCCTCACGTCCAGGCGGATGGCGGGGAAGAGTTGGGGCAGTCGACAGCGGTCAAGGGTACGCAGTGAGTGGGCGCTGGCGGAGTCGAGGGGGAGGAAGAGAACGGCGACGAGGCCGCATGCGGGACGAGGTTTAAGAGAAGAATAGAACGACGCAGGCGAATGAAATAGAATGCAGGACAATCAAGCCAGGCGCAGACGCGGGTTGGTAATAAATCGCGAAAGATCGGGATGGAAAAGAGTTGGGACCTGATTGATGACAGGGCCAGCAGGACTCGGCAGCCAGGCAAATAAATGCAAGGCAAGCCAGGGCAGCCAGGGCGGCCAAGGCACAGACAGGCAGGAAGCTTGGCGGAAAAAGGAACCTAAGGCTGCTTGCGCTTCTTCTGCTGCGCTTTCACTGACTGCGCGGCGCAAGGACGACGAAAAGACACGGATCAGGGAGAGAGAGAGAGAGAAAGAGATGAGTTAATGAGTTAATGAGTCAGGTAGTTTGATGCCCCGTGCTTTTTTTGCACTGAGGAATCGAGATGGCATACTCATCATTGTTCAACAGGGTTACCCTTTCGATGATCGCTCGGGGTTGTCGGCTGACTTACCAGAGGCCACAATGCTTGCTCCCCGACTCTGTGATGCCCAAGTGAGAACAGCATTCGAGAAGAAATCCTGCCGTCAGGGTTGGACCAAAACCTCCCGTTCTTTCTCGCTCAAACATGCAGTGGCTTGGCCGGAGCGAGGGAAGCAGATCTAATGTCATGGAACAGGGCACGAAGCGGCTGTGCCGTGCGATTACGATATCACGCCTCACGCCTCACGCCTCACGCCTCACGCCTCACTGACGCCTCACGACACACACACACAAACACATCACGTCTCACGCGCAAGCTGCCAGTTGCTTCTGGTACTCACTCACCTCACTCCACTACCGGCCGCCCGTCGTCTGACACGTGCATCATCGCTGTAGGTCCGTCCGCAAGTGCCAGAGTGATCCAGATCCATCCATCCATGGCTCTTCCTTGCCAACTTATCCGCTGGGTGCCTTGCCGGACTCAAAGTCATGATGGCCCGAGCCAGGGGTCATGATGGGGGCCGGCCGTGGGGGAAAAACGAATCCATCCTTCTGCCCTGTTCCAGCTGACGCTTCCCCATCTCGACGTCTCCTCTCCGGTCGTACTGTTTGTCCCTTGTTACAGTATTCATACTGCCCCGTTGACCGACGTTTGCGCTGTCAGTCAGATTGTGGGGAACGGGAGAATGCGCTAGGAATGTGATTTGCACCCCGTCACCACCCAGCTGGACTCCTGGAGGCTGTGTGACACGAAGCGTGGGATGGGCAATGATGGCTAATTACCTCCCCGCTCACTCAGCCCCAGACTGGACGGTTACTCAGCGGGTTACGAACAATTCAGCTCCTGATGAAGGGGGGCCCATCGGAACGGACGACTGGAGGGGCGGCCGGACACGAAGCCGACGAGTCGGGGAACGGCCCGTTGACGTTTGCAAGATGGGTAATCAATCAGTGACAATAAACTTTCCGACCGGGTGCTGGCCTTTTCGCACTCCCAAATAACCCGTGAGCGCGCAACGAAACGGCTGCGCCGGGTTGGGCACGCTTCGGGTTTTCAGGGATGGACATGTCTCCAGATTCCCAGCGGACCGGGATTTCTGGTGGTGATGTCATAGGTAGTCAACCCGCGGACAAGGTAGCCCCGTGGGTGTTGGGTTGGGCTTCGAAACGAAGCATTTCTCGGATTACGTACTTTTTCTGCTCAGCAGTCTAGGGTAAGTGACCTGGCAGTTGGAAAAGGGATCCACAAGGCAGAGAGACAAAGAATCTAGAATCAGGCCAGTTGTGAAATTTCCGGCCAGCGCTTAACCCAAAGAGGAAATCCATCAAATCGTCTCATGTTATTGGAACTTGGCCTTTCGGGAGCAAACACCACCATCCATTTGATTCAGCATCATCGTTTCTTTCTGCGTTCACTCCTTTCGGCCCTGTCTTCTTTTCGCGCCTTCTAACCCCGTTGGGCTCTTTTCCACCTCGGCTCTCCAGTCTCTTTCTTCTTCTTCTCCTTGACTTAGTTCATCGCCAACCAAACACCACCACCACCATGGACGCCCTCCGCTCCGCCATCCAGCCCATCACGCACAACCTCCCCGCGCCGATCCGCGACCTCGGCGTCTCCATCGTCGGCGAGACGTGCTACTCGTCGCTGCTTCTCGACGTCAACTTCGAGGACGCCGACTGCATCAAGCTCGCCGTCTCCAAGGGCCTCGGCATCGGCATCATCGCCGCCTCCTCCATCGTCAAGGTGCCCCAGATCCTCAAGCTGCTCAACTCCCGCTCCGCCGACGGCGTGTCCTTCCTCTCGTATCTCCTCGAGACCACTGCCTACCTCATCTCCCTCGCCTACAACATCCGCAATGGCTTCCCCTTCAGCACCTTTGGCGAGACCGCCTTGATCGTTGGCCAGAACGTCGTCATCTCTGTCCTCGTTCTCAACTTCAGCGGTCGTGCTGGCCTCGCTGCCGTCTTCGTCGCTGCGCTTGCTGGAGCCTTCGCTGCTCTCTTCGCTGAGAACATTGTCGATGCGCAGACCCTGAGCTACCTCCAGGCTGGCGCTGGCGCCTTGGGTGTTGCAAGCAAGGTCCCCCAGATCCTCGCCATCTTCCAGCAGGGCGGCACCGGCCAGCTTAGCGCTTTTGCCGTAAGTTCTTAAGGATCTCCAAACCTGTCAAATGATTCATAACTAACTTTTGACACCCAGGTCTTCAACTACCTTGCCGGTTCCCTGTCGCGCATCTTCACTACCCTCCAAGAGGTCGACGACAAGCTAATCCTCTACGGATTCATCTCTGGTTTCGTCCTCAACGCTATTCTGGCTATCCAGATGATCTTCTACTGGAACGCGCCCTCGGAGAAGGCCAAGGGCAAGCGCAAGGTCGCCGTCGAGGCCAAGCCCGTGGCCAGCTCGACCTCAACCCCTAAGAAGAGCCCTACCACTCGCCGTCGTGGTTAGGATTGTCCTGGGATAATTGCGAGTATTGAGTAGATATATTATTTTGTAATGGTTCACATATTAAATTTAATTAACGTCCGAAACGCGAACTGGTTGAGCCTAGTTGCGATGTATCTTAGGGGGACTTGCACGCTTTGTCGGCCAGTCCATGTCAAGCATTGCAGAGCATGAAGTGACATCAGTTGTGTGTATTGTAAAACTTGTCATGTAGTGAGTGTTCCTCAACTACTGGCAATGCTAAACCAGCCGATGCTTACCCCGAATTGGTATCCACTATCTCGAGTCGAGATTTCCCGACGCCATGCAACCGAAACTCCTGTCCCAAACCTGAGATGTTATATCCCAAACAAACTCCACCAGTCTTTCCTCTACATGTCTAACAAACGGAGACGCCAGTAGTCGTCCAGCCGAGTCCCCCAACCCAAACCTTGCGACCAGCGCAGTGAAGACACCTCCGCTGCTCGCCGAGGTTGCTCACAGAGCAGCTAAAGCAGACGTGCTTCCCGCAGGCGCCGCACGAGTGGTCCTCGGCGCCGCAGCCGTCGACGTTCATCTCGTCGCCATTACCGCCGGCAATGCCAGCACCGCAGTCGTCACAGGTCGAAGGGGCCATAGTCGGCTGCTCCACGGATTGGTTCGATACAGAGGAGGCGGGTACTGACGAGATGTTCCAGAAGCGATGGAGTGACTGCTGCTTGGTCTCGGGCTGGGCGGTTTCCCGTTGCTGCTCGGGGGCAGGCATGGTATCGAGGTCCTGGGACAGGTGCTGGGCCGAGTAGAGCATGTTGAGGGTTCGTTCTGGTGGACGAGGATGAGTAATTGCTCAAGTAGTGCGTCGCTGGTGCAACTTACGGTGGACTTCGTCCTCCGACGGCCGGGAATTGCGGAAGCGCTTGAGGGTGCGGCTGTGGAGGTGGATGGGCGTCATGTCTATCGAGGCAAAGGGGTTGTTGAAGGCGGCTGTGTTGTGCGGAGGCGAGTTGAAGGATGAGACGGAGGATGATGGCGAGGAGAAGACCTCGGAGACGGAGCGCTTTCGCTTGAGGACCATTTTGACTGTCGGGTGCAGAAGGGAGAAGCAGGCGGTGGTCGTGATAGTGACGTTGGTTCTTGATGGCTGTGAGTGTTGATCCTGATGTCTTGGTGTCTGATATCTTGTTGTCTTGGAGTCTTGGAAATTAAGATTGAAGGCTGAACAGTGAAGAGGAGAAACTGAAGGTGGACTGAGGTGGTAAGCGAGAGACAGTGGAGGCTGGCCGGCTATATGGAGGCCAGGAGAGCGCGCCCTTCTCGCGTTGCAGGGGACAACGCCCATCGTACGGGGGCCTCTCAGCGCGTAAAGAGGTTGACGCGACGTGCCGACTCCACTCGCTTCGGTGTCGCCATTGGTGTGTGTGGGCTGTGGATCTTCCACAACACCATCCACTTACACCCACGATACATGACAGATGCGGTATTCAGAAGAGCATCACAACTCAGGAAACATGTCTTAGACTAGGTAGGACAGCTTATTATTACACACGACCCAAACACACACAGCTCTCGCAGTTACTGCTTCGCAACCCGAACCACCAACCTACCCACCCACGACTTCCCCTTGGCCACCAACCCACACGCCCGACGCAGCTCGTCCACATCCTCCAGCTCCACCACCGTCATCACCGCCTTGATCTTCCCGCGCGCAACGATCTCGCCCGCGGCCTCCATGTCCTCGCGGATGTTGGGGCTCCCGGACACGAGCTCGTACTTGATGGCCGTGCCGCGGAGCTTCCACCGGTACCACAGTTGCGCCATGCCCGCCAACCAGCCCAGCCAGGTCCGCATGCGGTCGCCCAGCAGCGCCCGCAGCGTCTCCTTGGTCGGCACGGTCGAGATGCTCACCAGCGTGCCGCTGGCCGGCTTCAGCACCGCGAGGCACTCGTTGAAGGTCGCCCACTGCGTGTTCACCGCGAAGTCCACCGTGCCCTTGCCGACGACCGCGCTGACGTCCTCCTTCTGGTAGTCGACCAGCTGGTCGATCATGCCCGGGAGGTACTGCTCCACGAGCGGCATCTTGGGCGTCGACACGGTCGAGATGATCTTGCTGGCGCCAAACACGTTCCGCGCCAGCTGCACCGCCAGCGATCCCGACCCGCTCAGCGCCCCGGGGATGAACACGGTCTGGCCCTCGAGGGACTCTTGGCCCCGGAGCTGCAGCCCGCGCCGGATCGTCTGCAGCGCCGTGATGACGAGCCCCGGAAACGATGCTGCTTCTTCGAACGACACGTGCGCCGGCTTGTGCACCAGGAACCGCTCCTCCACCGTGACGTACTCGGACACGAAGCCCGCCTGCATCATGCGTGGCATCGGCTTGTCCATAGTAAAGCCGTAAACCTCGTCGCCGATCTTGAGGTTCTTGACGCCAGATCCCACGGCGGCTACGATGCCGGCACCTTCGATGCCGATCTTGATGTGGTATCTGTCGGCGCAACATGTCGTTAGCTCTGGGACAAAGGAATCAAAGGGAGAGGCTTCTTACTCTAGCTTCCCCATGAGACCCAACGGGTTCGAAACAAACTTCGTATCCCCCGAACTGATCGCCGCGGCACGTACTCGTACTAGAACTTGCTGCGGCATTGTAATTGTCGGTGTCGGCATGTCCACGACATTGTATTCAGCCGGATCGCACTTCTTCGGTGCGACCAGAGACCGCATTGTTGGTAGGATATCCGTCATCTTGCTGGTTCGTTCTGTAGTTCTGATCTGCTTCTGGTGCCTCTGAGACTATAATTGATCTACTGGGTCGTAACTCAGAGGAACGGGGTGTCTTTTATGTTCTTCAGAGACACATCCGGCGGCGGAGTATGTGATTTCGGCGGTTTCGGTGGGTCCACTCCGAAGGCTCCACCGAAACCGCCGAACGCCCCGCCGGCCACCATCTCGTTCGTTTTGTCATCTCCCGACGCCTTGAAAGTCCGCTTGCGGAGTTGTGGTCTTTGAGGGCGGTGATGGTTTTCCTTGTCATTCTAAGCTGTCATTTTGAGAGGAGGCGTTTAAGTGACCATATTGCCAGGCAAGGAAACATACGATACTCGGTAGTAAGTCTTCAATAAGTCGAACATTAACAAGCCTTTGGCTCAACCTCACTATATTACTACAATGCGTTTAAAACCGCTAGAAGAAGCCAGCTGAACCATTTTGGGGATTGTCTCATACTTCCTACCTGGTTTGACTACCAGGATTCATTCCCCAGAGCACAATATAGGGTAGCAGTTTTCAAGAAACGCCGAACGATGAGACATCCAGAGTCCGATGTATGCGTATAAACGTCAGGCTTCAAGGTCCGTTTTAATACTCCTATAACTCCTGGCAGCGAAAATATAATGATTAACAAGACTCTGCTGTTGGCAATTGCAAAATTCACAGCCATTCCTAGAACTTTCCTTTGCCGTAGATTCACCATCGCCGACGCCGTCCATATGGCCGACCACCCCAACCTTCGTCATCCCACGTAAACCCCCAACCATAGCTCGACACGTCTACAAGGGCCATCAAGTTAGTTACCACACTCACCACTCCACTCAGTTACTTCACATACCTCTTACGCGGCTGACGCCAACTTGGTCTGCCACATTAACATACCCCTCGTCCATTTCTCCCTCCTCCTTGCGCACTTTACTAAGAGCGCCCTCGTCCCCCTGCCACACGCTGCGGCACAGCGGACAGGTGACGTCGCCCTGCTTGGTGCGCGCCCACATCTTGAAGCAGTGCTCGTGGATGTTCTGGCCGCACGCCGCGCGGCACCAGACCACGCCTTCAGAGCCGTCTAGCTCGCAGTAGCAGATCGGGCAGTCGCCCTCGACCGGCTTGCGCTTGTCCGACTCGGTCTGCTGCGGGCAGGAGATGGGCGGCGCCGCGGCGAAGATGTCGCGCAGCTCGGAGCTGAGGAGGGCCAGTTGGTAGACCATCTCTATCGGGGCGTTGAGCACCCGTTTGAGCACCTGGACAGATCAGCAAGGGGCCCTACTTCGTGGGAAGCGCCATGTGCACGTACGTAGATGACATGTTTGCACTGGTTCCCCTTGAGGGCATGCGGACAATTGCACCGCGGCTGCTTCGCAATGTGAACCGTGTAGATGTTGCCCGTCGACCCGGTCATTTCCACCATCTCTTCGGGGCACTCATCAGATCCGCACCTCGTCCGGTTGAGGACGTAGAACCTCTGCCTCAGCGCCCGCTCGTAGACTTTATGAAATGCCTCGGGCGCATGGTCGCGAAACCTGCGCAGCCGCTTCTCAGGCGATTTCTCGGCCTTGAACTTCTTCGCGGAGCCTGTAAGCTCATGGACGTCCTCGCTGGCTTTCCTCTTCCGGGCTGACGTCGATGGGGACCCGCCCGTCAGGTCAACGGGATGGTCCGGCGTTTGGCCCGCTTTGGACTTCGGCGCGGCCGGACGCGGTCTCGTCGGCGTCCTGGGGTTTTGCCGTGAAGTCGACACGGTTCTCATTTTGGCCGACTGCATGGTTGACGAGCCCATGTCTCAATTGGTAAAGATAACTGGGAGGGTTAAGTGAAGACCAGACGTTAAAATTACACGGGAGTTTATCCTGTTAGTCACTCTTATGTCGGGGTTAATGGCGTCAACATGTAACAGGCGCGAGGTCACGTGGATGGCCCCTCAGCTACCCCTGACGTCAGAATGCTTGTATGTGTTTGAGAGTGTGATTACGGGAGTAGATCTGCATGAGACAGAGGCGATGAGACCGACCTGTACTGTACATATTCGTATAGCAGTTCGTAATGTGGCGATGCGGAAAACGAATGTAACAGCGAGATCCACCTCGAGGTAGACTCAGCCGCTTGATGACATCACAAATGAGAAACTGTACAACAAAGCTTAGGATCATGCGCTTGGAATTTTATTCCTAGTCATCCAACCAATACATCTCTTTTAAACGTCCCTGACTTGGACTCATTCCGCATAGTAGCCTAAAAGAAACCCGATCAAACGCCCCGGAGCATGGGAGTTTCCCCGTTCCCAGCCCGCCAAAGGTACATACATATTCACATATATGACCCCAATCCCTCTTTCCTGATGCGCCCCCTTATGTGTCAATCAACAAAAGAAAACAAAATCGAAGAGTGTGTACGTAGTAGATACAGGCCGCGCCCTGGGTAGACAACGGATGGTAAAGCGGTCAAACGCCGAGTCTATGCGGTGACTACCGAGTCGCATGTATTTGACAGGTAAGGAAATCGAGCTGTGGTTGTCGTGAGTCGTCGAAGCGAGTATCAATGGTATCGTGGTATTACCCCACTGTACTTTCGTCGAGGTCGTCAGATTTCGTGACTGAGCACGTTGTTGTTCGTTACCCGTGGGACGTCCACATGTGAGGTTTGACATCGAGTCAAAAATGGTCATCGGGTAGGATGAGGGTATATATAGTATGATAGCGCTCACACTTAAGGCAGAGGTCGTCGATGGCTGGGATCACGGGGTTGAAATCGCCGGGCCTCGGTCTGCTGCTGAGCGGCCACCCACTCCGCGGATCCAGTCTGTCGACCAGGCTGCTCAGCAGGCACCTTGGTATCTTGACTAGACGCGGAGGGTCGAGTGGCGTTCGACGAAGAGCTGGAACTGCCAGGAACCAGGGAAGTGACTGCTTGGGCAATGGAAGCCACGACGTATCCTCGAAGCTCTTGGTCCTCTCGGCTGTCCTCTTTCTCAAGGCGGAATCGTTCGTCCTTGTTCATGTTGGATCGGCGGATGTTCTTGATCTCCTGCATGATGTAAAGGAGGACTTCCTCAGGACATCGGTTGCGCTCATTGGCGGATTCGTTCTTGCGCACATATCGTCGAGTCACATCCGTGGCGCCGTCGATGGAGAAGGCGATGCAGTAGGACATCTTCTTGCCCCAGCCATCCGAATAGAGTCGAGGGTTGTCCCAGGACTCCTCGCAAGCATCCACGTGAACCCATCGCTTTTGGTGATCCGAGTAAACCTCTGTCCATACGTGATCTTCCGAGTTCCAAATCCACCTCACCCGTCCGCCAACGGCTCGGCAAAGCATGCTGAAGCAGTTGGCCCATTCGCCGACTCTGCCCCTTCGGGTTTGCAGTAACCTCCAAACATCACCGTATCGAGGAAATCGCTCGTAAGCGCCACAGGTCTGAACAGAACATCGGTAAAGCTCGACTCGAAGGGCGCCACAAGCGCTCTCCTCAGGTGACGGGGCGGTCATGCCTTGGGCAATGGTGGGGGACAGGCAGACTGGGCAGGGTGGGTTGTTGACCCAGGTAAAGAATGAACGCTTGAACCATCTATTGTCATGTTAGCCTGAGCGACCACGGAAATCCTAATACGGTTTAACATACCTCAGCAATGCTCGAATGACACAGTCCTGATAACCCCATTCCGGTCGTCGTCCGCCACCCATGCTCTCGGCTTGAGCCCGGAAGATTTGGGTCTCCTCCTCGGCCTCACCGTAGATGCGATCCAGGGGAATGGTCTGCAAGGCCTCGTCTAATAAACCGGGGTTTTCGTACTTGGTCGGGGTCAAGGACAGGCTGATGAGGAGATTTCGGAATTTTTGGGAGTCACGGTCCGCGAGATCGGGTGCGGTGGGGATCTTGGGGAGGTTGCGGAGTGCGGAGTAGGAGGGTAGAGTGGGACCTTGCGCTGTTGAGGGTCGGCTATTACAACCGGGAGACGCAGGAGCACGCAGATTTGAGCTGGAGGATCGATCCCTGGGGTTGGGGGAGCCGTGACGAGATGCCGTTCGCAAATCGGTCATGCGCTTGTCACGCAGCAGACCTTCGAACTTGATCCGAAGGTCGTGGGCCCATTCTTCGCCATAGTCGTCGCCGCGGGACGAGGGGGCAGGACTCGAAGGCATGCCTCGGCCCGCCATGATGAAGGGTATCGGTGTGGATAGACGGAGAGTCCGTAGATGCGTGATCGGATGTGCGTCAAAGGTGGGAGGTTGAGGTGCTGGTGGTGTAGTCCAAGGGCGAACTGGGATTGAGGGATCGGTGAATGAGTAGCTAGTCGAAGTCCGAGTCGGTTGGATTAATGTAATTAACGAGAGAGACTCGGGGTTGTCGTCATCAGCGAAGGACAAGAATCGTAGTCGTCGTGGTCGTCGTGGTCGGCGGTGGTCCTTAGCTGGAGGTTTGCGTAGACCTCACAGGCAGTCAGGTTGCCACAAGACACGCGGGCGGGCGCCTAGCCGCTTGGCTTCCTTTAATCTTCGATTCGCTAGTGTCGGCTTGGTACGTGATGCCTGGTCGCAGAAACGGCGGATACCCGGATTATCGTCTTGTCTGCTTGCGAACGTCGCGGCGGTCGCTCTGTCGTCGTGGATGCTGTTGCTCGTGGGTTGAATCGAGGTGTGGTTGGGAGGAGGGAAAAGGAAGAGATGGCGGTTGGTGGAGGCCGGAATGACAAGAACAGACTGACGGAGGCAAAGACAAGAGAGGCAGCGCAGACCAGGGGAATAAAGGGACGGGGTGTCTCGGGAGGGTGTGCGTCTCGTCCGCTCCTTCCCACTCTGGGTCAGTCAGTTTACGCGTCAGCAGTGAGCGGCACGGCCAATGGGCGTGCGCAGACGAGTCAGAGGCGGGGGCAGCAAAGGCCGCTAGGCGCAGGACCAGGTACCGGTACGACGCGGCGTGTACCTTTTTCGGGGCACTGGGGCGCTTCGATTGCGCTGACAGCCGGCTGGGCCACTTGGGACAGTGGACGACGACGTGTCGGGAGGCATTCGTACCCTCTGATCGTCTCTTTAAATTACCTGGCCCCAACGTTGACGAATGCCTCTGGGGACTCGAAGACGGCGAGGGCTTGGCGCGCCAGGCTGGAGCGCGTTTGGCAGACGGAGCGCACTCTTTTTGAGGCTGGTCTTGGCAGGACGCAGGGGCAGTTCAATTCAGTCTACGTACGCAATTCAGCAGCGGACGAAACGTTGGTCGTTCATGGTACTAACAAAGAGCTTTTGCCACGAGTACGTGGACGCTGCTCGTCGTCGTTTTCGTTTCGTAATCTCATCTCGTCGGACTCGCTTTTGAACGACAGCCTCGAAGGAACAACCTTCCCCGTCATGAAGCATCAGGCACCAGCCGTGACGGGATATCCAGTATCCGTACCCAGGTCTACGTAAACTGCTCGGTGCTGTGGTGGCGTCGCATCTCAAACCTCGTCATCCAGTGATATGAGTGGCGACGACTGAACCTAAGTAAGGGACGCGACGGCGCTCATTGCTCATTTCCAGAAGTACCCAACGGCCAACGTTGGTGATACGGGCAATGGCTAATGCTAGGAAATGGGGAAGTGCAAAAAGGGAGCCATCGGGGCATGTCGCAACGACAGCCAGCGACGATCTTAGCAAAGACGGCAAGCAAACGGGTCGGGCTGGGCCCGATCGATCCCCACATCCTTGATCCTGTCCGGCTCAGCAGTTTGGTTGATGATCAACTGAACGGCACAAGACAGAAAGGCGAGCCAGCTGTGGTCGGTCTGCAAGTCACCCGGCCCTAGGACCATCGAGGTACCGATACTTTGGCTGGGGACGTGCCGTCGTCGTGGTGGGCGATGACGAGGCACTGGTCCTGGGTCCAATGGCTCCGGGGAGCCCAGTGTGGCACAGCGCCCAGCAAAGCCACTCTGGGCTCTGCGGGATGCCCTGTCTCGCCCTTCTTTCGCACTGCCGTCTTCATTCAGCTCCTATGTCGAGGACTGCATATCTTCCAGTCCCCCTCCGGGCGGGTTTTGCCCTGTATTTTTGCACTCCGGCAGTCGCTCGTGCAGGCGCGCTTCGGTGTGCATGTAGTCCGTCTACCTGCGGAATTGTGTAGAGACTCTGTTCCCACCAGATCAAGCCCTTCGGGAGCACCGACCGACCCTCCGGAGCCAATTCTCCAAGCTCCAGCCACGAACCTGGACCCCTCCCTCCATCGTACCAAGGCGGCAGGGTATCCAACGCTAAGTGTTCTTTGCTGGGCTGTGGCCAGCGTGCAATGGGATTGGATCAAAACGTGCTAATTAATCGGTACGTACCCGGTGTTCCAGTTCACGCCGTCACTGCCAAACGCGGAGTGGACATTGGAGCGACGAGACCCACTGAACCCGTATCTTTGGCGGGCAAAACATGAGCCTGGAGACGCGGCCTCTTCATTTCACGTGCCCCAGTGTCCATCAACTTCAAGACGGGATTGTTGGACAGATGCATGCTGTTAGGTACATAGGTTTGTTGTAGGATTGCTAGTCCTACGTAGCACACATCCATCCATCGCTATTTGCAGTGGTCCTCTGCATCTTCGTCCTGTTCCCTCCTCCGCCTTGTGGTAACGTTTCGCTGCTCAGCCTTCCTGTCCAGCCTCCACAACCCGTGACCCGTCCGATGACGGCCAACGAACATACAAAGTGCTTACCAAATATGTCGTCAACTGCGAAATGCTTCCTTTGGCTTCATGGATTGATACAATACTTACTTGGAGATCAAATACCAATCTTCTTGGCTTGGCTCGAAACTCGCCCGAGCCGCCCTGTTCGTCTCAGACGCAAACAAGCTTAACTCGGTTGGCGTGTGCATTCTGCATTCGCGGCGGCCGGCCCCTGTGCGGATGGGTCCGCTCTCGAAACGATTACGCAGCAGTGCCGTCCTTGGCCCAACCGAGCGCAGAAGAACATGTCCCGAACGAATACGTGTACCGAAGCCTTAAAACTTCCGTAGTGTGTCTAACAAGCGCGACGTTGACGTTCCGCGCTTCTTCTCCGGACTCAGACGGGAGAATCTCCATCGTGCCTCATCATCTCCTCAAGCAAGCCAGCCGCATGTCGCCTTTTTTGCTGCTCCCCGTTTCCCGTTTCCCGCTCCCCCTGCCATTTGCCAAAACGTTGACATGTTCCACTCTCGGGTGGATCCCTTTTTGCCAATCACGCACATCAAATTGTACATACATAGTATCTCCCAAGCCCTGTCCCGTCAAATCCTAGACCACACCCGACGTGTCCAGGGGGGTGGCCCTTGTGAGACCTCCAAAGGCCGCGTCATCTGGCGACTACAGACGACCACGCAAGACCAGTTGCCACCCTACACTCTTTGAGTCTTGACGGCGCCGTTCACTTTGATGCCGTCGCTGCCACGGGGATTGTCTCGTTGAGGCTCTAATGCTGACACTGCCTATATCTCGATGCTTCAATTCGCCATGCCGCTTCCCCCTAGCTTCCCGTCTTCACAGCTTAAACATTAGACGGGACAGCGCGTTCGGGTTCTCGCATGTCTATGCTTGGGACTGTTGCGAACACAAAAGGGCTTTCCCTACATAATACCTGCTCCGAGTCCTGTGTCGCTGGATGTGTTACTGCAATGGTCGTGCTCCGTCAATGCCCTGTACTCCTCTTCGTTGGTAGACTTACAAAGTATAGTCTCAACTCGCCCACTCCACAACCCACGTACCTGCAAACCAAGGTTGACTTCTTCAACTTTGACTTCCACAATCTGAGACTCTCTGGAACCAGTTAAATCAAGTAAAGGCGTTGTTGCTTGAGTACGAATCTCTAGAGCGAGTGTTCAATGACTTAGCAGGCTTACACAATCCTATCTGGGACATCTATGCTTCCCTCCTCTAGGTTCCAAGGTTCACAGTTCTCCATCGACTTGTCCCGATATCCTTCGTCAAATCATACCAGACGTCATCTCATCGCCAGCTCGTTGCGGAGCACGGACGGCCTCAACTTGTCAGACCTGGTCTCTTCTCAATAGCTACTGAGTCAAGGCTACTAGTCCAGAATACGCAACTCCCGATCCAACTCGTCCGCTTAACAGACCCGTCTGTACCCGCCACTCGGCCACGCTTCCTCGGCCTCTTTGGACGCTGGGGACGCGTGGCGGATCTTCTGCCGACTCGCAACCCTCGCTGGAGTGTCCGCCCGGAGACATTGTTGGGAGGGGGGTGGTAGGGATGACGGAGACCCAGGACCGTGGCCGTGAGCCGTGGCCTGGAGACGCCAAGCTATGCCGCGGAAGGTCCAATGTTCCTTGTTCAAGAGAGTATGCCTGGTGATGGGTTGCGGAGGCTTGGGCTGTTGGTGTTGATATCTAAGCCCGCAATGGGACTGGATGATGGTTACCCATGCCCTACGGCCTTCCCGTCAGAAGTGCAGAACTCGTGAACTTTGAACGCTGCATTATTGTAATGTCTTATTATTAATGTTAAGCCCGTAGTAGACCAAGCAACTGTATTTCATAGTGCGTACCTGGAGGTTGTTACTTAGTGCTAAGTCATGCTGGCACGTGCCGGCGTGCATGTGTAACTATCACCAAAGTCATACATCACAAGTGGACACCGGACTGTTGGGATACTAGACCCATTATCCCTGAAGAGAAAGTAGAGTCTGCACGTTCACATTGGTTTGTGCATCCGAGTATAATCATTCAACCATTCAAGAAATCTACAACCTAGGGCTGTCGTTCGGTCCAGACCCTTCCATGCATCGCCACTGGCACACGCCTTGTTTTCGTCCTCCGGACTCTGCGACCCCTCTCGCTCTCATCTGACCCAAGTTGCTGTGCGACAGCCTGTCGGGGATAGACCTACCTTTCCCACTGCTCGAGGCTAAAGTAGCTCTCGGGCATCTCCACATCCCACGTCGGCCTCTCCACCAGAGCGACCTCGAGATCTTGGCCCGGTGTGCTGACGGGTACGATGCCGAAGATGGGTCGGTACTTGTAGGTCATCCACCAGCTCTTTCGTTCACCGCCAGTCTCGGCAACCTCTAGACTCGTTCCGGCCTCGTTGAGGTTACGCAGCTGAGCCAACTCGCCGTCGGCCTCGTCCATGTTGTCGTCGCTATTGACGTCCTCAGGGCGGGGCGCGTCCTCCATGTCGACATCCTCCCACTCACCAGCCGTGTGTTTGCGGACCTGGGAGGGCGCCAGACTTCCTAGCTCCATTCTGCCACCGGCACCAGTATTCGGGCCAGCCCTCTTGCGCTTCGTGCCCTGCTTGCCATTTGTCTCGCTTGAGTCGGTCTCGGGAGCCAACTTGGGGAGGTCTTGAGCCATATCGATCATGAGAAGGAATGAAACACCGTAAATCCATGCTCGAGATCCTTGCCATAATACACCCTTGGCTAGGTCTAGTAAATCTTGGACGGGCGCTGGGAGACTGTGCCGGGGATGACGACGAGCCCACGGGGTCAAGGAGCCTTGCACGGGATGGAACGTAAGAAGGTTCCACGACGAAGTAATCGCCAAGAGGGTGTAGTCGTTGACAATGTCTGAGTCGCCATCCGTCCCATCTGCGGAACTTTGGGCGTGGGGCACGCTGTCCGAGAACGACAGTACCGTTGCAGCAGCAGGAAGTTTGGGCAGAAGCTTTGCAGTAGGGTTGCGAACCCACTGGTCGTCACCCTGCGTGACTGCATCGTCTTCCTCATCCGAAGAGTCGCTCTCTGAGGAAGACGTGTCACTTTTTGTCTTGGTCCCATTCCGTAGGTGCTCGTTGTTGCTATGTAAGATCCAAGTGTCGAGGTATCCCGCCAAGTCGGAGGTTGCGAGCATCTTAGAGTCGGTAGAGAAGGCGACATGCGTAATGCTCCTATCATATCTACCTAGTCCGCCATTGAGAATGTAACGAGGGATATGTCGTCGCAGTCGTGTAAGTCGTTGTAGTGATGACTGAAAGGCGATGGGAGCACCTGGCTCCTTAGTGGTGTCGATCTTGCCCAGTAACAGCCGAGAACCCTCCTGAACAGCACAGAGCCATTGACCGTTGGGCGAGATTTGGACTTTGGTAGCCCCCGTGCTCGTCAGTTTTTGCGGGACTTGAACGGTAGAAAGCTTCATGTCCGACGGCTTGACCGGACCTTGGTGCTGCAGTCTGAATGCCTTGACACTGGTCGAAGTAGATACCACAAGGAGTGTACCGTCCTGATTGATGGTCGCGGAAGTGATGTTGGAGTCCCCCTTGATGACAATCGTCTTGAGAAGCTTGCGATTCTGGTTGACGTCTACGTCATCGCCACCAGCGTCAAACATCTGTGTTGCGGATTTCTGCAGAATCCAGATATGAACCTCCCTTTCCCACCAACTAACGACGAATCGTGCTTTGGCAGCGCTCAAGAGAGGAGGTTGCTGCGGGAGACTCGGCATGATGCGGTGGTTCTCGCGTCCCATCTCCTTGAATGGAATCACGACAGGATTGGCGTCGGGGCCTGGTGTTTGCGCGTTAGCGAAGATTCACAATAGCTAGTTGGGACATATTACCTCCAGAAACAACAACGTTGATCCGCCCGCTCTCGAACGAAGCCATGGACTTGACGTCGTGTTCATGATACCGCCGGCCCCAAACTTTGCACCATCGGTGGCCCGCGCCGGTATTCTGCTTGTAAAGAATCGTTCGTCGGTCCATGCCTCCGCTGAGGATTGAAGTTCCGTCTGCGCTCGTTGCGAGGCTGAGTACATCCTGCTTGTGGCTTTGCATTCGCTGCGTTTGGGTGTACGTCTTGCCATCCCAGATGCAGACCTGACCGGTCGAGTCACCCGAGACGATGTTGCCTCCTGGGAGGCACTTGACAGACCAGACGATGATGTCCTTGGAGCCGCCAACGAGATCAGAACCCAGTGTCATTCTTCGTAGCATGTGGCCCTTGGTAATATCATACGCTCGAATTGTGCTATCGGAGCAGCCAATGATGGCAACCTTGCGGGATTGAAAGGTAATGCTGACCATCTGCGCCTTCTTGGTGGGAGATCTCAGCAAAACTCGCTGAAACCGCAGGTCATCCTCCTCGATTGAGTACATAACCAGCTCACCATCAATGGTTCCAGCGATGAGCTTGGTAGAGTCCTGAGCATCCACGCCGAATCCAGCCTTATCAGTAGCGGAGGGCTGGGCAGCCATGCACCAGATGTCTCCGTGCTGACCGCTCGCGTGCCTCTTTGGCACACCCTTCTCAAGATCCCACTCAGTCACCGTAGAGGTGTAGCCTATACTGAAGAGACGCGACTTGCCGGCGACTATTCGGCCATCGCCGAGATCCTGGTCAGGCTCGTTGACCCAGACAAGCCCGTCAACGCTGCGGTCCTTGCCACCAGCGATGACGAGTTCCTGGTTCCAGAAGCCATTTGTCGGGTTCCAGATCTCAATATCGCCATTTGCCCTTCCAATTGCCAGTCGCGCGAGCGAGGCCTGCAGCGCCGACCTTGTCTTGGGGTGTGAGAACGCGAGAGCATTGATGGCGGAGGGTTTGTAGGGAACGAATCGGCAGCGGTGGACGTCCATGATTGAGGATAACCTGTCGCTCGAAGCGATTAACGTTCGAGTCTAGTAATGCGATTGCGTCTGTTGCCGTCGGGTGTCGCACGTATGATTTTGGAAATGCCGAAGCCTGTCGCCGAGTAGCCAGGCGTTAAGGTCGAGCGAGGCTGATGGAGAATAAAAAAAAAAGCTGGACGTCTAGATTTTTTTTTCCTGAGCTGCAGCGCCGTCCACCTGAGGATTTAAGGTGTGGTCAGTGCACCAGAACCCCTCCGCCCCACCATGGCAACGCAATGGCAGACTTGAGCAGGAGCGGCCAACCCCTCACGGCGCAGATGCGTTTTGGGTGCGTTTTGCAGTGCATTTTGCGCCCATAATCGTGGCGCGAAGCTCACTGACGTAAGTTAGCTGTGACTCAAAGCGCTCAGCTTAGAACACACAATTACAACTACAGCTGCAACTACACACAAGCCCGCAAAGCCTTGCTCGGTGCGCCGCTACGGATCTGGCCGCTTTTCTCTCTGTCGTCTTGACCCTGTTTCTTGACTCGTTGTTCTGAGGCATATCAGCCTCTTTCTCCGAAACTTGCTTGGCTTGACCCCGCGTGATCCTGAGATCCCGATCCCGTCGGCGTCTCCCGTGACGTGTCAGAACGGACGCACACCATCCCTTATGAAACTAGCCTCGACTTTAGGCCAGCTCCGTATTTCCGGTCCTCTGGCACTTTTGAGTCTTCGACACATTGCTTGGTTACTTCTTGGTCTCGCTCCTGCACGCAAACCGCGCAATCGGTTCCCTAGAATCCATCCTGTAGAGTTCTAGCCATGGACTTCAACAGCTCGTCGCCGTTCCCAGAAGGAGTCATCTCCTTCCTCGACACGGATTTGTACAAGTTGACGATGCAATGCGCCGTTTTGAAGTTCTTCAAGGACGTCCCGGTCACCTACGCCTACACGAACCGCACACCCGACAAGAGGCTCTCCAGAGCTGCCTTCAAGTGGCTAGAGGAGCAGATTCGGAGTATGATCCCGCGATAGCCTCAGAGTAGGGAGGACCGACGGCTAATCTCGTTATTTAGAGCTCGGTTACATCTCCCTTTCCACCGACGAGTACAAATTCCTCGAGAAGAACTGCGAATACCTTGCGACGGACTATCTCAACTTCCTCAAAAACTTTCGGCTACGTCCCCGAGAACAAGTTGTGCTGACCTTTACTCCCGTCGGCGAGGACACAGGTGCCGACTCGGACGAAGGAGAAGTCGACATTCAAATCAAGGGCGCATGGGTTGATACGATTCTCTATGAGATCCCTATACTCGCTCTCACGTCCGAGGCTTACTTCAAGTTCATGGACACGGATTGGAACTACGAAGGTCAAGAGGACAAGGCCTTCGAAAAGGGCATGCAATTGCTGGAGGCGGGATGCATTACATCAGAGTTTGGATCACGAAGACGACGTGACTACCATACCCAAGCCTTGGTCTTCCGCGGCCTAGTCAAGGCGTCCAAGGAGGCAGAGAAGAAGGGCTTCCCAGGCAAGTTGTCTGGAACGAGCAATGTCCACTTAGCAATGCGATTCAACATTCCTCCTGTTGGTACCGTTGCCCATGAGTGGTTCATGGGAACCGCTTCCATTGTTGGCGACTACCAGAAGGCTACCGAGGAGGCCCTCCGACACTGGGTCAGCTGCTTTGGCAACAAGCTCGGCATTGCCCTCACTGACACCTTTGGCACCAAGGAATTCCTTCGATCTTTCAGCTTGCCCGTACGCCCGGTCGAGGGCGGCTTCCCCGCTGAGACGTTTCAAAAGGAGGATGGGAGCATGAAGACTTACGCAGAGGTCTTTGCTGGTGTTCGACAGGACTCGGGCGACCCCGCTGAGTACACGAAGGTGATGCGGGACTACTATGACCAACAGGGCATCAAAGACAAGAAACTCATCGTTTTTTCTGACTCACTCAACATCGATCGCTGCGTGGAGTACAAGAGAGTATCGGAGGACCTTGGTTTCCAGCCCACGTTTGGTGTGGGAACCTTTTTGACGAACGATTTCACACATCTCAAGACCGGGAAGAAATCAGTACCCCTGAACATCGTCATCAAGCTGAGCTCGGCTGCAGGACGACCAGCGATTAAAATCAGGTGAGTGGTGTTCTATGGTTACTACCCCTGATGTCCCAGTCTAACCTTGAATAGTGACAACATTGGTAAGAACACAGGTGATAAGGACACTGTTGACAAGGTCAAGAAGGAGCTGGGATACGTCGAGATCGAGTGGAAAGAGGGTGACGAAACCGCAAGATGGGGCAAGGACGAGAACACGAAGGCCTGAGCTGCCTTCCGAACCGTCAATGACAGTGAGAGCGACAGAGAGATATAGCGCAAGCCCTTCCGCCTTCCTGGTGGACCGACATCTGTGATTGGGAAAGTCAAGGCAAGTTTCCAGCAAGTGATTTCTGAATAGACTCCAAGCGTCTTATACGCTGGTTTGATAGAACTCGTCTCCATCTTAATATCAATGCACGAGCCGCAAGTACAGTAAGTGCACATCTGTTCTTGTCCTGACCTACAAGACTTGTACAGTTTCCGTGCTGATCTCCCGATCAATCCTGGTTGAGATGAGCGTCTTTATGAATGGCTTGGCTCTATCACACTTATTCACGGCCTGTTACTGGAAGGGGTTCGGGCGCACCTTCCTGAATGACAGACTATGGACAAAACGAGGACCTCCAGAAGGACATCCTCCTTCTACCATTAGACGGCAGCAGGCGCAACTATGAATCAATCTCTTCGACTCAAATGGAAAGAGAGTTGGATCATCACCAGTATGTCTACCAGACCTCTCCCCTCGCTGGCTTCATCTTCATCTCCTCACCATACACTTCCCTCCTCACACACCAGGAATCCTTCGTCTTTCTTTTTGGAACCCGATTTTGATTCGCTGTCTTGGAACACATACTACCCTTCCATCGTGTTTGTCGGAATATCTCCAACATGCCGTCCCTACATTCGCTCAGCCCGGACGGCCCAACCCCGAGGACCTCAGCCAGCCGGAACCGAACTCTGGCCTTTGTGTGCCTTCTTTTTCTTGTTTTACTTCTCATAGGTGCCACAAGAATGGCTTTGGGTACAGACTCTGAACCGGAAGCACAGCTTCTTTTCAAAAAGCAGTTCCAATCTGCGAGCCTCCTGGGTGGAGGCGCCAATGGTGTAAGTTGTCCCATCAAGCAGGCCACAGGAGTGGCACCCGCTGACAAAACAATAGCGAGGGGAATCTATACTATCTGCATCAAATTATGTCCAAAATTTGGTCTCCATTGATGCTGTCCCTCTCGTTGAGCCTAGTGCTGCAGCTCCACAACAAGCGTCCTCTGGGGACCTTCAGAGAGGCCAAGAAGGGAACGTCAAAGGACTCGCTGGGAGACCATTGACTACTTCTGACCCTGCTTCCGCAAGTCTCGCTGCTCCTGTGGGCTCTGTTCAACAAGTTTTTCCAAATGACGCCCCTGATGGTTCTCCTCAAGGAGCCATGCCGATCTCGTTATCCCCTGCTGTCGCAAGTGCTGTTGGGCATGCGATTGATGAACAGCTGGGAACTATTAGAGGTGATGTTGTTCCAGCAAGTATCGGTGAAGTTGTTACGGCTCCCATGGCTTTGCAATCCGTGGCCCCTGGGTCTAGCAACGCATCCCAAGCTGCCTTGCCCGATGCCATCTACTTTACTGCGGGTGGTCAGCCTGTACCAGAAGCCCCGAAGATCCCATTGGCTTTGAATCCCAGCCCAATTGTCGCAAGTGTTTCGGCTGCTGGCGTGGTGGGAGTTGCTAGCCAACAGACTGGCGGCGTCCTTGCTTCGATTCGACTTGGCGGACCCCCAAGCCGGCCTTCTGGTGCGAATGGAGAATCTGCAACGCCGATTGCATCCCTGGTTATTGAAATCGGTGGACCGATACCCTCAGAAGCCGCCGACATCCTCCCTTCAATCACTCCTAATGCCAGCCCTCTCGCAGGCTCAGTTCAAGGAAGCCCTTCTCTCAACCCCTCCGCCGGCACGGGAACTTCGAGCAACACGGTCAATAGAGGAAATGGTCAGATACCCGGCTCCGAAACTAACCAAGCCAATTCAATTAATGATCAACTCTGTGTGGTCAGACAGGTTGTTGATGGTGTCCTACGAGAACTAACTATGCCATGTTCTGCCGCGAGAGGCAATTCCGCTTCACCTGGAATTAATGCACCACTTTCTGTCCAACAGGCTTCGACACCCGTGTCGAGTGTTCAAGTTCCTGTGAATGCGCCTGCACCTGGATCAATTGCCTCCGACCAAATTCAGGGCCTCTCTGGACCCTCGACGACCAATATGCCAGTCTCTGGAAATACAGCACCACAACCTAAGTCGGGACCGTGGAGCGGATCAATTGACGCCAGTCAAGGTATGCTCTGGGATTCTTTCTCGATTTTCTCTTGAAACAAACTGACAAAATGGACCAAAACAGAAGCACCTGTTGGTGGAACTCCAACTTCGCCTGATCAGCTAGATGGCGGCCCAGACCAACTATCGGTGGCACAAGGGTGTCCTGTAGTCGATCCTATGCCATGCCCTGTCTGCCCGACTTGCGACTCTTGTTCTCAAAGCGACGATGCAAACCAAGCAGGAAAGCCAGGTCTCGGCCCTTGCCCTGAAAGTGGATTCCAGTGTGCAGAATGTCTGGATGGCTGGTTCTGTCCTCCACGAGAAACACCAGCGCAGCCAGTACCTTGCGGTCTTGGATGGCCGTGCTATCACTGTGCATCAGGGTGGTTCTGCGAGTCGGTGCATATGTCCGAGCCTTCGTTCTTACCCATGACACCGCAGCCTGCCACAGGGACTGATGGAAGCCAAATTGCCAACAACGGAGCAGTTCCTGCTGCTGGCCCGGACGTTGAAACCGGACCGGCTCCGGTCAACAATGCACGTCCCGGAGCAAATACTTCTCCCTCTGGCAACCCACCAGCCCTTGGTCAACCGCAAGCTCCTGCCCAACCGCAAACTACTGGTCAACCACAGACTCCTGGTCAACCACAAGCTCCCAGTCAAGCACAAGTTCCTGGTCAATCCCAGACTCCTGGTCAACCACAGGCTCCTGTTCAAGCTCAAGCTCCTCCTAGTCAGCCAGAAACTCCTGCCCAAGTTCAAGCTCCTCAAGCTCCCGGCCAACCACAAGCTCCCAGTCAGCCCCAAGCTCCCGGTCAAGCTCAAGCCCCTAGTCAACCACAGGTCCCTGGTTCGGGCCCAGTCGCAAACCAGCCAATTCCAATCGATGGATCTGGATCTGGACCTGGCTCGGCTCCTAATCAAGGCTCACCCGCGCCCGTTACACAAGCTCCTGGGACAGCAGAGCCTCCAAAAAGCAACCTTGGACCCGGTGTGTGGTACCAATACCCGTCATAAATCAGGCTCCTAAGCCCCTGCCAATTCCTCCTCAGATGCCAGTTCCGCCTCAAGAGCCGGATCCGTTACTATCGAACCCAGGAACAGGCCCGGCTACTGGAAGCCCTTTCATTCCTAGCGATGGATCAACTGCCAGTAATAGTCCTGGTCCAGTTGTCATTCCGATTGCACAAGGCGAAACTGGCGGCGTGCAGACAAATGGGCAATCCATTGCTCCCGACTGGGGCAATTTGGGCTGTTTCAAAGACGGTATCTCACGAACCCTACTTGGTGCGAGACCTGAAGATTATCTGAGAGGAGCTATGTCAAACGAATTGTGCGTCGAACACTGCAATTCAAGGGGGTACTCCTTAGCGGGTACGGAGAACGGCCAAGAGTGTTGGTGTGGAACTTCTCTCCGAGGCGATGCTATCAGACTACCTGAGAACTATTGTGCTTCTCCATGCAACGGAGTACCAGGAACCTTTTGCGGCGGAACTTGGGCAGTGATGGTGCAAGGCTGCCCTGGCGCGTTTCCTCCACCATCTCCGCCAGAGTATCGTTCAATTCAAATGGCGCCCCAAGTCAAGATGAAGGAAGCCATATATCCTCACAGACGGTCATTCTCCGAGAAAATCATGAACGGGCTTGGATATTCCAGTCCCAGGATCGGAATCCGAGAAATGAGGCAGAACAGGTGGCGCGGAGTCTCCGTTGTGGACGAAGACACTGCAAGATAAGTGGAACGGCATGTTGGGAGTTAAGATGACGACGAAATGAATATGGGATTACTGGACCAATACTAACGATTGTTATTATGGTGGCGATGAATTCTCGGAGCTGGGGGACGCCTTATGTTTTTTGGGCCTTTTTGGAACCTCCTCCTTAGTTAAGTGGCAATTATTTGAGGAGGAGCATGCAGTTAGATCAACAGTGAGCAACCGGATAAAGTTGGAGAGTTTTAGTCTGCAGTCAACGTAATGATTTGTTTATCCTGAAATTAGGCATGAACTTCAACAAAGTCGCACCTCACTTGGCGTAAGTGTAAATACATGGAGTCGTCTTCAAGATAATTCTCAGGTAGAAGCCGCAGCCTCAACACCAGCAGTCCGACCAAAGACGACACATTCCAGCAGCGAAGATCCTCCCAAGCGATTATCACCGTGAATGCCGCCAGTGATTTCTCCGGCAGCTAGCAGTCCAGGAATAAGCACCAGCTTTCCGTCGCGTCGACGTAATACATGTCCCTTCTCGTCGATGGCTACACCGCCCATGGTGTAGTGGAGAATGGGAGTAACACGGCCGACGTAGACCTCTTGATCGCGGTTCTCCTCGCCGGGCTTCAAGGTCCATCGGCCGTATGCGTTGCGACCGAACTCGTCCTCGGTACCTTCGGTGACAGCCTTGGCGTACTTGTCTACTGAGGCGATGACAGCGGGCTCGAGGTCGCGGACCTTGACCTTCTTGAGCAGGCCCTTCGACTCGTAGAAGCCGATGTGGTTGGCGGCCGCCTCAGATGCGCCCGGGTCGAGCAGCAGTGTCACATCCCACTGCTTGATGGTGCCGTCGCCGTCGGTGCTGGCCGGCAGCTTCATGACGGCGGCGCTGACGTTGTCACGGGTCTCCCTCTCGTTGACAAAGCGCTTGCCAGCCGACGAGAGCAGGATGCCGCCCTCGCCACGCAGCATCTCGGCGGCGAGGAACTTGAGCATCGTGTTGGGGTCCGCGGGATCCACGAAGCCGGTCGGGTGGATCTGCACGCTGTCCATGTCGAGAAGCTCGGCGCCAACGGCCGTCAGGATGTCGTGCGAGGCAGGTCGTTCCTCGTTGGTCGACGGAATGCCCTTGAGATCAGGTCGGTACCGCGCGAGCATGCCCGTGGCATCGCCGGCGAAGCCACCGCCTGCGAACATGACGGTTCCTTCGAGCGTCTGGGTTTTGCCGTCGAGCACGTACTCAACACCCTTGACGGCGTCGCCCTCGCTCACCAGCGCCTTGACTTCGGCTAGGTTGCTGATGGCGAACTTGTCGTTGGCCTTGAGCTTCGTGAGCAGCGCAGTGACGATTGCTGCACCGGGGGGAGTCTTGCCGGCGCCGCGGTGGGTGCGGGCGACGCTGTGGCCGCCAAGGGGAGCCACGACGCTCAGGTCTACTTCGAATTCGTCGACGAGCCAGTTGACGGCCGCGGCCGACTCGGCGGTGAGCTTGGACACGAGCCCCTTACGGTCGACGGGTGGCTCGGCATTCTCGAATCGCGTGCCGGCAGAGCGCACCGTGTCGTTGTAGAAGAGCGTATCCTGCTTGATGCCCTGCGCGACCTGGAACCGAGTCCCCGCGCCGTTGATGCCGGACGACGCCTTGATGCTGTTGCCGCCGGGCTTCGGCGCGCGGTCGAGCAGGTGCACCGACGGCGCGCCGCGTGCGAGAGCCTCGTACGAGGCAGAGAGGCCGGCCAGGCCGGAGCCGACGACGATGACGGGGCGGCGAGCCGCAGTGGACGTGGACATGGTCTTGGAGAGGACGGAGCTGAACGATGGGCGGATGAGGTTGCCGTCGAGCATAGCAGTGAGAGCTACTGCGATGCCGATGCAAGAGAGTAACAAGATCTGTGGTCTGCTCATGACACAGCGGAGGATCCGAGGCATTGAGAGGAAGGGAAAAAAGAGGGATCGGAGATCGGGGGAGAGGGTTTATCAATGAGGCTCCGTCGGTATCGGCGGGTTGCTTTATACCGACGTGCAGTGGCCTCTCAGGAGCAACAATGGCCTGGTTATGGCATCAACGCGGACGGGAGTCGCGGCGCGCACAGATGCGCGGACGCGGCATCATGCGATTCTCGGGCAAAGTGGGCAAGCCGGCACCGCATCCATCGTACGATGCGCCGACGACGCGTTGGTTAGACAGACACGGTGTCCTCGGCAAGCACGACAAGAAAGCAACAAAAAAAAAGGACACAGTGAAAAAAGTGAGGCAAAGAAATAGCTTTGATATTGGCTCCGCGGAACGGGTGTCGTCTGGAGATATGGATTGGGAGGTTCAAGGCTCGCGTTGCATTGCTAGACCCCCCCACCCCCCCGGCCGGTTGTGGATGGGGCGGGCACCGGGTTGTGGGACGATCCCGATGGTGGCACCAGATCCCGGCCCCACCCTGACCCCCGGCACATGCGGCTCCCTGCCGGAGGTCCATCCCGGGTGTGTGCTATGTAAGAAGCGCCCATCTTCCCTTCGATCGCCGACCGACAAGCGCGGAGATCAGCTCCCAAAACGAACGCCTACCCAGTGCCCCCATGCCTCATCAAATGCCCCCTACCGTCTCTGTCTGGTGCTGATCCCACCCCCGGTCAAGTAGCGTGGCGTCGTTTCGAGTCCTGCGATGTCGGTCGAAGGGACGACCCAGTGGAGCGGGCCGACTGCATGGCGTTGTCGACGGCAGATATCCACGAACTGGCGGGGGGGATTGGGGATTTATCGATTGGAAGGGGCCGCGCTGTTGCAGGAGCTTAATCGAGACCTTTCGCGGACGCCGATGGTCGGGTGGAGCCGCTTCCAGCTTTTTTCCCTTTGGTTTTCCTTCCATTTTGGCTTCCATCCTTCGCTTGCAGATGACGGGTTCGGGCGTGTCGCATCCAGCATCCGCAGCCGCCGAGCCAGCGGTATTAGCTCTTCTCGGTGAAATGCCGTGCTTGGCCTCGTACCACGCAACGCGAGACTCGGTCAGTGAAAGCGTCCATTTGCCAGCAATCATCTCTTTTTTTAATTGCGCAGAAACGTAGGTACAATCCCACCCCCCGATTAAAACACGTTATTGCCGCTGGCTCGTCAGCCGCTCCCAGAGCGGCAGCGGCCCAGGATATAGAGTGGGAGTGAAAGCATCAAGCGATGTGGGCCGTTGGGGACAAGTGCCCAGGCCTCGTTCAGAAATTCCTTCACCAGTCCATTCTAGTCGGGCAGTCCGATCTTATCTATGGTTAAAAGTCGAGTCGTAAGCCGTGATAAGAAAACACATTGTTTGTCACGCGACAAATGCGATGCCGTCACGCGATTTAAGCAAGTGCGCGCTGGCTCTTTTCCTTTCGCTGGGCTTGGCCCATGTCCGACCAGGGAAAGTGGAATACAGGGACCTGGAAGAAGGAGTTGCTAACAGATAACATGTTAGCCAGTGGATTCTCAAGTGGGTTTTTCTTTTCTTTTCGGCCCGGCAGTGCGGACCGGGGGGCTAAAAGGGGGTCACAAACCTGCTGTCCTGAATGCCGGCCAGGGCATTGTACCAAGCCAGGAATGCCGCTAGGAACCCAAAAAAACCGGCGGCTTTCTGGAGTGCAAGTTTGGCAGTGTCGTTACCAAGATCGTGGGCGTAGTTCTCGCAGGCGAGCAAGAGGAAGCAGATGTCGAGGAAAAAAAAGAGGGAAAAGAAGGCGACAGTTGACTTGAGGGTGCAGAGCAGCATAAGGGTTGTGAAGATGAACCAGCCAGTCAAGAAGAAGCCCATGACAGAGCCGGTGTCGCCCTCGTAAGGGCCATCCTCTCCAAGTATATTCCAGTTGGGGGTCAGAAGGATCCCGTATGAGATCCAGAAACCGCCATATGATGACAGGGCAGTAGCTCCGAAGGTGTTGCCGACAGCCATTTCCCTAAGAAAAAGCATTAAGTCACAGTCTTCAAGACAAGGAAGAGCTGTAGGGAACATACCACATGCCAGCGAGTAGCTGGACGACACCGCCATAGCCAAATGCCAAAGGCACAGCGATGTTGGGTTTGGACTCGCCGCGAGCGTGCATGTTGATGCAAGAGAGGACAAATGTGGTGAGAGCGAAGGCAGAGAGGCCGAGAGGCGCCGGGTTGGCGAACTTGCGGTGTTCATAAGGCTTCCACATTCCTGGGTGGAGTGAGCCACCCTCGGCGAGTGCCCAGGGAGGGTTCATCTGAGGGTAGTCGCGGTGATAGTGAGGGCGGATATCATTGCTGTGACGGTCGAGCGTCTTGTCCGAGTCGTTGTGGGTGTCGTGGATGTGGTCGGCCATTGTAAATGTCTTGGAAGAATTCAATGAGGAAAGAATTTGATAGGTGTTGGTGGCTTGGGTATATATAGTATATATACTAGCTTGGAGCCGGAGAGGGCGAGATGGGGTGACAGCGGGAGGAGCCGACCGGGGTACGTATTTGTGGTGGGGAGACAACCTCACAACACGGGAGGAAGAAGACAAGACTGAAGAGGAAAAAACAAGATGACAACACGGAAGAGAAGTCTGGGGAAAGGGTGGAGGGGAAGATAGGGTTTTAAAGACAGGTCCCCTGGTGACAGACCCGTTGAGAGGGATTTGGTGAGATTTCTCTTATGGAGTCGGGGAGTCGGGGAGTCTGGGGAGGGGAGCCAAAGAGGACGGACCAGGCGGAGCAAGGGCAACGCAATGACCGTCCCTCGTGCTTCTTGGAGAAGAGGGTGTCCGGACAGAGGAGGCGAAGTTGACGAAAGTGGAGAGGGAATGATGAGTGGAGGTGACGAAGTGGAGGGAAGGAGAACGGAGGGGAGCGGAGAAGTAGAAGGGAACAGGGGTTGGGATATCTTGTTCTGGGGTCTTTTGGACAGGGCTGGATCTGAGTGAATGGACGCCAAGGGTGTTTATGGACGTTCGTATGGACGCGACCGGCATAAAACGGCATTTAGGATGGTGAATTGGCCATGTCAAGGGCCACGAGCCATGATCATCTTGGGGGGTATTGCATGGAGATGGCACGAGTTGAGGGGGAATAACGGCTCCGACGACTTCCTCGACGACACAGCTGCATGGACGAGGGAGGAAGGAGGGAGGGATAGATGGATGGATGAAGCGGAATGTTCAGGTCAGGGACAAAAGAGACTTCGCGAGAAATGCAAGGACGGGAGGAAACGGCCATGAAAATTGACAGAAAGCCAACGCGAACCACAGGAAGCGGTATCAAAGTCCGGAGTAACAGAAGAACACAGACGCCGACAACAGGCTAGAAGCGAAAATTCCAGGCTTAAAAAACTGTGACAAGCAATTAGTGACGGGTCTGGAACCACTAACACAGCCACCAAGGCGCTACCATCGCGGCCTGATCCATCTTGTCCAGGACCGTCGTCAACCATTATCGCATGTCCCGTCCCAAATACGCAGCCACTTCAAGTTGGCGCTCGGAGGATGGGGTCGTGGATACGCGGAATCGCGTAGACGCCGAGAGGCCGTTGGGATAGGACTTGCTGTCTTATTTTCTCTCCAGAGGGGGGGCGTGGTTAGTACAGAAGCAAAGGAGTAGAATACACAAGAACAGGCCGGAGGCAAGGTGGCTTGAGGTTTCTGACAGACTTCAGGCCAACATCTTTCGGGATATGAAGTCGGTAAGTCTTTGGGGGTGTCTCAAGCTGGCGAATGAGGTGCGGTCGACAAGAGTAGCAAAGAGGAACGAGACTGAGATGCGGAGAAGAGGAGAAGAAGCCGGGATTGCTGATGAATGGACAGTATCTGGTAGGATGGGGTGGCAACGGTGACCCGAGGACAAGCGCCTTGAACGCGGGGAGAGAGATGCGCAAGGCTCCGCATCCCGGTCAAGATCCTGGATTGAGTGAGCAATAAGAGAGTGAGAGGACTCGAAGATGATGCGGAGACGACAAGGAGGGAACAGGCCAGCAAGCTGCAAGCAACGAGGTCACAAACGCGGAGGGCCGCACTGGAAGTATGGGGAATGATGGAGTCGGAGTCTCGGTGGCTTTTTTGCCCGTTTTAGTCTGTGGGGGAGCATTTCTGCGAGACTTGAGACCCGTCAGTGGTGTGGTTGAGATAGGATGGCAAAACTCGCAGAATTGTGCCTCTACAGAGCAGA
The DNA here is from genome assembly GCA_037954305.1 of Neonectria magnoliae. Classification (NCBI taxonomy): domain Eukaryota; kingdom Fungi; phylum Ascomycota; class Sordariomycetes; order Hypocreales; family Nectriaceae; genus Neonectria; species Neonectria magnoliae. The sequence continues at coordinate 248,398 of JAZAVK010000013.1, read as the reverse complement.
GTCGTGATATGGGTTACGGAAATTTTTGCCTTGGCGCTTTGGTGGCTGACGAGCCTCTTGCGCGGCATGCGGCAGGAACGAAACCAAAATTACGGCGTAAACCCGGGCCAATCGGACGCGAAGAACCCATCAATCATGATGGCATTCTCCAATTCTGCAGGACTGCATCGACTAACGCCCTCAGGCCAAGCGACCCATAATCTCCCGGTTGTCTCCAGGGCAGCCTTCCCACGGTAAACTACGTTGCAGATGGCTATCCCCTCAGTCCCTTCTGACACAGACTGCATAGCATTTTACGCCGAGAATAACAGAGCAAAACGAAATAGGGATAAGAATAGAAAGAGTTGGAGAAAGAGAGAAGGTTCAAAGTTCGAGGAGGGGCATGGCGCTAATACCCCCAAAACAATAAGTTCGTTCAAGGGCCGGTATGCAGGACTTGGCGAAGAGGGGAACGCCCAGGTGGCTTGGAAATTCGTGCAGGCGACAGTTTTGGAGACGGCAAGGGACGTGAGAAGAGAACCGGTGAGGGGAGGGACTGAGTAAAAGGAGAAGAGGAGTAGAAAAGGGCAAGGCGACACAATGCTAACAGCAAAGCAGACATGAATTATCCTCGGTTATTGCTGCCATGAGATACCCACCTTTTCTCCCTTTGTCGAAGCTGGGCTGGCGATAGGGGTCTGTTGTGACGGGACGGGGTGCGTCCCCCGGCCCAATATGGAACCTTTTGGGCCGTCTGCTGTGCGGAGCAGAAGGGCATGCACTTCGCAGTTTTCGCACCTCTCATCATCCGTCGACTCACTCTCGCAGGCCCAACGCTCCAAGGTACAATCACTTACAAAAAAGCCCCCGCTGGGGGAGGAGATGCGCAGTGGAGCGGCCGAGGTGGAAGGTCAAGAAAAATCCCGTTCCCAAGCCTCACGACGTTGGTTGCACGGCGGACTCGGGTTTGATTGGGTAGGCGTGCTGGTTCGGGGGGTTTTGATGGGCGCCAGCAGGGGTCTCATGTCCACCCGTCCACCCACGGAGATCGGCCGGGTACAACACAAGACTGCAGACCTGAAAAAGAGGTTCCTCTTGTTAAAAAAGAAGTGGGGGTCAGTGGTGAAGGCTGTTGCTCGTCCGGTTCTTGGAGATTAGCCCGTAGCTCGTCCTGACTGCGCCGACATATCCGACTTATCATGTACTTTTGCCATCGGCTCCGCCCTGTGTTTTGTCTCATCAGGTTCGTCCCGCATGAGGCTCGAAGAAGTGCATCCGTCCTTGATCGTCTTGATGTGGTAATATGGATATGGGCTCCCTGGAAGTAGGCGTTTTGCAATATCGCTACCATGGCACTTTCACTTCCAAACGGTGTTGATGACGTCCTGCCCCCCAAAAGCCAAGTGAAAATTTGGAGAAGAGTCTCCCGAGATTTGGAGAAATCGGGGTACGAAGTACATAGTACACACCTCCAGTCCACTTCGGAACCTCTGATGCTTGGGCGAAAAGAGAAAGGCAGAGCGCACCGGCAATAACACAATGAAACTGATAGGCCTAGCAGCTTCGTCGGCGCAGAACCCATGGCATCAACGGCTGCCAACGAGAGATTGCCGTCTGGGTCGTAACATCCTCGACAGCGAGCACTGGAAACCATGTGGCAGCCAAGAGGATTGATTACATGGGTGGCGTCGCGCACTCACACGCACGCATCCACGCACTGCGTGTTTCGCGCATGGTGGCCTGATCAGACAAGCATGGAAATGCCTGGGTTTTGCTGTTGCCAGCGCCGCCAACAACTCGTGTAAGCCGGCGTCAGGCTGCTGCAATGTTGCCCCTTCGTCGACTGTGACAGGGGGCAAACGATAACGTTCTGCCGGCTACCCCTGATGCCTTCCGCTCTCCAAGAGCGAGAAGATTTTCTCCCCTGGATTCCTGGATCGTTTGAATGAAAGTACGTACTATGTCGACGAGGTCGGTCGAAACTTATCCTCGGTAAACCGTCGGTCTCCGTCCGGCTCTTGGACTCAGACGTGGAACCTAGCGGCTTGGACCCTCTTAATGGAGCCGCATTACCAGGGTGCGCTTGGTACGACATCTTGGCGATGACGGCTTGGACGTGTGATTTTCGTTTTTTACCCTGCCACCTTTCTCCCTTCTCTCCTCTCTGGCAGCGGGAAAGCCCCAACTCCAAGGCAGCAAAGAGACAGTCACAGCCATGATTAGGAATATTTACATACCTTACTGCGTACTGTGCGCAGCTATAGTAGTGCCAAGCCAAGATCATTGCAAGCAGTAAAGCTTCGTGGTGGTGTCCAGGTGGGCGGGCCGCGATGGCGTTCGCCGCAGCTGCGGCTCTTCTTCCAGGCGGCGGGAATGGGACGAACTAGCGACTCATGCCACACCACTCGATGCACGCGCCCTTACTAGTAATAGGTCGGTACGTACTGACAAGGGGCTGCTGAGCGTTTTCCAGAAACAACAGGTGCAAGGAGACTCCTGGGAGCCTTGATTGCCGTCTTCCACCCGGAGCGAACAGGGAAAGTGTATTGGTGCAGCACATTGACAGGGCAAGCGTCAGTGTTCAGGAGCAGGCAGGTGCAGGAACACCGGGGCGCCGCCACCCCAACCACTCCTGCCCGCTGAGTCTGGGTCTGAGTCTGAGTCTGAGTCTGACTCTATCTTTCTTTCTTCTTTTCTTTTCTGCAAGCTCGAGTTGCTTTCATACAGCCAACAAAAACAACCCTGGCTTCACACCCATTCATGGCGCATCCCTCTTCTGGCCACCTCTCGGTTGAACACCGACCAACCTTTATCAGGCCTGAAGGCCTCCAGGCCTCCATCGCCACTCCAACGTGAACCCTGTCCCGGCTCACATTGCGCCTCGGACGGAAAAATTGCCCAGGTCAGCGCTAGCTTCGTTCTCGCCAGACTTCTCTCATCCAGAGATCGTGCAAATCGGCGCTGTCGGTGACGCTAAAAGTCCATACGCGTGGTAACGGGTGATGGACCCAAGAGCTCCACTATCGTATGAGCTCAGCTCCGCCGTCATTGTCTCGCGTTCCGCCTGCGGAAGCACCGTGTCGCACTCCCCGAGGGAACTCCGTCACCGCATTGCCATTGCCATTTCCGTTGCGGATGTTGCCATTATTAGCTCGGTTGTTGGGGGATTCTTCAATGGCGATGACGGTCAGAAGAATGCAGAAAATGGGAGACAATCCATTTGAACGGGGAGCTATCATCCGCAGTGTCGACCACCATATTCACAAACACTGACGACGACGATGCGCAACTGACGTTTGACCTAGCAGACACATTACCGGTTACGCCTACTCAGCACACGCCCAGGCTCAGGCACAGACACTTAAGCCCACGCCCTATGCCAGCCAAGACTTGAAGAGCCGCGAGGCCAAGAGACAGGGGCTAGGATTGCGATCTGCTAATACCACCATGCCGCTAGCCTCACAGTCCATGGGGCAGCCACCGCCGGACACCGACGCGAGCTGTTGGAGACTCCCGGACTTTGAACCCCGGTGCCCAATCAGCCCGCCATGATGAAGTACCCAAGCCATTAAGAGGTAGTTACCCAAAATACACACGCCTCTTCATCTGGTCAGGAAAGTCTTTTGCTGGGCTTCTGCGTACCTTAGAAGATTAAGGGAAGTTTCTGAGCTTTGAAGGAAAGCCACTGTAGGTAGATCAGAAGAAATGACACCAAACGTTCATAGATCAAAAAAGTCAGAACTATTCAACAAACGGCGTCTCTTCGATTCTCTCGTTCCCAACCAACCCACTGCCATGTATCTCTTGACCGTCTCGTACCCCTGGTGGATTAAGGCCTGTTCTAAAGTGGCTCGTAAGAACTTGTTGGCCCATGATTTATGTCGCTAGCCGACCATTCCTCGGCCGAGAGATTTCGTCGAGTAATGCCGTCAAGTTATCCTCGGTCCATGAGCACCCATTGTCAATACTTTGCTCTCCCTGATGTAAACAGGCATTCACCTCATTCCCCTGTTTGGGTAGCTTCCATTGATCCGAGTATTAGGTTGTGCTGTGTCAACATTCGTCCTGGCTTGGAATGAGACGAGACGTTGAACCATGGATCATCGTGGATCACTTCTCACATAATCTGCCTCCTGATGTTCTCAACCTCGGTTATTGCAATGTTGATCTGAAGCTTTAGCCGAATATTTCGTACAAATGACCTCCTTAGTAGAGACAGTCGACTTTGTGTAGCACTCCACGCTTAACGACTGCTGCGAATGAACATATCAGTATGTAGACGACATCACAAATTGATGTCACTCGACTATTATGGCATGCATTGATTTGGTCAGCCCTTCCTGGCGGACCTGACCATCCAGAGGACATGATCATGTCGAGGTTTCGAATGGGTGTGCAACTGGCGGGGAGGGCCTTGCCGGAACACACGGCAATGTTGGCGTGTGCATCCTCTCAGCATGCCCCTTTCAACGGCCACGACAATCACGACTCCTGGAACACATCGAACGACAGGTGTGCATCCACGAAGAACAATATGCATGTTGCGGTTCCGCACTCTTAATCGACTGACTCTTGCGTTGAGTCTGCGTCTCTACAGAAAACCTGGACGCCAGGCCTCGACACTGGCCTTCTTGGATCCCGAAAGATCACGACGTCCCGATCAGCTAATTCCCTCACTCAAGACCCGACATTTGTCACCTTAGATGCAGAGTGGTTGTTTTTTTTTTGGGGGGGGGGAATAGTCAGAGTCGAGTGTTCCAGAGAGCCGCAGATTGCCGGCGATGTTCTTGAGTCTTGACCACTTATCGACAGCGAGGTCATCACCAAGCTGATCTCACGGCGTGTGTGGTTCGTTCGTTAGACAGAACAAGACTCTGTTCTGCATGAGGCAGAAAACGATAAGCTGCCTGTGTCACTGTAAATTTCTGTCAGTGTTGACTGTCAGCCCCTGAGCGATGGCGAACCTCGCTACACAGGAGGCGCAACAGTCACTCACTGTTTCTCCCTTGCTCAGTCATCAGATGGGATTCCCGGATGTATTCCGGTCTTCCTTCTGAGTTAAGGCTCGTAAGATATTTCACTGTGACTGCCAGAAGGTCACATTTAGTGAAGCTCTTCGTAAAACGTCACCAACATGTTCATGATCAGTCAAAATGACACATCGTCGACCTTCACTCAGGGGTTCCGGGGCCTAGATCCAACTGTACAGCTCCCAGGTTAGAGACAATCCTTATCACGGGGTCTTATCGATGGGTCACGAACATCTCGCCATTACAAAGCCCAGCTATTACCCCATACCCACCGGAACTGGAGCTCAGATGAAGCCCGGGCAACTATCCCCACGGGGTCGGGCTCAAGATCCATCCATAACCTTATCTCTGAGATGAGACCCTTTTTTTAATTTACCGGAACTGGGTCCACCAGTGGATCTCGGTTTCGTTGATGTAAACTAACATGGTTTTCGTGGTTGCCCTGAAACGCTTTTCAGGATGCTACACCACTGCACCGTCACTCCATCGTTGAAAGCCACCGCCTTGGGTCTTAGAGGTTAAATTTCAATGCATTCGATCATTCAGATGATTCTAATTATATGACACAAGTAGACACCGGGGTTGGCCCAGTGGCAAGCTCACTGAACCCAGCAGATCTGCCCCTTGAAGGTGCATCCGCGGGATCGTGTGTCTTCTAATCACTCCCACGCCACAACCACAGCATACTTCAAGAAGGCTCGGCACTGTGCGTTAATATTAGTTTCTTAAGTTCATTCCTATTTATAAACATGTTGATCTTGGTAGCAAGTGTTGTATTGGTGTCTCTCATCACATAGCTTCTGGATGCTTACCACAGAGTAAAGCGTGCTGCGCATTTATCTTACGAGCCATGATTCGTGCGCCACGCTTTTGAGCAATATAGACCGCTATGTGGAGCCCCCTTGGTAGCTAATCGCTATCTGTTAAACCACATAAAAATAAACACTAGGACTAAGTTTGAAGGTGTTGAGTTTGAAGTTCCTAAACGTTAAATAGTAACTAACAGCTAACTTACTGTTTATTTTACATATTAAGGGAAAAAAGCCACTTGAAAAAACCCTTAGATCTTGTCGACTACTTCATACTTTTGTGTTAAACATACATACCAATTACTGCAGGTACTATTCTTACAGTGGTATATTTCGCATCTCCTCGTCAATGGTGCCCGTGATCCAATCGATCTTCTCAACACCTCCCTCCAGATCAATTGGTCGACAGCCACGGTGTTGCAGTTTGTACAAGGTAAAGATAGCTTTGACCTTCAGAAGATCCTGGAAATATTCAAAAAGAACGAAACCGGGAATATGGATTCCATCTGGGGGATGGCGAGACACGACCTGGTCTGACTTGACCAACTTGTTCGCTAGGACTGCCAGCGCAGCCAACGCCAGGCAAGCCCACGCCCAATTATTCCAGGAGACGAGCACTATCAAGGCTAGAATCAAGCAGGTGTCGAAGATGAGGCAAGAGCTCAAAAGATCACTGATTTTTGTGAAGAGTGTAAAGGCGTTTTTGATATTCCAGATCTGCGGAACGCAGAGCATTGCGGCGTTGAAGTGCATTGAGATTCGGTGCTGGTGTACACACTGCTGGATGAACTGTAAGGGTTTAACGGGCGGGATCTCGATGGGCTCACCGTCCTGGATAAGAATCTTCCAGTTGTTTCGAACGAGCCATCGCACGATGAAGTTTTCGTAGCCATCGACGATGGGGCCCAGTCTACCAAAGAAGGAGTACTCGTTCTGGAATGCCTCGAGAAACGCGGTGTCTCGAATGATCTCGGTGCGGTAGAGGGAAGTCTGGCTGCTGATCCCGCTGCGCAGTCTGTCCAAAACGTTGACATTCAGAACCTGAGTGTCTTGTATCTCGCAGTAAACGCTGTGGAGGAAGCTCCAGAATGGCTGGCATGTGGATGGATTGATCTCTTTACGGATTTTCTTGGTGATGCCCACAGCGCCCAGACGGTTCAGACTGAAGGGGGCGATAGCATTGGCCACGAAGTCAGCGGGCCAGGTGACATCATCGTCAGCGAGAATGGTGATGGCGGTCGAGACATGCGGGAGGGCGTGAGCAATCTGCGAGCGCTTGTTAGCAGTTGCTACGGCACCAACGTGGATCTGGGTGCTGGGATACTCCAATCCAAGCCTGGAGATGTAGTTGTGGAGATGGTCCCGACGCCGGACATCTACGGTAACTAAGAAGAGAGCAAAGACGTTGTTTTTCAAGATGGAGCGGATGCAGTGGTCGAGGGGCGAGCCATCGAGGTCGGCTTCGAGCTCGAAGTCGCTGACGGGCACGACAACGCTGCAGTCGCCGTGGCTGTATAGGGAATTCTGGAGAATTGGTACCCTCACACGAATGGTTGCGGCGCAATAAAATGTCATGGCGCGGAAAAAGCGGATGAAGGAAAGGATGCCGAGGCCAATGAAGGCGGGTGGTATATACCAAGGGAACGAAGACATGGTCGCTGTGATGGGAAATGATGGTTGAGTGATGTGTGTTGCTGGTGGGAATTTAGTAAGAGCGAGGGATATAAGGAGATGATGCGGGATGGTGGGTTGCGTGTTGCGAATTGTCGCAGGTCCGAATTTGGTTGTAATTTATAGAGGTTTTGGGCTGTTCGCTAGAGCCTGGTGATCGAGAACCAGACATGGTGTTTGTAAAGTTTTACTGCAGTCGTTGAATGTACTTTCGTTCAACGCCGAGATTTACAGAACAGCTCTATTATTGTAAGGTATGGTATACTTATTCTGTAACAGCTAGGTGACAGTTCGTCAGTACACAGGAGTACGCCTGTTCTTGGAACTCATTCAGGTGTCGAGAACACTCATTGTTCTCCGGCCCATCACGAACATGCGGAATACAGGGTTGACCAACGAACTATTGAACTGTTCTTGGTCTCGACATGTCAGCCCGGTAAGGGTGAAATGATCAGCCATTGGCCCGAGCAAAATAGACTACGCCATCAAGCCATGCAGTTGTTGGTGGTGCCTCCTACGTAATGAGGTCGTCAATTAAAGGGCGTCTCCCCGCTTTATCCCCGGACGGCGAACAGGACCCAATTCACCTTACGAACCCAGCGAGTTCCGAAGCGTAAAAAGACAGGAATTGCGAGGTGGAATTGTGTCTTTATGTGGATGTGATGTTGTTGACTTACTGAATTACTGTAATATTTGTAGTAATAAACATCTAGATGTCTTGCATGCCTTCCGTGTCTCTTCCCCTCTTGTTCAACATCACACAAAGCTGCAGACCAGCCCGAGATGCCGGCCAAGAAGCGGGCACTGTCCTGCTGACGCAACGCCAGCCGAGGGAAAAGATGAACTAACATGCCTCCGCGCTATCCCCGAACGCCCGTTTCGATTCTCGGATCCACGATCCATCCACTCGATAATGGAGGAAAAGTGGCCCAGCCGACCCCCCGAGCCGACTTGCACCTACCCAAAACCGGGGTCATCGCCCGGTCTAAGATGGAAACCTGGGCCCCAATATTGAATCTCTGTGTCATGAGCTGCGTGTGGTTCCAGTCGATACACCTCGTCCTTACATCTCCTGCGTTCACCAAAGGCGTCTGATACCGAGTTCGCGAACCGTTGGTCCAGCTCGGGATACGGTAATCTGTTGAAGCCGGACAGGTCTACCAACGGGTTACTTCGGGGTGAAATGGACGAGAAGCGAGACTTGGCGGATCGGGACCGGGACTATGACCAGGGATGGGAACGCGATACCAGAAGCCCGGACACGTCAACTCTCAACGACGGCGATGCCATAACCACCGTTCGACCAGCCGAGAACCGCCGTTCCTTGTCTAACAAGAGCGACATAGCACCATCCGTCCAAGACAACGAACCTCCGCCGCCGCCCAACGGAGGCTATGGCTGGGTGTGCACCGCCTGTGTCGCAACCATCAACGCCCATACTTGGGGCCTCAACTCGAGTTATGGCGTCTTCCTTGCTTACTACCTCGCCAACGACACTTACCCCGGCGCTACATCCCTCGAGTTTGCCTTCGTCGGGTCCCTGAGTGTCAGCTGTGCTCTGCTCGTCTCTCCGATTGCCACCGTAGCTGTCCGCGAGTTCGGCACCAAGCCGACTCTGTTCTTCGGCATCATCCTCGAAACCGCCAGTCTAATAGGCGCCAGCTTCGCCTCCAAGATCTGGCACCTCTTCCTCACGCAGGGCATCCTCTTCGGCCTGGGAATGGGCTTTCTGTTCGTTCCGAGTGTCGGCATTGTTCCCCAGTGGTTCACTACCCGCCGGTCCTTGGCCAATGGCATCTCGGCTGCGGGATCCGGGCTTGGCGGACTTCTGTACTCTCTTGCCAGTGGTGCTATCATCAAGAACCTCGGTGTTGAATGGGCGTTTCGGATCCTCGGCATCCTTGTCTTTGTGGTCAACACTATCTGCACCCTGCTGGTGAGAGACCGTAACAAGATTATTGGTTCTCGCCAAGTAGCTTTTGACACTGCCCTCTTCAGGCGTACTGAGTACCTTCTGTTGCTCGGTTACGCGTGGTTCAGCATGCTGGCCTACATCGTCCTCGTCTTCAGCTTGGCAAACTATGCCTATGAAGTTGGGCTCGACGCCTCGCAGGCTGCTCTTGTCAGTGCCATCTTCAACTTGGGACAGGCCTTTGGCCGGCCTTTTATCGGGTACTTTAGTGATAGGACTGGTCGAATTAACATGGCTTGTCTCACCACCTTCATGGCTGCCATATTCGTCTTTGCCCTCTGGATCAACGGCGATATCTTCGGGGTCTTGATGTTGTTCACGATCGTCGGTGGTGCTGTGGGCGGTACCTTCTGGGCGACCATCGCCCCCGTCACGGCCGAAGTCGTAGGTTCGGCCGACGTCCCTTCCGCACTGAATCTCGTGTGGCTGGTCATCGTGCTGCCGTGTACCTTTAGCGAGCCCATTGCGTTGGAGATTGTGGCGAGGACTGGCAAGTACATAGGGGCCCAGCTCTTTGTAGGCTTCATGTTCATCGCGGCTGGTCTGTGTCTCGTCGTGCTGCGGGGATGGAAGATTGGCGAAATCGCAGAGGTCGCTCGGGTAACTCACCAGAGCCCGGAGAACGTCGACCGCGTCATGACTACGAACAGCGAGGTTGTCAGTGTCAAGAGCAAGATGGCTGGGCGAAAACGCATGTTTGTCGAGTGCTATAAGCCGGGGAGGGTCTAGGAAGTGTGGAGCGAAACTACTTGTCTGTAGACCAAAAATGGATAATACACTGTTTTGAAATGGCGCCGAACCTCGTTGATAAAAATACAAGTGTTCTGAATTTTGGTCACTGGGCATTTTGTCGGGAAGCCAGGCCGGCGCAGATGTCAGGAGGAGCAAGCTTAGGTTATATTAATGTCCTGTTTCACGGCTTTGAACCTGGCCTTGTTGTACTCATCGGCCCAGTTTTTGTATTGATTCCAGAAAATATAGGATAACTTACCTGGCGCATACATATGCTACCAGATGTGAGACATGGAGGATGTAGGATAACCACCAATAATTGCCTTGAGGCTGTTGTTGACATCTTCTATTGTGTATGTACTCAAACCTCCACACCTGGACAAATATCTTCCTTTCGATTGAGTGATGGGGAATCTCCATCCTTGAAGCGTGATTCAAACGACGGGCGGAGAATACAGTCTTAAAATAAGTGCAAACGCCAAGAATGTAACCGTTGCATCTCATGGGTATTCTTTCCTCCCAGCGTGGTGTTGTAAACCCCATGGGGATAATACGGGAGGAGAGCCTCCGCCCGGCCCGGCGCACCGTGTAAGCTTCACCCGGGACAGGAAATTTCTAGCTGAGCTTCAAATAGCCTCTTCATTGATCAGATAGCCATAATCTGTTAAGAAGGTACTAGCCCGGTGGTGTTTGCGTCCTCCTATTTGATCGCCAGCAGGGGAGTGTCAGGGCAGGTAGTAGTCTCTAATTGTAATCGTGGGATATTCATGGGTTGTATACCGAGAAACATAACAATTAGGCTGAAGGGGAAGAGACAGTGGTTTGGATTAGTCTCTAAAGCGAGCACGCAGGGACACGGACAGCGCTGTTCCGTGGTGACTGGCCCTTAGCCGAATCAGTATTCGGACGTCTATGCGAAGTTCCGTTCATTCTACCTAAGCAGTAGAGCAAGCATTGAAGTATCACTGAAGTATATAAGAAGACACAACTTCGCTTAGCACTGCGGCTTTCCTGTGTCTTAATGTCCCAAGTATACAACTCACCCTGAAATCCACTCCCATTATGAAGCTGTCTTCCCTTATCGCCGCTGCTGGCATGACCAGTGCTCATACTATCTTCGTTTCTCTCGAAGTTGACGGTGCCAACAACGGAGTGTCCTACGGTGTTCGAACCCCAACCTACGACGGTCCTATCACGGATGTCGACTCCGACTCAATCGCTTGCAATGGGGATCCGAACCCGACCACACCCAGTGACAAGATTATCACCGTCCCTGCTGGGTCCACGGTCTACGCCATTTGGCGGCATACCCTCGAATCGGGGCCGGACGACGTTATGGATGCGAGCCATCTCGGACCTACCATGGCGTACCTGAAGAAAGTCGACAATGCCGTGACTGCCGCGGGTCCTGGGGATGGGTGGTTCAAGATCCAAGAGGATGGGTACAACGACGAGGTATGGGGAACTAGCAAAGTCATCGAGAATAAGGGAAGACATCCCATTATCATCCCCGAATGCATTGAACCAGGAAACTATCTCCTCCGGGCCGAGATGCTGGCCCTTCACAGCGCAAGCTCCTATCCCGGGGCTCAGTTTTATATGGAATGTGCTCAGATCAACATTGTTGGCTCGGATGGATCTAAGGAGCCTAGCACCGTTAGCTTTCCGGGCGCTTACGATGTGAGTATTCGGAACCTAGAATTACTAACTGATGTAGCCTTGCTGACCGTCTCATAGGGGACTGACCCCGGTATCACGATCAGCATCTACTGGCCTCCCGTGACAAGCTACGAGATCCCCGGCCCTGAGGTGTTTACTTGCTAAATTCCCGATACCTAATATTGCAATGCCGCTTCTGGAGTAGACATCGTTCTTGGACATTTAGTTGTTGATGAGTAGGAAGTAGGAACAGATTGAATATGGTCTTGATGATTGCAGTCTAATAGTCGTTCTGTGGCAGCGCAAACTTGCTTGGAAGGCAGAGATACATAAGCATTTGACGAATCATTTGAAATTGCCGAGATCCTAACGAGGTTACCTTTGTTAATGCGCCGTTGTACCTTTTGCTAGTTCGAGTGTGGATCACCGTCACTTCTTAAGATTATCGCATTATATTGATCGGGTATTTCAGCCACAATAACAGGCGAACGAAACTGTGATCCTCACCAAGGGGTGCCAAAGGGGGTGATTGTTGGTCTCACATGAACAGGGTGTCGTTAGTTAGGCGAGATGAATAAATGCGTCTTCCATCGTGACTTATAGAGTATCACTTTGTAGTCGACCTCGATTTGATGTATTAACCAGATTAACTAGACTAGGTAACCTAGACGTCGTGCACGGAACAAATGAAACAAGGGTAGACTCACAAAGGAACTGGTAGACGGATAGAATCGGCGCTGTTGCTGTCTCATCAGATCGTTTAAATGAATAGGCGTAATCCAGGAAATAATACCTAGTATTACTAGATAGATATATATGATGCCCTTTTTAATCATTTAAATAAACAAAACCTCGCCACTGAAGTGCAATCTGGCATCGCTGTTGTTGACGATTTCCCTTGTAAGGGAACTAGACAAAGCCAAGAGATATATACACAAGGTCTTTTTTTGCCAGCAAAGCCAAATAACAATACTGCAAGACAAACCCAAAAGTTCTAGGTATCCCATTTCCCCCTCAATGCATTCAGACGTCAATGAGGACATGACGCAATGAGTCTTGCTCGGGTGGCCACGTGACCTGGCGTCGCTACTCTGACGCGTACGTCTTCGCCCCGCAAAAGTTCGCGACATTAACCTCACGTCATCGGCTTCCTCGTCTCGCCATGCGATCGTGAACGGCCTTTTGCCGCACTGAATCACTGGAGATGTGGCTCTTGGAGAACGAAGCCGCCTTTAATGGTAAGATAAGGACAAAGATAAACAAACTGTTATACGACAGTCACTGATAACACCTCTAGGCCGGCGGTTGTGGTTGCGACCAGGCAAGACATACCTCTTCGGCAGGACCGCAGCAGAGCGTGAGCGACCCGGTAGCACGACCCAAAGGCCGGCTCACTAACGTGTTCTCATAGCTGGCCAACTCGCGGTATCACATAACACGATCTCTCGAAAACACTTGACCATCACGGTCGACAAGGTCGAAGATGAGCAATCTCACAACCCTCAGCATCGGACGAAACTCACGATCGAGGACTTGAAAACCAAAACAGGGACTGTTGTCAATGGGAATAAGATCAAAGGCCTGGAATACGAAGTGACGACCGAGTCAGCGGAAATTACTATGGGTAAATGTCCCAATAAGTTTCGGTAAAGATGGTCCTTCGCCATGCAAATGCACCGTTGCTCATATCCCATAGTATTACGTGGAATCCAGCCGTGTTCACGTTTGTTTTCACGAAGAAGGAACTACAAACACATCCCCTGGCGCAGCTCCGAGCGAAGTTCGAACAACTGGACATCAAGCTTACAACGGAATTCACCCATGTTACCACACATGTGGTCTCGAAGAAACGAAACACAGCCAAAGGGCTTCAGGCCCTCATCAGCGGGAAATACATCGTCAACGAGACATTTCTCAACGCAGTTGTGGAGGCTGCAAGCATACCCGAAGGTGCTGAGGCTGGCGAATCGAGCCCTCTAGAGAATGACTTTGATGCAAATTGGCCGGATGCGATGCAGCACTTGCCTCCGCCAGGCGGAGAGCCCGTCCAACACCCCGACTCGACATATAGTCCCGATCCTGAGCGGAACGAAATATTCAATGGGTACACCTTCATATTTTACGACAAGGCGCAGTACGACACTCTGCTAGCGCCAATCACTAGTGGTAGCGGCAAGGCGTTACTGGGGGATGTCGTTCCTCACCAGACCGAAGTGGATGACTTTGTCCAATATGTGAAGCATGTTGCGGGCGAGAAAGGGCTTGGTGCTTTTGATGACGGGAGCGAGGGGAAGGGTGTTGTGCTGGTCAGATACTTGCCGTCTAAGGGCTCTGAGGTAACCTGGTACACCGAGTTCTTTACAGCCGTATCGCTACGGTTGGACCACCGTCCTATCGAGCAAAGCGAATTTCTGGAAGCAATTCTTATCAAGAATCCAAGTATCCTCCGTCGGCCACTGGAAGTCGAGTCGACACAGAATACTCAGCAGCCCCAGGAAGCAACCCCACGCGAACAACCGCAGTCTGCGCTACAATCCACCAGCAACGATGCCGAAGCAGAGACACCAGCACCTGACCCTGTCGAAGAGTCTCAACCTGTCCCTAGAAGGCCCAGAACAAGACGAACGGTGAAGAGACGATTTGCGGGTTTTGATGATGATGCAGACATTGACATGGACAATACGCCAGCAGTTCCTGCCCCTGAAAGCCATCCCGCAATCGAGGAAGAGGCTGGGCTGTTTGTATCACAGGATCCAGACGCCCCGATTCCGCGAGAAGACTCGAGCAACGCCCAAACGTCACAGAGAAAGCGACATGCGTCTCCCCTCCCGGAAGATGACCTCATGGAGGGTATGGCACCAGCAGCAGCAAGGTTCAAACGGCAGCGAATAGAACGCGGAGAGGACCTAGATGCACCATCTCCAGAAGCCGAAGCAGTTGTGAAGGCCACCAAACCAGAACCAAAGAAGAAAATTAAGAAGGAACTTGATATTCTGGCGATGGCAGCACAAAATCGAGAGGAGGAGGAAGCTCGAGCTCAAGCAGAGAAGGAGGATCTCGCCCAACTACCGGATGATGTCGACCTTGCTGAAATTCGCCGGCTAAACATTGTTGAGGAAATCGAAGTGCGTGTCCCAGCGTCACACGCGAGGTCACGAGAGCAAGATATTGCAACCGGTCGATGGAATCCAAAATGGAACGGTGTGAAGAACTTCAAGAAGTTTCGGCCGCGTGGCGAGGCAACTGGCAGGCCCCCTGCAAGGGTTATTGTGGCCCTGACTGAGGTGAAGAACAAAGAATTCGGAGTGGGCGATGATTACTGGCTTGAGGATGAGGATAGCCAGCCCAAGAAGAAACAGACAAGCCAGTCATCCGGTCCTGATACCCAAAACCCGGCGGTGGCAGCAGCTCCGCCTCCGCCCTCGCGGGCTGCCCACAGACGAGGTGTGGGGGTTGTGTTGTCGGAAAGTAGCGACGAAGAAAATGACAAGACCCAGGAGCCGGAGCCCGCGCCACGGACACGTACTCGTGCGGCCGCATCACAGTCCCAGAGCAACACGAGAAGTCAATCATCACGGGTCACTAGCCAGGGGAGCAAGCGGGCAGCGCCGGAGCCGACTAGGGAGCAGCCACCGAAGAGACAGCGACCGGCACGAAAGCCGATAACAATTGCGGATAGCGAAGACAGTGACGACGAACTCAAGTTCAGGTTTGGGAAGAGACGGTAATGCGACAGCCTCTATAATTCCGGGGTATCTTTCTAGCTAGTGTACATCTAAATGAGGGTTGGCTTTAACCCAAGCAGCCAATGCCTGAACTGGGTGCCAATATACCAAAATGCTCGTATATCAATGCCGCGAGGAAAACGCCGACCCAGAGCCTATCTATCTCTTACAAGTCTAATGTATGAACTGTGCCTAGTCCATCTGGTCTAGCTCGTTGGAGCCCTCCGACTCCTCAACCAGGAGACCAACCAGACACGCAGCCAGCATGGTCTCGTAGTTTACCCAGGGATGGATTTCGCCGTACAACTTGGTCGCATCTCGTCCCGCGCCGCGCATGAGTTCCGGAACGCCGCCGGGGTGGAAGTCGGCGTAAGGGGTGACGTTGTACACCTTGCCGTTGAGAGCCATCCAGGCGTCCTTGCCCTTGCGGCCGGTCATACGCTTGAGCATGGAGGGAGTGACACGTAGGTACGAGGTGGACGACTCGACGCCGCGAAGATCCGCGTTGGGACCGGAGATGCGGGCCCAGTCGAGGGGAGAGTGGCCCGGAGTGAGAAGGACCTTGCGGTTGGGCTTGGAGGGCCTAGAAGAGTGAGTGGGAGGCGGGGCGAGGCCCAAGGAGGAGGACGGGGCGGGAGGGCCACGGTTGGGGGTCGGACCACGGGCACGCTGGGCGGAGTTGGCAGCAGGGAACTGGGCGAGGGATGGAAGACGGCCGGAAGGAGGCGGCATACGTCCGGCAGGAGGTGGCATACGGCCGGCGGGCGGAGGAGGGGGCATCATCATGGGGCCCAGGGATGCCGCGGCGGCGGATAGGGTGGGGCCCCCAGCGGCCGGAGACGGAGCGGCAGCGGCGCGGGAGGGAGTGGGACCGAGAGGGACATCATCGAGAGAGAAGCTAGGGACGGGGATGGAGGGGAGGCTTGCCGGGGTAGCCTTGGGAGTGGTCTGCTCGTCGGGCTCGGTGATGGTCGGGGGGTCGATGATGGCCGGGGGTTGGACGACGAACGGCGGTGGCGGAGGTGGCATGGACGCCGCAGCAGGTTCCTGCTTCGAGGAAGCGGAGGAGGCATCACGGCGGCCGAGAGGGACTTGGCGTCGATGTTGGTCAGGGTCGGACGAGGAAGCAGACGTGGTTCGGTTCTGCGACTGAGTGCCCGGTTCAGCCCGTCGACCCGGTTCCTCCCCGTGATGTGACCCTTGATGACGGGCCTTTGCTTTTGTGTCGCCAACGCCAGAGTCAGCGTCGGCGATTGCGCCGGCGGTGCTGCCCGTGCTCCTCCAGCGCAACAGGACCTGGAGGGGAGTCAGCCATGGGGGAGGGCGGAAGATGACCCAGACCACAGAGGCGACGATTAGCGATATCCCAATGACGCCCATGACGACGCGGGCGGCCGAGGCAGCGCGGGGCACAAAAAGCGAGCTGAGAGCAACAAAGAAAGGAAAGGTCAAGCTGAAGACTCTAAGCGAGACCAGGTCCCGGGGAGGCGAATGGCGCTGAACGAGGCTTCGCTGGCGGGTTGTTGGAGGCGCTGGAGGGAGCGGGCTGTGGATTGTGGACTGGTGATTGCAGGATCATCGAGCCACTGGCACGTCTTGGGGAGGTTTGCGAACTTTGTCGTGACTGGCGAGGCTAGCAGTGTGTCCGGTATGCTGGGTCTGGATGTGTCAGCGGGTAGTGGCTGTGAATGCGCCCTGAAAATCGAGGCATGAGTCCTGGTTGGTCGAGGTTTCAGAGGGGTTGCTTGTCAGGCTGCCCTGCCAGTTGACGGCTTTGACGGGATGAACGGGCCTTTGGTGTCCACAAAGTATGTACTTTGTAATTACAGGGCTTGGCAAATTTGGCGGGGGAGGTTATTTTCGGATTTTGTTCTTCACGGCCCCGGATGGGAGGACTCGGGATGTACTCTGTGGTAGCATGCTCTGGCTTCCACAGGTGTCCGTCTGCCAACCGTGACACAAGCCGAGTCTCCGTCTTTTTTTTTTTGTTCCTGTCATCTCTGCTTGCAATTTTCCCCCGCCGACACGCGAACAGAGCCAGAGAGCTGAGGCTACCACTTCGAATCGGTGTGTCCTTCCCGGAGGACCCCGGCCCCGGCTCTTCGGGCTGATCGTGTGGGATGGGTCATGCCACGGCGGCGATTGACGGCCAGCAGACAGCGAGTGGTTTGTTTTGAGCGGCAGGCGGGCTGGATGGCCCTGAGCTCCTGGAACGAGACTTCATCGGTAGATCTCTGGAAACAGCTCCCAGGGAGGACGATGGAGCCCAGCGACGCCGCCTGGGGCACCCGCTGGCTGGAACTGTGGAGTCGAGATTGCAAGCTGTCTTGCGAAACTCGCGGGTGGCATGAACAAGTAATCAGGAGAGGTGACGCCAATGACCTCGGCATTGGGGAGCAATTCGGGGTTTGTGGTCGAGCACTTGGAGGTCCAGGGCCATGTTCAACGCGCATCCTTGCAGGGTACTAAGGCGAGGGAATGTTTGTTGCTGTTGCTGCTGTTACTATGTGCCTGTTGCTATCTGTCTCATTCCCCGAGTCGTTCACGTCAGACCATGCGGGTGAGCAAATGAAGTGACCTCACTATGTGCGTACAGGCTCAGGCTCAGGCTCAGACTCGGACTCACATGCATGTCCGTCCGCCATCTCATCCCTGGGGCGGACGACGATGGATGACATGGCAGGACGGCGGCCAGTCTAGGCAAGCCCGGTCTGCGGTCTGGGCACTTGGGCAGCGGTCTGCCAGTTGTGCCACGGCCTGGCGTCGGATGGGCAGGGGGAGCGGTCAACTGTGGCCGCGATCCATGGCTCGCGGGCGAGGTTTGTATGGATTGGAGATGCGAGATGTGGGTTGCTGGACGCGGACCACCAGCATGGGCTCCAATATTTTCTGTCGCTATTTTCCCTCTTGTCCCTTCTCCGCCCGGGCATCCAACCTTCAAATCCCGTCGTCTCCCTCGCTCACCTCCTCCGCCCTTCCGGCTCCTGTTTTCCCCCCTTCTGCCTTTTTCCTGCCTCGTCTTTTCTTGCGTCACTGGCGGAATTGTGTCTGCCATTTGACCTGGACCTTTTGATTGCTCTCCTGCAAGCTGGCAGCCCAGCTGATCATTGCTCATCCGTCGCCCAAAACCCCACTACGGAGAGAACCCGCTGCGAGTCCCCAGCCCACCCGTTTGCGCACCTCCATCTCCTAGCCCGCCGAGTCACTAAAGCGCCGTCCGCTGAGCTCCGTCTTTAGGCCGCAGTGCTTCGGTGAGGCTTCAGTGACCCTTCAGTGAGGGCACGCCCTGTGGCTCCCGTCACCCGGGCCCTTCACAGGGACCATCCCCCTAACTTGAAATTGTTCCCGCCCCCGAGCTATGCCGGCCAGCCAGTAAAATCTCCCCGTCGTCTACCATTTTCGGGACTGAGGTGCTCCGTGCTCCCCGTCCCCCGTGCCCCGTCGTCAGGATGCGCACACTCAACTCGTCGACTATCAACATCAACCTCAACTCCTCCTCCTCATCCGCTTCCTTCGACACGCCCTCCTCGCGCTCTCCCGCACCCGCTCTCACCTCCCACTCAGGCCGGTCCGCCGCGCCCTCCAACAGGTCTCTCTCCGGCTCCGGGGCCCCCGCAAACCACAACGCAAAGCATCCGCCTATCACCAAGCCGCCGAGGTCCCCCATAGCGCCCACACTCCAGGCCCGGGCTCGCTTCTCCTCTGCCCCCGTTACTGCCTCCGACTCTCGCTCGCCGCCGCTCGGCTACCACGACCACAAGCAGCAGCAACATGTTCTGGCATTGACTACCACCACCACGCGATCCTCCTCCTCGAGTGCCGCCAGCTCTGCCTCCAAGATGCCTCCCGGTGACTCGAGGCCCCGCCCCCCGCCGCTGAGCGCCGCTGCCGCCAAAACCATTGGACGAACACCTCTGACTCCAAAGATTGCTGCCAAGGGGCCTTCCATGGCCCCGCCCCTCACACGAAGGCCCACGCAGAATCGAGAGGATTCGTTCATCAATTCTGTTACTCCTCGCTCCGGGAGTCGTCAGAGCCGTGCCGAGAGCACAAACACAACACCCAATGGCACCCCGAATTTAGAACGAGGCCACGATGGCTGGGACCCACGAGCCTCCCTGACCATTGATCCCGGGAGACAATTGGCACCGGCTGATTCTCCGGGAGACTCTGTGGACTCGAAATTCTTCTACGCCAGCGAAGCCCGACCAGCCCAACAACCACCGTCCAAGCCATCGTCCCGGCCTTCGTCAGCAGCCCCCAAATCTGCGACCTTTTTTTATGCCAATGGGGCCACCGCCGAACCTAAGAGGGCTATCAGTCCTCCCGTAAAGGCAGCTTTCGTTCCCTTGCTGGCAACACCCCCCGAGCCCGCAGCCTCCAAGTTCTTTTATGCCAGCGGAACCCCCGAGGTTTCCTCAAAATCAAGCCTTCAATCCTCTGGCCCACCCTCGGCTGGCTCGTCCAGTTCAAGGGCCATGAATGGACGCCCAAGTACGAGCAGCTCGGCTACCACTCCGGGGCACTCGATGCCTCAACGACCAATGTCGCCGATCAAGATGCTCCCACAAAACCCTCCCTCAATCATCAAGAATACCACGACACCTGGCCTCAACAGCAGGCCTCAGATAACTTCACCGCCCCCGCTGACACCCTCTATGACTACGAATTCGAGAAGACGAGTCAGCACTGAATCGACACCAAAATCTTCCAGGGGCCATGCGAGGACCAAGAGCCTCATGAGCCTCGACTCTCCCAAGGTCTCCATGTCTCCGCCTCAACAACCCTCCGCACCCTCGTCCCCCCCTGCAAGTCCTTCCGCGGCCCATGTGGTCGTGACCCAACCAGCCATGACGATGGCATCCATTCTACAAGCCGTCGAAGACTTTGGGGAAGAGGAGGAGGAGGAAGAGGACGGCTCCCCCGAGGAAGTTCAGAGCCCGACCAAGCCGACACAGTCCCTGGATCCCGTGCGTGAAGTAGTGGCCAATGCTCGGAGGGAACGCAAAGTCCAGGATCTCGAAATCACCAACGCCTCGCTTGAGGCTATCAACCGAACTCTCGAGAGGCAATTACGAAAACAGACAGCCGAGATCCGTAGGTTCAAGCGCCTGTCTCGGTTGTCCCTCGCTTCAGCAGCGTCCAGCCGTGTCCCCTCCGAAGCCTTGCCCAGTCTTCCCATCAGCCTCTCTGATCTGAGCGAGGAGGAGGAATCAGTTATGTCGGAAGAGGAGGAACCCGACTCACTTGACGATTCTGAGCTCTCCAGTGGCGAGTCGGCATCTGCCGCCGACCCTCTTTCGCCCCTTGCCGACGAAAAGTTGGTCGTCCGTCGGAAACGAGACGAGCGTCGTTTGCAACTCGACCTCACCAAGCACCAGGAACTACTTGTCGATAGCCAGAAAATCAACCAGAGCCTTAAGCGGTGCCTGAGTTGGACCGAGGTTCTCATCAAGGAGGGCCAGAGGGCACTCGAATACACTGTCCGCGTCTCTGACGTTGACTTTGGTGGCCACGTACTAGCGCCTGCAGACGAAGAAGAAGCATCTCATTTGGATGAGCAGTTGCTGAAGCATCTCGACATCGAGTTAGACGACGCATTAGAACCACCGCCAGCGTGGGAAAAAAGCTCCCAGGACCGTGATAGTGGTATTGAGCTTCAGGCGGATGGAGTGTGAGGCTTGACCGTCGCCCATCAAACCCACGCTCTGTCTTCCACAGTACCCGATTGATCGCGGCCAGGATGCCGCACAAAATCACCACTCCCGGCTGCCCCTTTCCAACATTTCCAACAGCCATCCAAGCTTCCCCAAGACATACAGCACACGCACACGCGCATATATAAACAAGGATGGGGGCAAATGCATACACGGCGTTGGACAGCAGGCGTTTTCTCTCTCGTTTCTTTTCATTATTCTTCCTTCAGCCGCTGCGTCGCCACAATGTCACTATTTTCCTTTCCGGGGACCTCCCCAAGTGTCATACGATTAATGACCGGAATAGAGGTTATTGGCTTTGGGCTCATTCGTCAAGCAGCCAGTCAGGGCCTCTCCAACACAAATGGGCCTTTTACGCCTGTCTTTCGCTTTGGTTCACGCTTCTTTTCATTTGTGGTGGTTTTTTATTTGCTTTCAGGAAATGTACAACAGATACCCCGTGAGAATTCACGTACTGGCGAGTCACAAAAAGAACGGACAGGTTGGTGGGAAAGGAGGTGGGATAGATATCAAATGGCTCCCGTACTTACTCCGAGGAGGTAACTGGTAGAGACTTTGGGTTTTTGGTGGATTGTGGATGTAGCCCACGAGAGAGAAATATTCAAGACACATTATAGTCAACTTATGCCTGTGCTGATGTCTCTCTATTTTGACATCCTGAATGAATCGGATCGCATAGGGTTTAAAAAGTCGTGTTGAAAAGGGGGGATAAAGGTCATGAGAATTATGTCTAAAATCGTCCATCGTCAACGGCCGTCTCGGTCTCGCATCGTGTCTATGTTCTCCGCTCAGCCTCCATCCATCCCCTTACCTCCCACGTCCCTCGACCACAACCCATCGCGTCGTAGTACAGCCGTCACACGTTATTGGATAGGGTACTCAGGCCTTGGGCACGTTGGGTGCATCCGCCGCCACCTCTTCGGCCATCTTCTTGCTGTGGCTCTTGTGGCCCTTCTTCTTCTTGCCGTCCTCCTCCTTGTCCTTCTTGATGGCGGCCTCGGCGACGAGCTGCTCGAAGACGAGGTAATCGCCCTCTTCCTCGGGAGATCTCTCGGCCTAAAAGTGGGAGTGTTAGTTCATCGTTCCCGTTCTATAGGGGGATGATGCGGCGTACCTTGGAGAGAATATCTCCGATCAGGACCAGGGCCTGTGCTCGCTCTAACCGCTTTGACAGGGGAACTTTCTTATCGTTCAGGACACTATCGCACACTTCACGCAGGACACTCTGGATCTCGAACTTGCTCCCCCTCCAAGCGGCAGTGAGGATTTTGCCAGTGACGCGACGCTCATACTCGACGCGCTTCTCCTCGGTCCAGTCCTCACCACCCTTCTCCTCCATCTTAGCCATGTCCTCCATGGTCTGCTGGGCGTCGATGGCGCTGCTGATGGTGTTCCACGTCTCCTTGACAAGGGTGCCCTTGTCGCGGAGCTTGCTGAAGAAACCGCCGATGCCGAGGAACTTCTGGCTGCGCAGCAACGTCGAGGCCTTGGAGACATATGTCTGGCCGATGGCGTGCAGAATGTCGATTCCGAAGGACTCCATCTTGAGCTCCTCCACCTCGAGGCGCATCTTCTCCTGGAACGCCTTGGTGACGTCGGCGCCCTTGTCTGTCTCGGTCCACACACTAAGACGATCGAGCAGCTTGGCTACGAGGTTATCGACACGCTCCTGGCGGATGCGGGCACGTTCCCTCTCGTATGCTGCCAACTGTTCCCGCTGCTCCTTGGACAGGCTACCCTTCTTCTTCTCCTTCTGCTGGAGCTGCTCCTCGGTGAGTTCGCCCTCAAGGTCCTCGTGGGACTTGTCCATCAGGGCGGGCCGAAGGGGAATTTGGGTCCGGCTGCGGGAGTTTGACGAGGGGGTAGGAGATGTAGCTTCAGATCGGGGCGGCGGAGGCGGGGCATCGGCGACGCCTCCAGGGACGAAAGCGGTCTGGGGCTTCTCGACAGGCTTCTCATCTTCGACGACGACAGTGGGTGGGGGAGGTGCCGAGGGGCCTGTGGGCTGTGCGTTGGCTGACTCCTGCTCCTTGCTCTGCTTCTTGGCCTCGTCGGTGCCGGGGAAGTCCTCTTCTTCGCGGGCGGCAGCCGCAGCAGCCGCCTCCTCTTCCTCCTTCATGGTGATGTCCATGGTGGCCGTGAGGTCCTTCATAAGGCTGATCTCACCGATCCAGTCGGCGAAGGCCTCGCCGCCGAAGATGGAGGTGAAGAACTCGGCGGGGTCGGCAAAGCCCTCTTGCGGCTTCGCATGGTCCTTTCCGAACTTATCGTAGGCCTTGCGGAGGTCGGGGTCGGACAGGACCTGGTAGGCTTCACCGATGGTCTGGAACTTTTCGTGGGCGGTAGGATCGTCGGGGTTCTTGTCTGCGAGACGTCTTGTTAGTCTAGATAGAGGATACGACAGCCATGGCTGAGGGTGAGGGTGATGGTGATGGTGATGCCCGGACAGGCGAGATATATGGGCGGGAGGGAAAACAAACCGGGATGGTGAACAATGGCCATCTTGCGATAGGCCTTCTTGATTTCCAGCTCGGTGGCTGTGGGAGCCACAGCCAAGGCATCGTAGTAGGCGGTATCGACGACCATGATGGAGATCTGGCTGGTGGCGCAGGGTCAGGCTCTGGCTCGGCGTCTCTGTGGGAGAGGAGGTTGGAGGGGAGAAAGAACCGGGAGGGCGCGGTGGGTGACCTGAGGTATATCTATCTGCGAGGTCGAAAAGCAGAGCGTCGAGGATGATGGCGTCGGTCTCGGTCCCGGTTCACCCAAATTGACGGAAGTTTACGCCAAGGCAGCGCCGCCAAATGGAGGGCATGGACGCCAAAGCCCGGGCGCCACATCAGCAGATGAGCCACTGAAGCCCAGCGGTATCCCGGGAAAACTCCGCCCTAATTAGCGCCTCAGCGTACAAACCCCCGCCCCCCACCGCCGTCTTTTTTTTTTTCCTTCCTGCCTGGCGGGAAGAGCTACGGAGTGAAAGTGAAAGAGGGCGGGACCTAAGTCTACGTAATGGCGGGGCAGTGCTCCCTCAGCCCGATCGCTCGCTCACCTCACAGAACAATCAATGTCCTGGGCGTCATTTGCCAGAAGGCGCTGTCACATGAGAAAGACGCTTCATGACGTTTGCTCCACGTGTAGACTTGCGATGTGGATCGCGTGCCTATTTTTTGTTTCTGAAGGCAAGGCAACCATCGATAGCTTTTTCTCTCTTTTTTTTTTTTTTTTTTTTACGCGTATCCTTCACTCTCTCTGCCTCCATCCCAGAGCTGGTGGCATCATTCCAACTCTCTCTCCTTGCCTAGCCCTGTTCAACAAGCCATCACAAAAATGAACAAAGAGGCCTGGTTGAAGGATTCAAAACCAGGCTCCCCGGTAAGAACAACACAGCAACAACCGACCCCTTAAATCTCTATGCCGATCATGCCGACAGACAAGGAGTCGCAAGCATCTATCCGCGTATTCATCATGAAGCCCTGTATACGTAGGCGATCGATCAGAATAATAGTCGTTAGTCTTCTTAAGACACGACTTCATTAGTAGTATTTCAGCTCGTCACTTTTAAGAGCAATACTTTAGGCCTGCTCTTATTATTTGTATATTTGCTGAATGCCAACTATGATCCCAACGTCAGTTTCAACAGAGTAAAGTCCTCACTTTGAGTTACTATCACAGGTTAATATGCTACAGCTTAACTTAGTCTTCGTGGTCTACGAAGGAACACGCAGTACGAATACCGCGTCTAAGTTTTTCTACTACCACTTATCATGTGGTGCAAGACTAAGCACAATCACTCAATGTAAGTTAGGTCTGGAATTTATGAGGCTTTCCTGAAATGAAAAAAATTGGAACATCGAATTGCTATTATCCGCAAAGGGCATGTGCACAATTGGGAGGCTGTTTATGTTCCCTTTTACACTAGGTGCCCGGCTGACGTAAGTTCGTAGAATAAATGCCAGCCGAAGCCACACACGCCGTAAATTTGCAAATGAAAAATGGAAGCAATACAATGCATCAAATTTATGCAACCCAACAGCAATGGGTTGAATATCTCGCCAGTAACCTACTGTATTAACCCATCTTTGTTTCTGAGACCTGCAACGGCAAAGACCGTTCCCATGTCCCTGGGTCCAATCATCCAAGACACTTTACCATGTGGTGATGGCACTCAAAAGCCAAGATTACTTTCGCTTCTCCACAAACGGGGCAAAATGCCAAACAGATAGTGAAGCGAAGAGCCGCATCTTGACCCCCTCACATCCAGACTAAACTAATCGCCATTCCTACAGGCCATTCCATGTGTTTCAAAACTCTATCAAACCAAGAGAGCAATGCAAGACAGCCATCTGGCAGGCAGATGTGGCCACACCATGTCACATTCTGTCCCATTGGCTCGCTTCTTATGTGTTGACAGAGTATGAAGCGCAATTTCCTGAAGCTTGGAGCGGCCCGCGTGTGGGGGATAAATCCGGCTGAGCGGTGAAGAGCTCCGGTTCGGCAGATACGTAGCATACAACAGCTGAAGCTAGTCATATATCGCTATAAGAGGAGGTTGACTGTCGCATGATATTGAACACACTCACTCATGTCAGGCACACGGCGACAATAGTCGCCAAGAGAATCGCGTCGAAGACGATTGAGCGCTCGTTGAGTCGTTTATCCATCCTCGTGCCACATCGATTCTCAGTTCGTTCGCCTGGCACAACTTCCAATAGCCGCAAATGTGGGTGGTGGTGACGGGAAGACGGGACGATGCCCTGGAGGTGTTGCCAGATGAGGATTATCACACGCGACAAAGCCAGCGCGGCGTTTCGGTCAACAAAAAAAAAAAAAAAAAAACGCCGCTCAGCCTTTATCCTCTCACAGAAGAGCCCCTTTCGAGATTGCTGCTTCGGTTGAGTGCTGCCCTGCCCTGCCCCAGACTCCAGCTCCGCGGAGAACCAATCACCCCGTCGCCGCAACTCCATTTCCAGTAACGAGCTACATGCGGGGTGCTCGCGACTTAGCTCGTAATGGCTTGGTCTAGAACAGCTTCCTGAAGACTTACCTATCTACTTGCCTACATAGGTAAGTCGGTAAGACAAGCCCCTGAGTGCCCTATTGTTGGTTCAGTTACATATTGCAAGCTGCATGCTGTCACCTATCCAAGGGGAGTGTTACAACGTCACACCACTTTGTCAAACCTCTCCTCTGCAGTCTAATGTCTAGCTTGGGAGTTCGAAAGCTGGCTATGTACTTACCGAGTCAGAGGTCTACGTAATAACCACCGTCGGACTGAACTTTGTTGTTTCATCTTTTCTGAATTTCATTCATCAAAATTGCGATGGCTATGTGAATTATCTAGGCGCAGTGGATGAGTGACATTCCAATACACTGGTTCGCCTACTGTTTCAGCTTCGCAGATCAAGGGCAGTCCATTGTGGAAGAACATAGCTTCAAAACTTTTACATACCACTGCCTAGACTTCCCCGACATCTAAGTACCTAGCTAGCCATCTGCTACTGTTAGTATACCGCGTAGACATGAGCGAGGTTACCACCATCGACCATGACAGTCCGGGCTGTCCCAGATTCACAAGGAGAGAAGTCCGGTTTGTCACGCAACGGATAGATAGACCATGTGCGGCTGGACCAACATCTGGGGTACGGGGTACTATCCGCGTAGAACACGCCTAGATACCAGGGTTGCCCGAGATTGATCTTGCGGCGCATGGTAGTGTCCTTGCCAAAGGAGCCGTCGCACCGGCGATTTCCTTAGTTTCCGTCCTCTCTCGCGCGCCCCGATTGTTACGCGGGGTGCGTCTACAAGGGCCCTCATGCATGACAGCACGCGCGGGAAATCGCTATATCCGGGATCAAGTGCCTCCACTTCAGAAATGAGCGCCTGCCTACTAATGTGGATTTACCCGGAGCGAAGGGCACTCTGTTCTCTTCTTCTCCTCGCAGTGAGACGACGAGGTGATAAAACGACGTGCCCCAGCAAGTTTTCCGGTTGCAATTGTTATACATCTTTGCTTCCTCCGATCTTCTGCGCATTTGAGTTTGGTCTGTTGCGCACCGTCCATCCTCACGCGGTTGCTCAGCCACCTTGCCATTTGTTCGTATCCGCTCACGCTTCTGAGCTCGCGCAAAAATGGGTGCTCTCTACTACGTTTTCCATCCGAACCAGCTTCGGTCCATTATCCAATGGTATGCCCTCTCTCTTCTCCTGCAATCGCTCGCCCACGGGCAATGTTCGCGTCGCGATTCTGACTATTTCGCCGCAGGAAAGTATGGCATGATCCCGTCCATACGCGTGACGTCAAGAACGAGTCCCCCGAGCTTCAGGAATGCTTTCGTTTCCTCAACCTGACGAGCCGAAGCTTCTCGGCCGTCATTCAGGAGCTCAACCATGAGCTGCTTGTCCCCATCGCACTCTTCTACCTCGTTCTCCGCGGCCTCGACACCATCGAAGATGACATGACAATTCCCATTGAGAAGAAGGTCCCTCTGCTGCGAAACTTCCACATTACCATGCAACAGGATGGCTGGCAATTCCACGAGAGCCAGGAGAAGGACCGTGAGCTTCTTGAGAAGTTCGACGTCGTCGTCACCGAGCTGAAGAAGATCAAGGAGCCCTACTTCGAGATCATCAAGGACATGACGGTGAAGATGGGCAACGGCATGGCTGATTACGCCGAGAACACCGAGGTGATTGAGAACGGTGTGCAGACCATTGACGACTACGAGCTGTATTGCCACTACGTGGCTGGCCTAGTAGGTGAAGGCTTGACGCGGTTGTTCGTCACCTCAGAGCTCGCCAACCCAAAGCTCGCCGAGCGCCCATCCCTGACCGAGTCAATGGGTCAATTCCTCCAGAAGACCAACATCATTCGTGACCTTCACGAAGACTGGGAAGATGGTCGACGTTGGTACCCCAAGGAGATCTGGAGCAAGCACGTTGACAAGTTTGAGGATCTCTTTGATCCCAAACAAGTCACCAAGGCCCTGGAGTGCACATCTGAGATGGTTCTGGATGCTCTAAAGCATGCTGAGGAGTGCATTTTCTATATGGCTGGCATAAGGGACCAGAGCGTGTTCAACTTTGTCGCCATCCCTCAAACCATGGCCATCGCTACCCTCGAACTTGTCTTCCGAAACCCCGCGGTGCTGAAGCGCAACGTCAAAATCACCAAGGGAGATGCGTGCCAAATCATGTTCGAGTCCACTCAGAACCTTGTTACCGTGTGCGACGTCTTCCGAAAATACATCAAGCGGATCCAAAAGAAGAACGACCCCAGGGATCCCAACTATTTGGCCATCAGCGAGCAGTGCGGCAAAGTGAGCCTGCTACCGAAGCATCAGGCTGGGCAGCGAACTAACGAGTAACAGATTGAGCAATTCATCGAGACCCTGTTCCCCCGGCAAGACCCCAAGAAACTCTCCGTGGAGAACAAGCAGAAGCAGAACGACCAGCCAACAATGGACCCCGGCGAGGCTGTGGTCCTATTTGGTGTTGTTATCATGAGCTTGCTCGCCATCTCAGGCATCATGGTACGTTTCAACTCCCAGGCATTTTCGCTGCCCAAAACTAATGATTGTATAGATTGGCACAGCTTGGTTCTTTGGCGCCAGATTCGACAATATTTTCAGCGAGTTTAGCGCCCTTCTGCCCGGGGGTAAGGGCAGCAAGCCCTTGATTACCGCAACGGGTCATGACGAATTGTAACACCACTACCCACTTTTGGGGTTTGTTTTCTTGTCATCTTTTTTTTTTTTTTTTTTACGATATCCTAACGTACATAACACCTTACGAGCCCCCTCCTATTGAGGAGCCAGGGCGTCAGCCTAACGGACATGACCGGCTATTTACACTTGTTAATACGACCAGCAGCCAGCGTGGCACACAGCGGTGCCACGCTGCATTTCAACATGTCCACAGTGCCAACTCGCCAGGTGCCTCAGCGTGAAGAGATTTGGTCCCTCTTCCTGCGAATGTCAGCGACCAATCCAGCACGGATGTCAAATTGCAATTCAGTCCTTTCATGACTGTGGTTGTGCCGAAGAAGTGCTAATATCAATCCCCTCGCTCATTGGCTCCCGTCTCGTACGATGGCCCGCTGCGAGTCCGTCTTGACATCACTCGGACGATGGACTCTAACGCGGCGAGCAAACATCCTGTTCTTGTATTTCCAGTTTTCATGACGTGACATGTCCTTGACGTTTATCCTGTAAATTATGCTCGGCCTGGCACGTCACTACAAGCCAGCATACACCTATATTGTCATGTTGAGTGCCGTCACCCTTGAAAGTGAGGTGGTTTCGTCTACGAATGCTACAGTGTACCTGCAGCAGTGTGTGCCGCTACATACCAAATGTAGCCTGTTCGGGCTTGGATCTGCATTATCTAGACGTGATAAAGAGTAGTCTGCACTACGTGGTGGGCATTCATCGAAAGGTTCCCGACATCTAGAATAGCACAAATAATTATGCGTAAGAGCACCGCTAGGTACATAAAGACTGTCGAATCTTTCAATCTTGCTCAAGAACATATGCAATGTCGTCTTTGCCATCTTTGTTCGTCCGCTTGTCCCTCCTGGCCTTTCACCCACGGCGGCAATGGGACCATCGCATCGTCCATTCCGAGTATCCGCTGGCAGCTAAAATTTTGGAACAAGGTGAAAACTGCCGTGCGACAACTGATGAAACATCTACACACGAACGATGGGGAAAACGACTGCACGATGCACATCACCGGGAGCAGCTCGTGCGTTTCGGCGCCGCACTGCAGCCAGGCCTCTCGATCCCGGGGTTCGGAACTTGTGCAGTGGTCTCACATATTCAGTTCTCGCGATGACGACGGCGGCGCCGGATTTTGGGGTCGTTTGGTGACGACGCGACGTTTTGGGTGCAGATGGGGCGATCGAGATGGTATCACGAGAAAGAGACCTTTCCACTATTCAACTCGCCAGATCGGGCATCGTGAAGAGAGATCGGATAGTTCTTGCACTGTTGAAACGCTTGACTAGGCTTTGAATCACTTGTTCAACCACCAATTGTTTCCCAGCCTGTACTCAGCGATGCACACTACTTAAGCATACGAACAACCTGAATGATCAGGGCGGCAGCTTAATCAGAGGCACCACCCACGTCAAAACAAGGGATCTACGCCAGAAGGGTTACATCGGGAGACACTGAGACCGGCGGCGGCGAGAAATCTTCCGACTCGTCGCTGCGGTGGAACTGGCCCCCCTGACAGATCTCGTTTCATCATGCTCGGGTATCCGTTGCGAAATCGTCGGCTTCTCGTCGAACCGGCCGGTTTCGCTTAAGGAGAGAAATAGGCTTTTCACGAAACATGCAAACACCGTAGATGAAGTTTCCAGCTGCTTCTGTATTTTTTTTTTTGGTTGTTCTGTCCAGGTGGAAAATAGTCCAATAATATGTACTGTCTATTCGTTCATCCCGCCTTTCCGTTCCCGCGAGAAAACTCCCCGCTTAAACACGATGGATGGGGGGGCCGTAGAAAAGAGAAGTGACACAATAATGTCAAATAAGAGGGCCCCCGAACTTTCTATATTACATACACCCCAGAGCCTGCCTGCACGTGAATTTGAAGCTTGTCGCCACAATAGTAGGCTAGCCCAATCATTCCCTAGATTTTGGATCCGTCTCGTTTTCCTTGCCCCGTTCCTCGTTGGCATGCGTCTATTGATTGCCGTTATTGGCGATGAGGTTGGTCGTGCCTCGGACGTTGTTGACAACCTCGGTACCCGTCTGCTCGGCGAGGCTCTTGATGAGAGAGACGACGTTGGCGGGCTCGGTGATGCTCTGGAACGACATGAGGTAGGCGGCGAGGCCGGCGACGTGGGGAGAGGCTATGAGTGAGTTAGCAAAAATGAGGGATGTATTAGTCGGAGAAATCAGACATACCCATGCTGGTACCGCTCAGAGTAGCCTGGGCGGTGTCGGAATCGATGCCGACGCTGAGAACATCGACACCAGGAGCGTAGATGTCGACAGCGGCTCCAAAGTTGGAGAAGTTGGCACGCTCGTCATTCGTCGCATCGATGGCACCGACAGTGATAGCGTTGGGAGCGGAGCCGGGCGAGGTGTTGGCAGTGTCTTGCTGTTGTGATTGTCAGTCTTTGTATCGGGTGGTTATTTTTGGTTGTGCACGTACGTTCTCGTTGCCAGCAGCCACAACAGGGACAATGCCGGCCTTGAAGAGGGCCTCGATAGCACGGTTGATGGCCTCGGAGAAAGAACCTCCCAGAGACATGTTCATAACAGCCTTTCCGGTAATGCCCTTTGCCTCCACGTCATCGATGACAAACTGCATGCCCCTGAGGACGCCCGAGTTGCTGCCACCGCCCGTCGCATCGAGGACCTTGACTGCAACAAGGTTGGCCTTCTTGGCAACTCCAAAGGTAGCGCCGGCAATAGTACCAGAAACGTGGCTACCGTGACCGTTCTCATCATCGTCCTGTTTCCATAGTTAGCTTCATCGAACCATTCGCAACGACTTATAATTCCGGGTTCACATACAACATTGTTGATGAAGTTCGCGCCAAAGGTCGCACGGCCCTCGAATTCGGTGTGGGTGGTTCGGATACCGGTGTCAACCACATAAGCCGTGATGCCCTCACCCGCAGTGTCGTCGAAGATGTAAGTCTCGGTGTTGGGCGCAGAGTGGGACAGGCGGTTGAGTCCAGGCGTGGCGTTGATCTGGGCAATGGCGCCAGTCAGGTTAACCTTGGTGTCGGCCTCGATGTATGCAACCTCCTCCGCGTTGTAGAGATCTTGAACCATGTCGTCGTCGGCGTCGAGAGTCATGGCGCGCCACTTGTTCATCTTGAAGGTGTTGACCTCAGTGGACAAGAGGTGGCCAATAGTGCTGCGCTTGCCAAGATTGCGCTTCTTGACGACGTTAATCCAGTTCGCTTGCTTGGTGGTGATGGCATCGTCGTCAAAGGTGTCGTTGTAAACAACGATGTATCGGTTGGAAATGATGTTGCTGGCGTCGGGGTTGGAAACCAGGGGACGGAGAAAGCTGCTGATACCAACGAAATCACTAACTTCATCGGCCAGGTCGGGAAGCTTCTCAGCCATGTCCTCCAGGCTTTCGCTGAAATCAATGGGTGCGGCAGCCACGAGAGGCAAGGCCAGCAGAAGAGAGGCGAAAAAAGACTTGAGGGGCGCCATGATGATCGGTATTTTCGGGTTTTGGTGTAGGTAAAAATGAGTTGCTGGAGCAGGAGAAGTGAACCGAGTCCAGCAGTATCACCGTATTTCTCGAAGCGTCTAACAGGCTCCAGTCCGAGAGGTAAAAGTGAAGGTATTCAGTGCTTGACTGAGAGTTTCGATAATAGAATGAGTGATAGCAGAGGAGGCGGGCGATCAACGCTCCTCTCAAATAAGTGATAAGGACAGCGAATGTCGTGACGGTCGGAATCTCC
Source organism: Neonectria magnoliae (assembly GCA_037954305.1). NCBI lineage: Eukaryota > Fungi > Ascomycota > Sordariomycetes > Hypocreales > Nectriaceae > Neonectria > Neonectria magnoliae. The sequence goes on along the minus strand of JAZAVK010000013.1, from coordinate 215,673 downwards.
AAGGCGTCAATGAAGGTGATTAGGAGACTGGCTCGTAGCACATACAAAGGGGGAAAGGGAAAGGAGAGAAGGAACTGAACAGATGTATGAATAGAAAGAGAAAAAAAAGAGACAATAGAAAGACCAAAAAGGGAAGTCTTTCACAATAGAACAATAGAACAAAACAACGGACCAGCAAGTTGAATGAGGGCGGGCGAGCCGGGTTAAAAGGAGAATGAGTGGCCTGGCATTTGCAGATAGGTCGGCTACGCGCTTCCTGACTGGTGGTATCAGAACCATGCAGGCCAACCCGAGGCCCCAGGAGAGAGCCGCAAGATCCATTCTGGGGACGGGTTTGCGACGGGTCAGGGACAGGGATTGATGCAGGGGATGAGAGACTAAAAAGAGAGACTAAAAAGAGGCAAGACTCAGGGACCAGGGGAATCAATGCGTTGGAGCGGAGCGGGCATGGTCGGAGAATCGCTGCCAAGTCAAACGCGCCGTCGGCTCTGCTAGTCGCAACTCGCCAGTGAAGGGCGCCAGTGAAGGGCACCAGCGAAGGTCACCAGTGAATAGTAGACTAGTTACAGTGCCTTAGTCTCCGGCGATAAGTCCCCAGCGAAAGGCCTGCTTCATCTCGTGTGCGTGTTCCAAGATTAGTTTTCGCTTGGCTCCGATCGTCTGGTTGAAGTGCACCTCAAACGAGGCGACGCAAAAAAGGCCCTTCAATGTGCAGCACTCGCAGTAGCAGCCGTTTGAGTGACGAAACCCCATCTGCTTGAGCCACTTGTTCCCCGTCTCGTCTGCGATGTCACGTTCTGTCCGGACGGTGAAAACAGTCAACCATGATTGGGTAGCCATGGTGGGCTGCAGCGTTGAGTGCGTCGTCATTGAGCAACGCGGCCAGCCTCAGAGGTCGCCAGTCGTAACCCGATGCCTCGGAGCTGACAAGTACCGAATGCCCAGTACGAATACCAGCAAGATCGTTTGGGCGGGGATGTCACCTGGGACGCTGTGGCTGGTTCCAACCGCTGCAATCTCAGTCATTACCGAGACCAGGAAAAGGACCTCTGGGCATAAGACGCCGACAACCACTCAACCAGCTGAGTTCGAGTCGAGGGCGGTAACTCTGTATCGGGTACCAGCGGGCAGGGTTGAAAAACCTGCCTCCGTCTTTGAGCCTGTCGATCCCCTGTTCTACCACTTTGCTCTACCGCGCTATTCGTACACTGCTCAGGATTGCACCGATCTTCGGTCGGGGTTGAAGTCTTTGTTGATCCCAAATTGAGCATCCCGCTCAAGGTTTGCCTAGGGGCGTTTGTGTCGATGAAGTCGCGGATTGAGAGGGATTTGCATGTACAATTCATGCAGCCGCCTAAGTTGCCTTCCGTAACGTCGCAGGCATTGCATTATTGATGAGGAGGCAGGGCATCACCGATTCACGGCTCGACCAGTTGAACCCCTTGTTTCCGGCTCGCTGCTCATGGCGTCCAGCATCCGGTCAGCTTGGCACCAGCGAAACCCAAGGAGTCAAGGTGACATCGTAGTGAGGAGATCCACCCACTGGAAACCAGCCCAGATGGCAGATGCGGCGTCTGAACAGTGGACGACCCCTGGATTTCAGTGGGTATCCGCCCCCAGTCCCGCGTCCCACCGCCTGTCAGTGGCCCACTGCCAGATGTGAAACGGACGGTGTCCCTGCTGCCCTGTGGCTATTGCCGCCACCGCGTCGTGAATGGCGGCGCACCGCTGTGTTTGGTTGGCTCTCGGTGGCCGTCTGCACATGGCCCTAATATCCACCGATCGGAAGCGCCTCCTTTTTTGCTGGTAGCCGCCGCTTGGAACCTGGCACCACCGGGCTTCTCGTGCTTCGCACGAATACACACGTCAAATAAGCTGACGGTCCAAGTAGGACAGGTCGATGCACGTACGAACAGTCCCAAGCATGTTCTCTCTGCCCAGACTTGTCGCGGGACTTACGGCAGGCCAGCCCAGACCTGTCTGCCCGGGGAGTGTTTGTCCAGTCCCTAATTGGTCCTCAGCGCCGAGCACAACGGAGGACGACCTCTGTGGGGCCCTCCGACAAACCCGGCCGGCCGGGGAGGGAGCATGCAGGTCACGGCCCGTGCGTGTCTCGTCGCGGCCGGGGATCGATGGGGAGTGTGTTGGATTGTGGTGTGGTAGCTGTGGCTCTCGCCAAGGTCCAGGGTCGCCAGCACGGGGAGGCCTTCTCTGGAACTGGGAGGGCTGTGGGGACGGAGCACCCGCTGGATTTGGACGGGATGGGAGACATGTGCTTGTTGGCCTCGTCCAGGGCATTTCGCACATTTCGGTAAGAGCAGATGGCGATGGTGATGGGTGGTGTAAGCTGGGCCGTGCCATTGCCTCTGAACCTTGCGTGTACTGTCACCGACCATCATGCAAAGAGAGCAAACAGAAGCTAGGCCGCACGGTTGACGAGGTGGTCGATCTGTGGCGTACTCGGTGAGGGAGAAGATTGCAGTTCAGGTGTCCAGGTGATCTGCGTAGCTGGTGTTTACATTAATTAACCTGCACATGACTTCTATTCCTGGAAGGCGGCTCCTACCTTAACGTTCCTTGCCTACCTTACTGCCTACCTTACCTGCGTTTACCTTCCGGGGTAGGGCTACAGGCCCGCAGGGCATTTTGGAGGAGCAGACGATGGAAGGCGTCCCTGCTTGCTATTTTCATGCCAGATGCGGGAGGTCTTGGAGGCCAGTATCAAAGATCTGCCCTTTTGCATGTGCATCTGTTTTTCCCATTTGCGTCCGTCTTCTACGTCCACCTCCAGGTTCCTCGTCTGCCTCTGTGCAACCCGTGCGGCGTTAGGGTACCGGTAGTCCCCCTGAGGTTGCTCCAACATGCATCCATTCCCGACTCCCCCTAGACAGGAACAAGAACACCCACGCCCACGCCCACGCTGCAAGATGCAGATGAGATGGTGTCCCATTACGTTCGTCTCGCTTCGCCGCCCAGTCTCAAATGCTTCGTTTCCCCTGACCTCGCCTCTACTTCGCAATCACTGTCTCGTCCAGTCCTCCACTCACGATGGCATCTGCGACGCCTCCCGCAATAGACTGGTTCGCCTATGCCCCGGTTTGGTCTCAATCCGGGGTCTCGTTTATGCCGATCAGTTTCGTCACGCCCGATTGTTGCGCCTCATCTTCATCTCAGCTCGTCCCCAGCCTATTGACATCTCAGTAAACAGCTAATAGGATCTAGACCAGACGTTTCACAGGCGTCTCATGGTTAAGAAAACCTTCATAGCCTACCTTAGTAGGATCTATATACGTGTGGAGCTCCCGCTCAGATGTGAGGCAGGCCAAGTTGCAGCATGCATTTCTGGGCTTTCTGTTGGCCTCATCGTATCGTGGAACAACCTAGCGGCGGATCCTGGAGGCGAGTGTTGCTCGGGTTTCCAGCATTCTTGTTTGAATCACAACCCGTCTTGGACAATCGGGACTAGTCTGATGAGCAGCTTTGTTTTGGCATCAACGAGGCGAGCCTATGGGCTGGCGTTGATGAGCCTGGTTGCCTGGGCGTCACAGGATAGATAAAGTCGCTGTCTCAGCCACGGGGCTCATCTAATTAATGTGTCGATTTTGACGAAGGCACGAACTGGATTCGTCGGTTTGCCGCCCATTCCAACTTGAGACTGGAATGGGCTTTTAGTATCGGTAAAGAGCGGAATCTCCGGTAGGAGCGCAAATAATCTCCTTCAGAAGACGTTTGGGACAAGATGTGGAAACCAGAGAGCCGTTTTAGGGGAGCCGTAGAGCTTGGAGAATGATTTACCTTGGGTACTGGTACTTGGGTATAAAAGAAGCCGCATTTTCTCTCACCTGTTCACTCATCGCAGCTTGTGACAGTGACGCAACCGTCGCCAACGGTGAAGGCGACGCTCTCGTGGGGGACCGGTGGGGCCTGAAAGGCAGATGACAGCCAAGCCCAAACACGCCCTACCTGATCTAGGAACGCATGTCCAGTCGATGAAAAAAATAGGATCATGCAGATTGCGCGCGACGGCGCTGCGCTAGCGCTTGCAAACGAACTCAGCGAGGCTGTCTCGGGGTCCTTCCTGGTGGTGTATGTATTAGTCTAGCCGGCCAAACCTTTCTTTTGTTATTGAGGGCATTCGTTGGCACTAAAATCATGCAGAGGCACCCAATCGCCCGGTCCACGACAAGGACCCGTTCGCGGCGCATGTCGTGGTGCTGAGGTCCCGTTGATAACACTTGGTGATGCTAGGATACCGGATACCGGATACCTGATGCCCAATGGCCTCGGCCTGTAGCACGCGTGCATGTTGCCCATGTTGCCCTTGAAGGGCTGTGGCCATACTGAGGCGTCCACGTCTCTGTGCTTGACGGTCTTTGGACATGGATGGGCGTGGAGTGGAGCGAAGTGGCCAGAGTCTGACGGGTTGACGGGGAATGGCAATCAGTGTTGATGTTGATGTATTGATTTTTGCCCGGTAGCCTAGGATATTAAGCCAGCTTGTAGCATCAAGACCGGTGCCGTATTCGCAGTGTTGCTGGCTGCCAACTGGCAATTGTTATGTGATGTCCATTCATCTCCCTCCCTCCGGAACCAAGTCTGTCTGATGATGGCATCCAATCCGCATGCCTTACGTGCCGGCACTGTAGGTGCGCAATCTGCAAGCCCCGCCTCCCGGACGGCACGCGACCCCAAAAATTGCGGTGCAGTCAGTGTCCCACTGTGTCCCACCCGCGGAGACGCCCAGCCCGGTCCACGTCGTGGAAGCCGTGGAGTCGTGGAGTCGTGGCAGCGCGTTAAGTGTGAAAGCGCAACCGTCTCTACCTAATCTCTCTAGTCCAGCACACTACGCATTATCATTTACTTCAGATTGGGAGGGGGGAGACCGCAACTCCGTCTCCTACGGATACCATGATAGATCGACTACATTGACTACGTACGTGGACGCCTGAGGACTAGAAATTGTAAAGACTAAGACTATTAAACTCCATTTCAGTAAAAGGGCGCCAGCACGCGGGTACTCCCCGCCTCACTGCCCAGTGGCCGCCCTGCCGCCACTCACAGCCCAGCCCAGCCCTCCACCATCGACGACGGGCTGCCAGGCCCGCGATATCACTGCCACTTTTGCCCCCTCACCGGGCGTCTCCCTGGTCGTTGGGTTCACCGGCAGTGCAAGCAGCCAAGGGAGGACAAACATGGAAGAAAGGGCAGGGCGCGCCCCAGAGTGCCAGCCAGCCCAGGGCGAGAGAGGACAAGGGGTTTGGCATGAGTCGCGAGCAGAGGCGAGACACAGGCAAAAGAAAGCGACAAACACACGTTAGTGAGGGGGGCGAACTGCGGTCATGGATCGGTCATCTCATGCCTTGGGCCTAATTAACGCCTCCCATTCTGCGCCGTACTGCACTGTGCATACCTTGAGGTGCCTACCTACCGTACCGTACCGCACCGCTCCGCACCGCACCGCACCGCACCGCAAGTAACTTATTGTTCAACCCTGGCTTGGGCCGGTTTTTGATTGCGATTTCCCCTCCCTGGCCTGGCTCTGGCAACTGGCGACCCGACAGTCACCTGTTTCTTGTTTCCGCTCCCTCTGGAAGCGTCCCGGTTTTTGTGATTCATTTCCTCTTTCTCTCTCTCCATCCGTCCCTTGTTTGTTTTCCCTCGTCTTGATTCATGGGCAGAACCATCTACCCTACCTTACTCCAGACCACCATCTCCCCTTTCGTCCGTGCCGCCTTCACTTCACCTCTCCTCTCCTCTCCTCTCCTCTCCTCTCCTCTTCTCTCCACTACCCTCTCCCCTACTCTCTCCCCTCTGCGCCGCCGCTTTGAGATGCCCACCGAGCCGCCCGCATCCACCTTTCACGGAGAGCCCTGAACCGCGAGCCGACATGGGCGACCCCATGGATATCGCCGACGACGGGCACGACGGCCGCGATGTCTTCACCACATCCCCCATTACGCCCGCCACGACGCCCACGTCTACGTCGACGTCGACGCCCTGTATCTCCCGCTGCGCCGCCCTGCTGCCCATCCGGGACACCTGCTCCCCCCTCCGCGACGACCACATCGACGCCCAGGACTCTGATGACGAGTTCGCCTCCATCATGGCCTCCTCCATGGTCACCAGCCTTCTAAACACAACCTCCAATCCCGTCTCGCCCGGCTCCTCCAGCCCGCCCCTCGACCAGTCCAAGAGCGCCGACTTCGTCCCACCGACCCGACCCAGCAGCACTCCGTTCCCCCATCCCGATCACCGCCACTCGAAACCATGCTGCCTCAGCGACTCCAGATACGGCGACGACTGGCAGCCCTCCCTCGAGTCCCCCGCATTCTCTACCGACGAGCCACGTCCGCTCCCGATGCCCATCACCGACTTCAACCGACTACCAATCGAGGTCCACGAGGCTATCCTAGACCATCTATTCGGCTATCGCGTCTCCGCCACCTCCCGGAGCGCCATGAGCGTCTCTTGTGTAACAAAGAGCTGGGGTACTGCGCTGCGTCATTCACGGAGGAGGGAACTCACCGAGCTGGCAAGGGTGGGCGAGGTCTGGCGGGTTCTGGTTCAGCAGCGGCTCTATCGCCATATCAAGTTGAAGGCCACCGTCGATTGCCTCGAGGACGCCATGCTGCATTTCGCCCAGCACGAGTATCTCCAGTCCTACGTCAAACATGTCGAAATCTGGTTCCCGGTTTTCCAGCCCACATACGGCCCGCTAGCACTATCTAACACACTATCACTGCCCACGGTTACTATGGAGGGCCTCACAAACGCAACATACACGCTGCCAGGCAACAACTGCACCCTAGAGGAGGTATTCCGTTTCGTGGCGCAGGCCCTACCGCAAGCAAGGGTGTTGACGCTCGAGGGCGGAGAACGACGAAAGGCGCCCAGGGTCCTTCACTTTCACCAGCAACGGCGTGATCCCGCGTTTCACAAGCCCCTCCCGATGCTAGAGTCGGTGCAAACGCTGGTGACCCGCGGCCAATGGAATCTCACAAGGGAGGACCAAGACTTCGCAACAATACTCGGCGCCTTGCCATCCCTTGCCGAATGGCAGAGTTCGTACAGCAAACCAAAGTCGAAGAGTTACATCACCATGTCTGAATTCCTCCCGCGACTGCCCCATCATATCACGAACCTTAGCCTATGTCTCGAGAGCGACTACCGACGCGAGGGAGTCATGCCCGCCTTCTACTCTAAAGTGATTCAGAAGACGCATATCTGTGTCCGTATGGCCGAGGCGTTGCCCTCGCTGGAGCATTTTGCGTACACTGGTCGCGTTTGCCACCACTTTTTCGAGATGGCGATAAGGTCGGCGGACCCACGCACGTCAAGGCTCAAGTCGATCGATCTGACTGTCAAGAACTGTTGTCGGCATAATGTGAGCTTCCATGAATCGGGCTCAGGTATTCAGGACATGGGGTTCATCGATGCGTTTGAGAAATTGGTGGTCTCCGGAATTCGGTCCTTGGAAAAACTGAAAGAAGTGGTGTACCTACGAATTCGCTTCGTAGACCTTGGTATGTGTCCTGTATCGTCCTTACGTTGCTCTTCTAATTCAATCACAGACTCTGTACTACCACCCCTGAATCCGTTTTTCCTCATGCGAAACGGGGAGTGTTCAGGTGTCTGGAGCGACAGGATCCTGACAGAGATGGCACGAGTGCGGCCCAACACATCATTTACGGAATTGAGTGAATCCTTCGGAAGCATTGTCTACGGCAAGGAAGGGCGAATGATTATCACTCCTGAATATCCGCGGACAAGAATCACCTCACTGAAGCTGACCAACTACCGTTCCCTCGCGGCGGGAATCACCATTCAATGAAAAACATCCACTGCCAGAGGTGAGGGCCTAGGATCCGGTTGGAAAATCGAGCAGGCGTTGGCCAACCACTCCCAACATCTCGAAATCGATTGCTAGGGGACAGACGACAATGATTATCATTTTGGGGGCGGGCGTTTTACGGAACCGGTACGGGAAGGCCGGAGAGAAGCATATCATTGCTGATAATTTGAATTACATACCCAGATGCTGGGCGGAAGGGACCTTTTGCGGGGAGTTTATGGTTTGCATGAATACACGGGATTTTGGGGGGGGGAGACAGCTGGGTACCACAAATTTGCTTGGGGATCTGTTTACCCTGGATCCTCGGCTCAGGAAGAGCTAAGGTAGTCAGTTCGGAAGGGGCCAAGACGCTAGATACCCTCGATGGCTTTGAGATTTCAAACAATAATGCACGCCCAGCTTGCTTTGAGAGGGGCGTCTTGAGGGCCAATACGTATTGTGCCAGAGTACTTTATATTCACCATGTTTGCCTATGTATCTAGAGGTGTCCAAAACCGGGATCTCATGGTGGAAATCAACTTTTCGAACGCTTATTATGTAGTTGAAAGAAGACACTATTCCACACGTGGCTTTTCGACAACCTTTAGTCGAGTTAGCTGCGCTCCATCGCTGATGATTATACCCAATATCCAACAGTTGACCAAAAAGAAACCCAGAGATGCAAGCCAAAGCCCCGGGAAGAACGTGCTCACGCCAAGGAACTCCAGTTGGTACCCTTGCTGCAACCAAGCGGCCTGCGAGACAACCCAGAGCAGCAATGCGGAGATGCCAAGTTTGGGGTTTCGTAGTAGTGACGAGTAGGGGAGATAGAGCGGTAGGAAGACCATGTACCAGAGAAAGTACTGGATAAAACATCAGTGAGCATGGTGAGATGAAGAAGGGACACGGTTGAAGAGATAATGGCTTACCTGGGAAGTGCAGACTTTATTGAAGGTGACAAAAGCAAAGGTCTGCGCCATCATAGATGTAGCGAGGTCCCGCTTGGCGAGAGCGAGGGGGATCAAGACGCACGAAAGAAGCAGCTGCGGGAGGAAAGCCAGGGACTCGATGCGGAGGGACGACGCCTCGGGGATGGCAGAGATGAGGTAAAGCAGGGTGTTGTAGGGGGAGAAGTTGTGGCGGTGGTCGATCCGTGTGACGTGGTGGAAGTATGTGTGGATGAGGAACGGGGCGCCGTAGCTGGACAAGCCAGTCAGTTGGAGGCTCTCTTGACGTGAATCAGAGAGCAGCTTGGGGTTTACGCGACTTACATGGAGTACATTAGGAGGTTAAGTCCCATGAAGGTTGCCAGGCTGATGACGGCGAGCTTGATCCGCTCAGGAGACAAGAAGCGCACCAGCACCTCCATCGCGGATGATGGCTTGTCGACTTTGACCGTCTTTCCTAGACGCTCTGCATCCATCCACCACACAATAGCCGGAGCATAAATAAACGGATAGATCTTAAAGTGCACAGCGAGTCCGAGGATCACGGCGGCGACACTGAACCTCCTCCGCTCAGCAGCCCACAACAAGCCCATCGTCAAGACGCCCAACAAGCCCTCGGAGCTGCCACGAGTACTGATGGTCGCAACCATCGGGTTCCACAGCCACAGCGCGGCGAAGCCACCGGCGGTGGTCTCGGGCATGCCGCGGCGACGCAGCACGCGCACCATCAGCCAGCCGGCAAGCAGGTCGGCGGCGGCGAAGACGAGCTTGCCGAAGGCGGCGAAGCGCACGGTGGGCAGCAGCAGCCAGGCGAGCAGCGGCGTGTAGCGGTAGGTGTCGCGGGCGTAGGGCGAGGCGCCGTCGGCGAGGAAGCGCGCGGCGTCGGTGAAGACGAGGTAGTCGATGTCGGTGTACTTGAGCGCCGAGTGCGCGTCCTGCCAGAGGCCGTAGAGCGTGAGGACGAGCCGGAGGAGCGTGGCGACGAGGAAGAGCGGCGCAGGCCGGAGGAGGGAAGTGAGGGAGGCCATGGCGGATGGGGGCTGTGCTGGGGGTGTGGTCTCTATAAAACGGCGGGTTGTCTCCTGGTGAGGCTGTCGATGAGGACAGTTTGGCGACGAGGTTTGAGATGAGATTGGATGAGATGAGCTTCAGCAGTTGCAGGACCGGGACTGGCGCTTGGGTCGATCCGCACTCATGACTTGGAAAAAGAGACTTCTCTTTTCCTGTTTTTCGTTCCTCCTCGATGCAAACGTGTAGTCTCTCTTCTTGGTGGTTTGTCGTCCGTCCTCGTGGTCTTATACCACAGCCTTGGCTGATAATGGAGGTTAGGGGTTCCAAATCTGGCGCGGAAGCTAGCCTAACAATTTTCACAGCAGCCGCCATCCCTGCACCACCGACGCAACGGGACCCGCCAAACCTCCAAGTTCCATCCTTCACTACCAGCATCAATCAACAGCACCGGCTGCTCCCGATATTCCCAGCCCACAGCGACAATGGCCAGCGGCGTTAAGAGAGACCGCGATGGCAACGCCAGGGCCAAGGCCCGCCAGCCGACTGGGCCCCCGGGCAGGTTCCATGACATGTTTGAAGACTTCCGCAACGAGCTGGATGAGCATCATGATCGGCGGGAGAGGATTATCAAGGCGTCGCGAGATGTTACGGCGCAGAGCAAGAAAATGTGCGTTGATTAGGGTACTTAAGTATCATTATGGCTGACAATTCGCAGTATCTTTTCATTGCAGAGGTAGGCCTTCTCTTAAGAAGCATTGTGTAGATATTCAAGTTGGCCGGCTTACTCACTCATGACATTGTAGGGTCAAACAACTAAATAAAGAGCCCCCTCCTCACATCCAGCAGGATATTGACACACGTCTGGAGGAGATCTCCAAGCTGCTTAACGGCGTGGCTCCAGATCTACAGTCCATCAACCGGTACCGCTACACCTCACCCCTGCGCTGCCTCGAGGAATTCATCGAGGCGCTGTCCTTCGCGCACTACCTGCGTCACCAGACGCTCATCACGCTCGAGGAATCGCAGGCGGCCATGCCAGCAGATATCATCCTGACGCCGAACGACTACATGTACGGCGTCTTCGACCTCTTCGGCGAGCTGATGCGCTTCGCCACGGTGACGACGGCGCAGACGGGCGAACTGGCGGGCCGCGAGGGCCGCAACATCCTGGGCGACATCCAGGAGCTGGGGTGTGCGTTCGAGATGCTGCCCGCGGTGCCGACCAAGGACTTCCGCGGCAAGATGAGCGCCGGGCGGCAGAGCGTCAAGAAGGTCGAGAAGCTGGGGTACGGGCTTGTGGTGAGGGGCAGCGAACGACCCAAAGGGTGGGTGCCAGACATGAGAGACGACGCTCCTGAGCCTGTGTCACCGGTTTGAATTTCTGGAACGGATGTTGCTGCCTAGAGCACAGGCTGCGAATGTCGGAAAGCTGTTCGCCGTGTAGGGCTTTCTGTTGGGGTACTGAGGATTGAAGTGCTGTTGCAGCCTCACGCAATTTTTTTTTTGTGGAAGCATGATGTCGAGTTCTCAAGGCAGAAGTCAGTGGCAGGCTACTGTTCACTCAGCAGCGTCAATATGGGGTGTTCTCAAACGTCAGGGAAGTGTGTTCGCCGGAACAACGAAGTCTGAATGGAAAAAGCGTCATTCACCTATTTTTGGAACATAAATACCAAGCATGTTCAGTTCTCTCTCTCTCTCTCCTTTAGAACATCTGAACTCCCAAGAAAAACTCACTGCAACCAACATACCGCATCACTTAGTCGACCATGTCGAACAACTCCCACACTTCCCAGACCTCCAACAACTCTGACGCTCCATACAATGCGTCTCAGGTTGCAACTAAATTGCCACCACCCAGCCTCGACTTTGAAGCTACCGTCCTAAGAAAGATGCAGACCAAGCTAGCGATCAAAGAAATGAAGAAATTAGATGTGAAATATAAGAGTCTCGGCCTGGCTCGTAATTTCCGTCGAGCCGAGGCACAAAAAGAACTTGAGCGCGAGACTGCTCCGCTGCAGTATCCCGAACCCGGCAGAACGGGCGAGCCGAGTGGTGAGACGTGCCACTCAGGCGTCACTCAACCAGTAGAACGAGACCAAAGAACCGTTGAGCCCCGTAACGACACTCGAGATAACTATCAGATTATGAGTGTCTGTGGGACCAAGCCCGAGTCTGAACACGTCTATTTATATGAAGATATTAAGCGAAGCATTCTCGGGGTTTGCTTCAGCAACGCCATCGTAGACAAGATTCTCCCGCGACAGCCGAAATGGGACGGCTCCCAAGATGACCTACATCGGCTCTACAAGTTTGTCGAGGCCGATATGGCAGTGCAAGAAAACAAAAAGGTCGACAAGATCCTCCAGTGGCACCTGGCGATGTACATGTGGAAACTCATCCATGACCTCGTCATCGCCCGAAGGGCCCGCATTGAAGACCCTTACCTCGCCTATCTTGTCGTCCACCAATTTTTTGAGTACCTTCAAGACGCGCTTCGGCCGCTTGTTAAACAAGCAATTTATCACGCTAAGTTCGAGTATATGCTCTTCAGCATTGTCATACAGGCCAGGAGGCTCGGGGAAGTGCTTCTCAAGCACAGAAACGAAAATAGAGTTTCACAGTGTCGTATAACAGAAGAGTAAAACTTGCGAACCAAGGCATACTGTCTCCGTGGAAGAATGGAATGTGGATCGTGGATCTCTAGGGGTCGACGCACCAAGATGATGCCTCGCTCGATGTGATTATGTGGGTTGTGTTCGGTCCGATGGCGGCGTCCGTGGTGGGTGACAACCAGTGTAGACTATTTTGAATCGAGACAAACCCGTGGATCATTGCCTGTCGTCCGGAAAAGAACCAGGAGGTGTTGGGGCCTTAAAGAGTATGGACCTAGAGACATGAGAGACGAAATCGGCTGTTCTCAAAGGTATTGACCAACTCTGTAAGATGAATGCAACTGAACCTTAGAAAGTATCCGTTTGAGTGCTGGGTCTTATCTATAGTGATAGCTGCTGCCCAGTCCCTCCAACACTTGTGGCCCAGTCCTTCTTCGGTCTCAATAGGTTACTTCGAACCAAGTGGCGTATTGTTTAGAATGAGTCTGCTTCAATGCGCCCACCTGGGTACTCAAAGAGCCATTGACATTCGATCCCAAGTAAACAATTCACCGACATCGGCGTTGTCCAGGGAAACGCTTCTCCCCTAAGGCGCTCGTTGTCAGCTGGCTCGCACCTGTTACAGGTGTGGCCTTGGTAGCCTTGATTCAACCCTATGAATAAGCCCTCTCGGGTCTCGCATAGTTAAACGTGTTGCCTCTCCTAACCTAACTATTTCATCCTCGTAACCAACTCCGTTACTCTACCTACAACTACTGTGCGCCGCCCACGTGCGTCACACGCGTCATCTTTTACGATCTACACGATATGCGTTCTTCGTGACTTGGCTTAAGTTATTCGTGTTCAAGAACACCGAAACGCTGTTTTTCATCTGCCTAATCCGGGAGTGTTCGTGCCGACTTCTTCTCTTCACATCCCTCCTCTCTTTCTGACCTTATCCTTCTTCTCCAACACCATCTCTTTTCTCCCATGCATCATCTAAATCTCACAAAAGTCGCAAGCCAACCCCTGGATACACTTACTTATCTTGCTGCGACGTTCAGTCTAGTCTGGGGTTTCGGATACCTGGACCGACCGACTTTGAGTGTCAACAAACGACGCCCCTTCCGAGAGATTCTACCGAAAAGACATATCGCATCGTTACCCTAGTGTAATGAATAATCAACGACACCGGACGGAAACTATGGATGCCGATGACCCCAGGCCCTCGCCGGCGAAATCCTTTTCCGCGTTCGGCCACCCGCCCTCGTCTGATCCGTTGCCATATGGGACGGGGAGCGACAACTCGACTGAATGCGACGAGGAAGGGGACTATTCTGGACTGGACTGTTCCAGAGAGGCCCCTTGCATTCGCACGACTTTCTTCGTCAATGCTGACTGGCGTATGGGATCGACTCTCGCCAACGCAACGAACATTGTCGGCCAGATGTACGTTGAGCAGTTGGACCCGATCGAGAAACTACACCCGTATCCCATCGTGTTGATCCACGGGGACTTTCATACTGGTCAGGTTCGTTGACTTCCCTTGTTCGCATTCTACCTCCCTACTAACATTCTCTCCAGGTCTAGATGGCCAAGCCAGATGGAAACCCAGGCTGGGCGTCTTACTTCATCCGACAAGGCTTTCAAGTCTACGTTGTGGATTTGCCTCCATGCGGAAGATCCAACTTTTTGACAGGCGCACACTTCGTCCACAGGGAACTCGGCCGCAAATCCCGTTCGTTGGCAGCAGCCTTCATCGAGAACGAACTTACCGCCGCGGGAAAATACCCAGCTTATGGCCAGCCCCTGGTACCCCTCAAGCATCCAAGAGCCGCTTTGCACAACCAGTGGCCAGGCGTAAGACTTAGACCCCCTATCCTGTCGTAACTGAAGGCTAACATATCACAGACTGGACAACGAGGCGATCCTGTCTTCACCAACTACTGCGCGTCGCTCGTTACACTGCACCTCAACAAAATTGAGCGCCAATCGCTTGGCCAGAATGCTCTTCAAGCCCTACTTCACAAGATCGGAAAGTCAATCTTGATCGGTGAAGGTTCCGGAGGAAACATGACTTGGCTTGCAACCGACGTGGCGCCCGAGCTTGTTGCTGGAGTGGTGGCCGTCGAACCGGCAGGTCCTCCCTTTGGAACGGCCATGCCCAAAAACAACAAGCCTCGAGTCTACAGCCAGTTCATTGAACGAGACGAAAGCACTCGCCCCTACGGGCTGACGGATATTCCTCTGACTTACGACCCGCCTGCCCACCCCCACGAGGGAATCGACCCTCCCGCGAAGGACCTCTTGGATATCGATCGAAGCCTGCGTCCTGACCACCTCGGCGCATGCTTCATGCAGCGAAGACCCGAGACAGATGTTGTCGAAGTTGGGGCCGACGGCAAGCCAGTTTCCGGAGGGCAAATCGGCCAAGTCCGTCAACTAATCCACCTCAAAAAAGTGCCTCATGCCCTCGTTACTGCGCATGCTAGTCCACATTCAGTCTTCGATTGGGCCACAGTTGCCTTCATGAAACAGGCAGGTGTTGCTGTCGACTGGCTGAGGTTGGAAGATCACCGGATAATGGGGAATGGCCATTTGATGTTCCTGGAGATGAATAGTGACGAAGTCGCCGGTATGATTGAGACGTGGATCCAGGCAAAGGTCCCAGAGATCCCTGACGTTGGACCAGCGGGACCAATCACTCCGGCAAAATCTCAGAATATGCGTGCTTCTGAGAAGGGAATTGACACGAAGAGCAGACAAGGCAGTAATGGGAAAGCAAGCGAACGATCGTTTCAGGGGCATCTCTCAACAGGCCCCGTTAGGAGCTACGAGCTGGCACCGCGCCTTCATCCCACCGGTGACCAAAATACCTCGGCCAAAACCCAGACTAGCACGTCCGCTTGCACTATGGATATGGCCGAAGTCAAACCCAAAAGACCAGCTGCACCGTCTTCCACAGCCTCTGAGGTACCTGATGGAAAGAGTACTCGTCCAGTTTCACCCAAGCCACATGATCAGAAAAGACGGTGTTTGGGCCAGGGAGGCGAAGCCCCTTTGATGCCGATGAGCTCTCCTTCAAAGCCGTTCCCGGTTCCTCAGCTCACTTCGCAGCAGCATATGCGTGCCTACCAGAACTTGCAGGGGAGATCACACGGCAGGATAAGCCCCCAGCCCGTTACCGATATCAGTCTTCCGCCCATCTCTGATTCTAGTGGACCATCGCAACTTAGAAAGCAATTCGAGGCAATCACCAGAGCTGACCAGTCGAGCCCTTACCGTGGCCCTCTTGCGCGGCCTGTCACGGCAATGCCTTCAACTCCGCAAGGGCCTGGACTATATACCCATCTTTCGGGCGGTACAACCCCTGTTGAGCACTCCAGTGCTCCAGCTACCATATCTACGACGGAGAGCGAGCGACCAAGGACCCTCCCCTCAGTGTTTAGGCACATCACCTTTTCGGACGAGTCCATCAGAGCACTGGCGAACGAGGCTTCGCCAAAAATGACGGTTACTTCAGACCCAACATCTAGAACATCGCGACAGCAATTCGACATTGCAGGGCAGCCGCAGATGAGCACTCCACTCTTGGACCCTCGGTTGGCTCATATTTCGACGCCGGTCGATCAACAGGCGATTCATGGGCTCAGCAACTCCCCCCTGACCCCTTCGGCCCAGATGCCGATGAGTTCTGGCTATCTTTCAGGGGGTTTTCATGCTATGCACGCCATGACACCTCCGAGCCCATCTCCAGCGCCGAGAGTTTCGGTCAATCAGATGCTTCCCCAAGTCAGGCCAATCCCACCTAAGGATAAGAAGTCTCCGTTGCAGTAAACCATTTTAGGAAGGAATTGACCCAAGTTGGTTAAACAGGGCGAGTATCTGAATGGGAAAGCTTGTGCTGAATTCATATTTGGAGGAACGCAAAGAATCAGACTCTAGACTTGAGAAACTTGGGGAAGGTCTAGGGTAAAGGCATAACTTTCGGAGATGACGCAGGTAAAGGCCGGCAACGCAGGTGTGGCAGGGAGCTGAAGCACTGGGGAGGGTTGCTAGTGGTTATCTTTCTCTGAGACGGTGGCGATGAAGGTCTAGGTTAGTACTTGCACGGCACTGGATATCAAGAGTGATTTGCGTGTGCTACCCCGAGAAGACCATCTTATAGCAGTTACGCGGCTTTATTTGTATTATAACCTGAACACAAGTAAAATATTCTCAAAAGTCTAACCCACTGAAGAACACCATCTGAGAACTAAAAGGAAGTTACTTGATTAATATAGTCTCGTTTTCACACGGTATTTTCAACTTCAGGCCACTTTACAATGTGTGTTGCGATCGGGGTTGCTGTCTGCGTTGACTGATTGGTCACATTAATAGCAATGCCCCACTATTGTCCTGTGTCATTCATCGTCGCTGTCGTCCATCTTCAGAAACTCGCCTCTCCTCCATCAACCCTGGGTTGCAAATACTAAATTGGTTGAGTCCATCGTGTAATCACAGCGAATATGAACCCTAGTACTTTCAACTTCGACTCACCACTCCCGTTCGTTTCACTCTTCGAGGATGATGAATCTCGCTGGCAAGCCGTCTCGTCTCGCAACGCCAACGCCGACGGCTTTTTCGTCTACGCTGTAAAGACGACCAAGATCTTCTGCCGCCCCATCTGCAAAGCCCGCCTCGCCCGCCGCGCCAACGTCTCCTTCTACTCGAGCGGCCGGGACGCGCAGCGGTCGGGCTTCCGCGCGTGTAAGCGGTGCAAGCCCGAGCTTGCCGGCTTCATGCCCGAGGAGCGGGCGGTGCAGAGGATCCGTGGTTTTGTTTCCGAACGGGCTTCCAAAGCCGGGGCCGATGGGGAGGCGAGCTTGAGCTTGAGTCAAATGGCGAGGCAGACGGGGTTGTCGAAATGGCACTTTCATCGGGTGTTTAAGAAATGTGTCGGGATGACGCCTACGGACTACCTGAGAGAAGAGCGCGTGAGACAAAGCATCGAGGGCCAGATGTTTGATGGCCAGGAAAGCTGGCCAGAGAGTCTCGATGTCGATTCCGGATTCGACTTCTCTATCTGGGACGACTCCGTTGGTGGCTCGGGTCACTCCGGTACGGAGGTATCTTCAACAGCGGTTAGTCCTTGGAATGTGGATGACTTCGTAATATGGCCTGAAGAGAGGGTTAGGGGACCTCCGTGATGGAGAGCCATGGAGAAACCTGGCTTTCACAGGTACTATTCGGAGAATGATGTGACATGTCTGGGGAAGGAGAACCCAGCATTGATACGCCCAGTCCGGGCTAGATTCAACAAGCCATTTCTGAATCTGGATCATCCACTCGATTCCTACTGGATACTTGGGCACGGCGTCTAAGAGCAATGCATCGAGGGGTGCCACAACCGCACAAATTGAGCAATTGATCTCCACGACGAAAGCTAGGCTTATTCTTGGCGAAAACTCATATGCGCAAACCGAGTTAATATTCGGTCTTCTGGTTGCCTTTTTGGGATATTCGCCGGGGTGGTTGGACAAAACTGACTGGGTTTTGAAAGTGTCTCGAACACTACAACCCCCTGTTTGATCGGAGCCGCGACTTTTCTAAGCGAGCCTCGACCAAGATCCAGACGCTCGGAAGCTGCCACTGCCGGCCAGATCGATCCGAAGATGGGAAAATTTGGGACCCGTCCTTCGAATGTGAACATTTGGGTTTTTGCTCAGGCATGCTCACGGTTCAATTTGCATCGTCCATACCGCTGTCGCTGAACGCGGACTTATTAAGGACAAAGTTCTTCTCAAAAAAAGAGGAAAGAAAACCAACCAATACAGGATGTGCTACGATGGGTTGATTGTATTGATTGAATCCTTCTGAGAGCTTTGGATTTCAAAGCGTTGAGTTGGTTGTGGTAATGATTGGTTTTGAAGGTTGATACACAGGAGCCGGGATCTACGCTTCCGAGACTCAACACTACCCCAACGCCGACGCCGAGAGAAGCGAAAGACAGACGCGACAACAGGGTTTCAAGTTCCGGAGAGGCTTTAGTGATACTATTGATGGAATTTCGTCTTGTTGCAAGCACTCAAGAGTCTACCGGGTTTCGAGACGCGTCGGAGAGCGCAGCTGAAGGTGTCAGTGGCAGGGAGTTGCAACAAACAGATCGACGAGGTCAAGCGCCTAGTTTCGTCCTCGAATGTTGGAGAGTTTCCAAGTAAAAGTCGAGCATGTTTGATTGGCTCCGAGAGATCCGAAGCTTACAGGCTCTCCCTGTGTTGCGTCTCCTTGATGGCCGCTATGATCATCCTGTCAACTGTACCTTATATAAGATGGTTCGTCTGGTCTCAATAAGCTCATATCTCAGTCAGAATCTAAGCATCTTCTCAGTCCGTCTCAACTCTCCCCTTTCCTTCTTCTTTCCTGCAGTTCTGTGAACGCATTCGTTTCTATCGTTCCTTCGAGATCATTATCATTTACGCACTGCTAGTCGGTAGCTTTAATTTTTCGTCTCTCTCTTCTATCTTCAACTCCTTTATACCAAAAACCATCTCTCAACAGACAGCAACCATCATGTCTGCATCAAAGATCTTCTCTGTTCTCGCCCTCCTGGCTTACGCTGAGGCTCGTTTCGGTCAGGAGCAGACACCCGTCGCGGCTGTGGCTGCCCTCGGTGATGCCGGCTTTGGCGACCCTGGTGTTGCTGCCACCATTGCTGGAAGCATCCCAGGATCCCTGTTGGCTGCGGCCAGTCCTTGTGATAAAGTAAGAGATTCAAAGTTTAGGTGATCCGAACCGCTTGACTAACCAATGCACAGCTTACTATCGCTGATCAAATCGTTACGGAGCTGGGAACCGACCAGCAAGTCATCGACGCAGCTATCGGACTCGTCTCCGCCGAGACCAACTTCAACCCGTTCGCCGTAGACGTTCCCTTCGTCTGCGCAGATGCCTCGCTCCCAGCCACCGCGGCGCTCCGCGGCATCGTGCCCCTTGTCGACCCTGCGGTGGGCGGCTCGGACGCGGAGAACGCCAACTCTGCCACTTCGGTGCAGACTCCGTTCGACGCCGAGGGCCTGTCCCAGGCCGAGGTGATGATCGCCCAGGGGTTCGCCAACTTCACGGCTGTGGACGCGAACGGAGATAATGTGGTTCTTGACGGCCAGGACGGTGCTGCTGCCGGCGGCGATGCTGCCGGCGGCGACGATGCCGCCGCTGGTGATGATGCCGCTGCAGGAGATGATGCTACTGCCGCGCCACCCTTGAATTGCGGAGGAGGAAACAATGCCATTCCCAGCAACGGTACCGCGAACGCTGGCAATGACAACGCTGGCAATGACAACGTTGGCAACGGCAACGCTGGCAATGGCAACGCTGGCAACGGCACGATCGCCGACGGCAACGGCCAAGACGATGGAGCCAACAACGACAACAATGAGGTTGACAATGGAAACGACAACCAGGCTGACAATGGAAACGACAACCAGGCTGACAATGGAAACGACAACCAGGCTGACAATGGAAACGACAACCAGGCTGACGATGGAGCCAACAACGACAACAATGAGGTTGACAATGGAAACGACAACCAAGCTGACGACGGAGCTGCGGGCGACGATGCCGCTGCTGGTGGTGATGCCGCCGCCGGAGATCTCGACTTCGGCAACTGTCAACCCACCATGGCCCGCGTGGGCGGACTCAACGGCCGTCCCGCCGACGAGTTCACCTTCATCCCGCAGGACCCCCTCGTGGCTGAGGGCCAGCAGGAGGCGCTCAACCCCAACATCATCACCAACCGCATCTGCGACCAGCTCATCAACGTGTGCGAGGCCAGCCAGGAGGCCATCGCGGCGTGCGACGACGCCCAGGCGCAGATCGAGGCGCTGGGCACGCGCGACCAGAGCACGGCCGACACGTGGAACGCGCTGTTGGGCTTCGCCGGGGTTGACTCTACCCAGGAGGTTGTTTAAGGGCATCTGCTTGACGGTTGAGCAAGTCCCATCTAAGTAGTAGCTATTGAGTCATGTATAATCAAGAGATTGGATACGAATATCCGTATACATATGGTTGTGTGTTTGGGGTTTAGTCTTATACCGACCCCCCCAAAAAATGAAAACCCAATTTATAAGCTTATTTCCACATACATAACTGCCGAGACGTACCTGTGACATGTCTGTATGCCTTGCTGGAAAGTCACCCCACCGCAACATTACAGCAACCAGTAGCGTCCTCGCTGCTTCACGCAATGGTGCGGGTAGATCCCTCCGTAAAGTTCACCTCTTATCCCTCTCGAGACATTCAACGCGGCCGAATCCCTGCGAGCTGAAAACGACATCCCTCCCGCCAAGCCCCGGCCCGGGCGCTTGAGGCTTGACGCCCCAATCGCGCCCCTGCATGGCCGCCCTCGAGGCCGCACGCCTCCATCCCCGAAGTGGTCGGGATTGTCGTTTGTGTTAGCTTCACCTCAGCGTACGCGCCACGATGCATGTGCCGACCCTGGGGGGGAAATTTCGGGACGCGGGACAGGGCGCGCGGAACGTGAGTGCGGAAGGGTGCGTGGGCGGGGGGGAAAGGTACAGGAGGAGGAAGAAAGAGGAGAAGGAAAGGAGGATATGGAGAGGGAGGGATATTTGATGGGGTGGGTTCCCGGCTGGTCGTGGCGTTTCGTGGTTTCTTTCTTGTTCGGACTCTCTCTGTGCGAGTGAGGCTATACGCACAACTCAACTCGACTCTCCCAGCAACCGAATCGACACTCTCCCTCTCTCCGAATTGGAAGATAGATACACCATGGGCCGTAACGGGAAGCCCAAGAGGACATGGGGCGAGCTCTTCCTCCACACCGTCGGCGTCGGCGAGTCCAAGACCCTCAGCGTGTGGTTCATCATCGCCATCCTGCGTAAGTCGCACTCGTCAGATACTGTAAGCCCACGATCTGACTCAACACCGTTGAACAGTCGGCCTCGTGGCCAAAATCACCGTCCTGGTCAGCTGCATGTCCTCCAGCACGCGGTCCGTCTACCTCTTCCGCGTTAGTGCCGACGACCTCGTCAACGCTGCCACAAACACCACCACCGTCTCCGCTGACGCACTCCGCATCGACGGCCTGCCGAACCACTGGTACTGGGGCTTCTCTGGTACCGTTCTCCTGCGCCAGTTTTGGGGCGTTTCTCATCGTTGCTAACGTGTTGATTAGGCGTGTGTGCCGTCCACAGCGGCGGCAAGGTCTCGTGCAAGCGGTCGTTCCCTCCGACCATGACCATCGAAGACATGATCACTTTCGCCGTTGAATCGCAGCTCGACGAAGACACCTCCTCCGCCTCCGTCGCAAAGCAGATCAAGCCGTGGACGTCGGCCCTCGCGCAAGTCGAAGACGACCTCGCGTCGCCGTCGCGCCCCAAGAGCTTCCTCAAGGCCGCCATCGCGCTGACGCTCATCTCGACCATCCTGTCCTTTGTGCTGCTCCCGCTGGGCGCCGTCTCGCTGACCGGCCGGCTTCACCGCTGGATCCTTTACGCGGTGGCCTTTGTCGATGGGCTGTCATTCCTCGGCGCGGGGATCCTGGCCATCTATGCCATGGACCAGGGCCCGCGCGGGCTGATCCAGCTCTCCGGTATTGACCAGGGCAACGAGAGGACGTTTATCGGACCGGGATTCTATGTTCTGTTCGCCGGCGTGTTGTTCACCCTCATCTCTATCGGGCTGTTCTTCTGCGTGGCTTTCTGTGTCGTCCTGCTCATCGGCTTTATTGTCATGGCGTGCATGTCGAGTTGCTGCGGCAGCGGCGGCAACAGTAACAATGCTAATTACCAACCGGATTATAACACTGGTGGCGGCGGTGGTGGTGGTGTTAATGATAATGGTGGTATGGACTATAAGGCGAGGGAAACATACCAGGAACAAAACCACCCCAACTATTATAGCAACTCCAACTATTACAACACCCGTTAGTAGCGAGGATCACAGTAGGTAATGGTGGAGGGTGCTGTGAGCTTAATTCATCTGAATTAATTCATTGCTGGTCATACATCTTCTTGCGAGACACATACTCGATAAGAGGTTCTTTCGCTTTTACCGCCTCTCTGTTTGAACTCATGACACGTGCCTGTTTACATTACCACCCTGCCGCCGTTGGTACCGTCGTCCACTGCGTATTCACAGCGGAATTATCCGTCGATATTTGTTTTCCGCGTCCTAAGGGATACAAAAGTCAATCCAGCTTCCCAGGTACTCAAGGCGGTTGCCTTGTTGCTGCTGGCCTTTGTAGATGGCCTCGAACTCATCAAAGCTGAGTTTTCCCCATCCGCCCCGCTTCGTCGCCTTTTCCTCGGCCAGAGTCAATCGCTTGTAGTGTAGGAGCATCTCCGCTGTGATTTCCGCTTCAGGCTCATTCTCCTTAGGTTCAGAGGCGGCGGGGCGATGGTCCGTTTTGGGATACCATTCATATAATTCGCTGTCCTTCACTTCGCCGGCCGTGTTTGGCCTGAACTGTGGCAGTGTAGGATCACGGTACCCTTCAGAATCGACCTCGGGCTTGGCAGACTCCTCTTGGGGCTCATCTTCATGGATAATCTCCACCGTCGTGTCAATCTCTACGGCGTTGCGACCCTCAGGAATCTCGATAGTGTATCCAGTCCCGGCCAACAGTTCCTCGAGAGATTTCTCTTCACCGTTGGACCTGACCTTGGAGTCGGTGTCGTGGGCTGAGGGTTTCGAAACAGGAAACTCCGTGTCGTTTAGCTCGATGGCCTCAACCAGGTCCTCGTACTTTTCTCTTTGTTGCTTCGTTTCCGCGGCCTGTATTGAGAGGTCCTCTGCAGCCTTGAAGATCGTATCAAGGAGCTCGTTGAAGGCCTGCTGAGTGACTTGGTAGAGGATTTCCTTTCCAGCATCCCTTTCGGCTTCGGGCAGGCCACGACCTCCCCGTCGCTCGGGGACGCCCCCGGAGGATGACGAGGCGCTGGAGGGCACCTCAAAATCGTCCATGTCATCTGCCAAGTGAACCTTGGAGCTCGACGGAGATTTCGAAGACTCTGGTTGCTCCTCAGCCGACTTAGAACTCTCGCCCATTTCACGGAGGTCCGCCAAAATGTCTTCGCTATGCTCCCAATCCTCTGGCGCAACGCCTCCTTCTTCTTCGTCGAGATAAAACTGCCTTCTCTTCCACCTTTCATGCAGTTGCCTTCGGGCCATGTCCCTCTTCCGTTTTTCTAGCTTCGGCGCCCTTTGTCTGGTGCTAGAGATGACTCTGGCCCGAATCTCGCTGTCTGTGGGCATCCCTTCGGCAAAGTACTCGTCGTCGTTGTGAACTCCGTTTACACCATTGGGTTGGCCGCCGTTCCTCTCCTGGTCCTCATCTTCGCCATCCTCGGATGGCTCTTCGATTTCCAGCGTATGGTTGCCCATCAGGAGACCAGGTAACTCCTCGATTGTCGAGGGAGGCTCCAGTAAGGTAACCCAGTAAGTGCGCTCGGCATCACTCCCACTAAGGCGACGCACCGTCCGCCAATTAGTATCCGTATCGCTTCGGGTGATAAAGCGTCGGCGAGAACGGTGGTCGGTTTCACATGCAAACAAGCTGGTCAAGATATCCTCCCGCTTGGCCGTGTCCCCTCGATCCTCGACCACGACGCTCTCGTGACCATCGGTGATCTGAACACTTCCATCACGATTGTACATCTTGCCTTCGTGTCGCAAACCTCCGTCACCCTCGGGAACTCGGCCTTCCCTGCCGAATAAACTGCTGAGCGGTTGTCGGCTCGTCACTAGCTGCTGAGCTTCGGTGCTGGCAAGAAGTTGATCTTCTAGTCCATCTAGTATATCCTTGTGCATCTGCTTGTAGAGAACATAGTAGGCACGGAACATGCGGAGGAAATCTCTCCGATCCACGTAACCGTCGCCGTCAATATCGTAGCCAGCAAAAATCTTGCGTAACTTGTCCTTACGCTTTCTGTAAGACAGACCGTGGAGAAATTCGGTGAAGCCAATTAAGTCGTCATTGTTGGAGTCGTAGAAGGAGAACATTCGATCGTGGATGAGATTTGGCGCAGCATGGCGGGACCCCCCAGTTGGTACTAAACACCGCTCGAAAGTCTTGCGGTCCATGGCAATGCCAAGTTCATCCGGGTCGTCTCTCCATTCCGAGTTTGCCATAAAAGTCCACTGCTCCCAAAATGCTTCCAACTCCGGGCGTTCGAAACCAGTATCCCTCGACAGTTTGGGGATCAGTCCCCGTGGCAGGTTCCGTCGACAGGTATCCGGGTCTCCAGTATACCAGACCGGTTGCATCTGTCTAGGACCAAACGGAGGCGCGGGGACACGGATTTTGTAGAAGATATGCGTCTTGGTATGAACACCTTGCGCCTCGCAGGTTTCGCAGAGGTCAAAGTCGGCACAGTTGGCGCAGCGGTAGCGAACTCCACGAATGGGCACCATGCCGCAGGCATTGCACTGGCACCCGCGGTGGACACACCCATTGCGGCGCGCGTTGTCCTCAGAAACGCGAAAGAGGAGGTTGACGATGTTGTGACCAGCCCGCTGGTTGGGCGGGAAGCCAGGCTCGTTCCACCACTCGTCCACGCCACCCTCTACGATGGTCTCGCCGTCGCCCGAGGGCCGCACGGTATCGATGTCGACATTCTCGTCGCCAGGGGTTTCAGATGATGAGCTAGAGCTGGCTTCGTTCCTGCGGTTCCGGTTCGTACGGCGGATAGCGTTACTTCGATGTAGACCAGATCCTGGACGAATTTCGGGTTGGCGCGTCTCGCGGTTTGTGTATGCGTAGTAACCAATAGAGATAGCAGCGACCGCGGACACAACGGCCACAGCCAGTCGAGGCCGGGTTATACTCTCGACCGAAGATGTCGGCAACCACATGGCAGGCTATCTTTGCAGCATGGTGAGGCTGAGGCGTTGGGCGTTAGGAGAGGAGCGTTGTCGCTTGGAGTGGTGTACGAGGGAGGAAGCTGCGAATCCCTGGGGACGCGGGGCGCTTTGGAGAGGTATAATCGCCGGGGGGGGGCTTCGTGCGTCTGCGCGTGCGCGTGCGCGATGTTTGTTGTTATGTTGTCTGGACTTGTATGTGTGTTGGCGAGAGTTAAGTTGTGTGTCGGGAGGACAACTAGATGACAAAGCTAAGATGACGTTCGTACGTGCAGAACTCAGGTGAGCTTTAAACGCTGAAATGGAAAGCTGGAGTTTAGAGGTTGAAATGGGGACCTGGTCTGTGCGATCCCAGTCAAGGTACGTACCGCTTCTATGACACTGATCAATTAGTGGGACATCTTACAGCGGCAGAGCGCTAAAGTGGTGATGCTTGTCATGGATATGGGGACTCGAATATGGGCGGGAGCTGAATTTCCTCAGCCCACTTCGCTCTGCCGCTTCAACAACACCAAGTCACCAAAAGACGCAACCCCAATTGCACCTCCGCCGCCGCTCACCATGGCCGACGGCTTTCCTCAGCTTCCAGGGCCTTTGCCCTCGTCCTTCGACGATGACCAGTATGCTGTCTCCCCGGCGTCGCCCGCTGCGCAGTCGGCATCGGCTTCCAGATCCCCACTCACGCGATAGACAGCAAACGGTACAACGAAAAGCCTCTTCACAAGGTCTTTCGCAAGATCAAGGAGGAGCCGCTGATTCCTCTGGGTAATTGAGTTCTTATCCCCCTCCTCCTGCAGCTCTCTGCAATATCCGAAGCCTCCCCTCGCTCACACGTCTCGCTCCCCTCCCAGGAATGGCGCTCACGACCCTGGCCTTCATCAACTCCTACCGAGCTCTCCGCCGCGGCGACTCCAGACAAGCGAACCGGATGTTCCGCGCCCGAGTGGCCGCGCAGGGCTTCACCGTCATCGCCATGGTGGCGGGCAGCATGTACTACAACAAGGACCGCGAGAAGACCAAGGAGCTCCGCAAGCTCAAGGAGCAGCGCGACGCCGAGGAGAAGCGCATCAAGTGGATCCGCGAACTCGAAGTTCGGGACGAGGAGGAGAAGGCCATGAAGGCCCACCTAGCGAACAGGAGGAAGCAGGTCGCGGCAGCTGCCAGCCCCACCCCGACCGAGGAGCCGACGCCCGAGAGCCCCGGGGCGGAGCCGACGACGACGGGGACGGGGGGCATCATCGGTCGCATGGGGCTGTGGCCCAAGGACGAGAAGAAGGATGCGGAGGAAAGTGCGGCGGCCGAGGAGGCTGTAAGCGGAAGGCAGGAGAGAAAGAAAAATCCCAAGAGCTCTCTTGGTGATCTCGGCGAACTTATGGCCACTAAGAAGAAGGACGACGCCGACTCTAAGAAGGATTAATCTCACCCGCCACCTTATGACGGAGCCTATGCAGGAAGCGCAAGGAATCGGTGTAAAATCATCTGGGTCAATATGTTTTGTGTCCGTCTGTGGCAATGGCAAGGCCACGCAGTGTACGATATCGGGGCTGTACACTAGAGCAACATGGCTCTACTCTTTAGACTGGTGTTTAGTGTTCAAATGTCAGTCGTCTGACTTCAAATGATCTTTAAATAACCCGTATCAAACTCTCGTCGTCCGCACTGACTAAACAATAACGCCTTTTAGACTACATGAGCAATTTAGAGCCGTTAACCAGGTGACCACGACTCCAGTATTCGTACTACACCATGGAGCCTCCACTCCGGTTCGCTCCGATGAGCCCGGCCATCTCCAACAGAGCCCGATCGGCATCAATGTCCCCAGTTCCCAAATTGATCCTGCGACGGGCCTCGGCCTCTCTTTCTTCCCACGCCCATCTCTCCGCCTGTGCCTTCGCCTCCGCATCGCCACCGCACCCCCAGACTTCAAGGTTCTCGATCTGGAACCGATCCTGGAAGTCAAATTTCCTCACAGCGCTTGTATGAAAGGCCCCTCCTCGCGAGGTGTAGTCATGGTTGAAGACGCCAAACTCGAATGAATCATCGAGGAGCAGAGACACAGCTCCCAATCCATGGGTCTCAGCCTTCCGGTGGGCTTGCGAAGGCCTAGGGTGAGGACATCCAGCAGCGATCATCGGAGGGTTCGCGGGAGCTTTAGTGAAGGTAATGTATTCTTTGTTGATTGTTGAGGCAGGGAACACGTCGTGGATGGGCTCCAGTTGGAACAGCACTGTCTCCGAATCCCCAAAGCATTGTCTGTGAGTGTGTTTCCAGTGCTCTCGGATGTAGACTCCAAAAGTGAGACGGTCTGATTTGCTGCCGTGCGGGAATCTTCTGGAGGGAAGGGATGCTGCAAAAGACGCCTCTTGACCTCCATCTGGAAAGTCACCGAGGCGCGTCCCACTCACAAGGAGCAAGGTTGGCGCCTGCCAGTTGAAGACTTTGGTCTGAAAGCTCCCCATTGAGAACCCTGCATCGTTACCAGAATACAGCAGTCTGACTCTCCGGAAGAGATCTGAGCCGGGGAGGAAGAGTGATAACTGGGACAATGTACTGGCATTCAGGATCTCGCCGCTCTCGGGCAGCAATGGTTGTGCTATTTTCAAAACTTCGGCTGCATTCGTGGAATCACTCTGATGCTTCGAGAAGTCTAGGTTCTTGGAGAAGAGAAAATGTTCAAACAGGCCATTGAAACCACGGAAAAGATTTGGGCATATCACGGGGATGATCGTCTTGAAATGGTTGTACCTGATGCCAGGTGCTTTCTCAGCGTTGACAAAAGACGATAGGATGCATTCAGCAGTCGAGCGTAGACTCTCAAGCTCGTCACCGACAACGCGGTTCGAATATAGCGAGAGACTCTCCTGGGGGTCGAGCGGAGCCGCAAGCAACAGCAGCATCACGAGCTTCCGAAAGTTGTCAGATGGAATTGTTGCACCATGGAAGTTTGGTGCATGGCCCTGATCAACGGCTTCCTTGATGTCAAGAAGCTCGAACGCTGTCAGGACCAGGTCGTCATCTTCATCGTCGTCGTCGTCTCCGTCTTCGTGGGCTTCATCCACAGCAAACCCAGCAGCGTGTGAGTTTCCGTTCTGTTCCCTTTCCGGAGCTTCGTGGGTCAGAGCAGTTGGCTTGATCTCTGTCTCGGACAGTTGTCGATCATAGACGGCCATACTTTTGAACAAGAGCTTGGTCCTGTCAGTGGAGCCCCGAGCCAGCACCTTTCGAAACCGTTCCGTCATGATGACGACAACCATGATCATTTGCGGTAGCTCCAGTACGACGGGTGCATCCCGTAGAAATGGAAAGGCACCAAGATATGAAACCATCTGGAAGATGACAGGTGACGCATGGAGGATGTCCGGGATCTCCAGGTACCGCGCGATGGTGTCCTCCTTTAGGTACTTCATGGAGTCCTGCTGGTCGGCAAGGGACTTGAAAACATCCCGAAGTGAGTAGAACTCGAGAGAGGTGAAGCACTTGTCTTTGAACCTCTGTGCCTATTTCAAAGGGTTAGTCGATTGAGCCTCGAGGATATATGCTCCCATGGAGACAACCAGCCTACCAGTTCATGCCTTAGTTCCTCGTGCGTCCGCCGCGGCGGTTGCTCATCCGAAAGACTCTGGCCCATCTTGAGAGGCGGCCAGCTCTACACTCATCACTTCGAAAACGTAAGACTTGCTCCACGCCAGCAGCACTGGCAATTGAGAGAGGTTGATATGATCCGATTAATGGAGGCTGGAAGTCTGGAGAGTTCATGACATCTGGCGGGCGCTGACATAGTCCGACGGTACGTACCTCGCTACGTACCTCGCTACGTACCTCCTTTCTTGGCGCGAAAGAGATGACGCACGCGGATTCGGGGATTTCGTCGGGCCGGCACCCAACTACACGCCATCAATACGATCAATGGCTTCATTTGCAGACAAGATTGACCAGACACGGATTGGTTTTATCGTTTTATTTTCCTTGTGATCAGTTGATTCGAACCATATCTTGCAAAAACTCTCTTTTAACTATAAGTGTTTTTCCATTTTCGGACCGAAACCCAGTAACTAACTAGCTACCTTAGGTGCTGAACTAAAAACCATTCCCGGTAATAGGTGGGCTTACTTCAACGAGCACCAGTTGCAGATACATGCTCAAAGTGCCTGTCCAATTCTTTTCCAGTTCAGTTTCACCACACCCGGTTTTGTGTGTCATTTTCTCCATTTGGAGACCCTGAGATAACAACCACCGTGCGCAATGATTTCAGTCCACTCAACAATCACACGTTTTAGGCCTATGTTTACTATGTGTGTTTTACTTCACCTGCGTATTCTGTTTAGTTCTTATCCAGAGCTTACGACTTAACACGACGGGAGACCTCAAAAAATGCTGTGAAGGAGTGTAATTACCATTCTTAGTTACCAAAGAGAACAGGTGCAGAACTGTTGTATCCAGTCGTTCCGTATCCAGACTAGATGTGGTTTCCGTCGGCTCAACAAGCGACCGGTTCATTAGTATTGCAAGTGTGATGACGGTCTTGTTGATGATGCGATTTTCGTTCTGCTCTTAACACGAGCCGTGGCTCACTTTGACACTGACTTAATGTTAGGATCAAAATTCCAACAAGAGGCATTCGGAATGCAAACACACAGGTTGTCCTCATCTTCTTTGGGTCCCCAGTTAACCTCCACATCGAGTTTGCCGCGGGGTTCTGGATCCCGAGAAAAGACCTCAGGATTGACGGGCTCGGGATCCGCGTCTCGCTGGGCGAGGCTTGGGGGCTCTGCGTCCCGGAGCATGACTGCGGCGGAGACCAGGCCGAGGGATGCCGGCCAGAGGAGGACGTGTGATAGTCTCATAGTTGCTGTCTTCTTTGTCACTGTTGTATATGTGTTTTGCGATGAAAATGAAGATGAGAATAGAGAAGCAACATCGTGCTTAAATACTTGGATCTCGACCCAGGCGCCATACTATCTACTCTCTCATAATACCCAACCTCCCATCTACATCTAGGAAATTTCACATGCCACATGCAAATATCGTCATAGACATGTCCTTTCCGAAGAGAAGGCGGGAAAATCGTATTCATAATCGCGGGGGATTCGTGGGGTAATGCGCAGAGAAGTGTCAATGACATCTGTCTTGTCCTACCTACGCTCCAACCTCCATGTTATAGATAATCAAGTAACTTGCCAATGCTTCAACTATAGTCAACGCCATATTGTGAAAGCTTGTGCAATGCCACAAGGTTAGTAACTAAGAAATCCTCGCTGGCAATATGTCGTGCTGTTTCCATTGCGAAGTGAGATTGAGTTCTGAGGCTATTCCTTGTATGAGGAGGTGGTGGCTCTCTTGACCAGAATTGAGCATGCATATCCCCGACGTGCATGACAGACATGGTGTTTTGAGAGTTTTGTTGCACTGATGATGCAGCCATGACCATCCCATTCTCTCATCCCATCGTAGTGATTGCTGATTCCAAGTCAAGAAGCATAAGGCGAGACTACCAACATACTAGAAACCTCCTTCAGACGAGGAGTAGAAACCCGACAGGAGCTAGTTTGTTGTCCGCCTCTAGGATTCGTAGCTCGAGAAACCCTAAACTTACCCTCCACACGATCTCTTCTTTCTCACAGCTGCGAACGAGGTTGGTGCTAAAGCTAGAATTATCATGTAGAATAAAGGTTAGACGTGTAATGTGGGGCGTATTAGAGTTCGTGGAGTTTGATGATTCCTTGATTAGATATTTCCTTCGACCTACACGCATGCCGAAGTAAACTCACAGCGACCAGAAAACGAACTTTGACTGAGAAACATTTGCGATGCATTGATACTTCAAACTCAACTGGAGGAATGGAGAGAAGTGTGTCCGAAATGGCTGGTATTGTGTAATCCTATGCCTCCGGACCGATGTGGACGTACAGAATAGTCCTCGCTCGTGCTTCGAGCTTCCAAATATCACTGCGCCATATCCCAACCCATGTTTTCCTGCTCCGTGCTCCATTCTCGCCGCGTCTCCCTAATCCTAATGTGTTCGGTTCAATCAATCATGAAAAGTATATACACAGTATATGAGCGGCCAAGTCAAGTCACAACGTGGTGTTATACGGCTTCCCTGTCCTTCGCGGCAACAGATTTGACGAGCCGCTGGTAACGAGATTGGATCTCCTGCTCGGGGTCTCGCATGGGCCTGAGAGAGTGCCCATCAATAGGCGGCGTGGCTGATTTGCCTTTGGTAGTCCAGAGGACAGAAGAGTTCATGCCAGACTTCTGTCCGGGGACTGTATCCTCGGGCTTAGGAGTTGAGCCATTCGTCTTGGGTTCTTCCTCCATCTCGCCATCCTTACTGGCGCGAGGCAGCCTCATAGCCAGCAAGACGTACTCAGCACGTGTCATATTGTCCATCACATCATCCATATATCGTCGCACTTCATCTTGCGGAGCGACCACCCTTGCCAAATTTTCCAAATGTCGGCCATGTTGCGTATAAAGCCGAATAGTAATGGGTTGGTAATAGTCAAGCTCAGGATCTCCCCCGTACTCTGAGATGCTGCCCTTGCGCACGATCAGAAACGACGCGACGACTTGTTGGCCTGACGAGGTAGGCAGGTACTCCAAAATGCTGAACTTGGGGAAAAGGAAACGATCTCCATTCCCAAAATCAAATACCACAGCCGATATATCTGGTTTGGGAGTTGGTGGGGGCCCCTTGGAGCGCAATGCTTGAGGGTTGGCCTGCGGTGTGGCTTGGGGGGCCGGAGCTCTTGTGTGGCCATTGGGTATTCCGTTCGGAGACTGCTGTTTTATTTTTGAGGGTGCCGGCGAGGCACGTGGAGCGGCCTTCATATCCCGGTGCAACTTATCGAGAATGTCTTTAAGATCCGTTGCATCGGTGAAACCTGGTCGTCCTTCAGCAATCCGCCGGATCATATCCCTAGTTTTGTGGTCCTCGAGTGCCGCCTTGACCAGCAATACGACCAGAGGATCGCTCCGGGGCGGTGGACGGAGCTCCGAAGACTTCTGTTGGGGGTTCGAGGCGAGAACAATATCCAGGATGGTTCGGACCTCCTCAGCGAAGTACTTGACAGTCCTGCCGTCCACAAGGAGCCTGTCTGCTGACGGGCCCTGCTGGCCTCCCCTGCTTCGATATTCGGCATTCAGCTGGTCGATGATCTTTTGAAAGTGTGCAAGTTCCCCTTCTTTCGCCTGGCCCACCGCTACTCTTTTCATCAGGTCACGAAGTTCCGCGTCTCCCGAAGCCTTTTGAGCAAGCAAAGCAATAACAGGGTCGTTCGCAGTAGGTTTTGCGGCGGGGACAGCTGGAGCAGTTGAAGGAGTTGCTGGCTTAGCTAAACCGTTGGTGGGTGTTGAATGCGTGCTCATGGGCGGGCGTGGAGCTGGTGATGCTCTTGGGGCTGCCATTGGAGCCACTGGTGTTGCTGGCGCTGGAACTATGCCACCAGAGTGCATGGGTGCTGCCGAGGCCAAACCATGAGGCGGTGCCACAGGTGGTCCAGCCACATAAGGTCTGGGTGGGTAACTCGGACTCGGCGAGGGCGTCGTGTTGTTCGCCGAAGGACGTGCCACGAGTTTGGGAGAGGCCGCCGGGGGGGCAACTTGCTCTTGAGGTGGTCGGGGTAGTGACTGTGACTGTGCCGGAGACTGGGCTGGGCTCTGGACCACCGGCCTTGCAACGGTTGCGTTGCTCGGTGTTGGGGTACCAGTTGCGGACGCAGGTATTGATGGGGGAGGCATTGAGCCGTTCGGGGGGCCGTACTGGATGATGGGACGGATCGGCTGCTGCTGGGGTTGTTGTGGGGGAGGAATGGACTTCGGTTTAGGGTCCTTGACCACGTACATGGTAGCTTCGATAATGTGAGGCTCGATAGTGATGGTGACGGTGCCGACTTTGGACATGCTGTCTTTGGGGGGGTTCTTCGGGTCCTCGTTGACAACCCCCTTGCGCTTATGAGGCTTGGTCCAGTATTTGGCGAACAAACCGTCACTTATCCATTTATTACGCGACCGGGCGAGGGACTCGGCGAGAACACCACTAGAGAAACGCGTCAGTCAGTATGCAGCTGACCATATGGGGGGAAATATCACGCTCGTATGGCGACTTACCTTTCTCCCACTGACTGATATTCGTTGATCGATAAATCCTCGGGCTGCGCGACCTCGACTGTTGGAAGCGGCTGGCGAGCTTGAATCGACTTGGGCAGCGGCGGCGGCGAAGGCTCTTTTGGCGGCGGAGGCGGTGGTGGGGGAGCAGCAGGCGTGGCAGAGCGTTCTCGAGGCGTGATGTTGCGCTTTTTGGAGACCTGCTCGCTACGAGCAGCAGCCCGAGCGGGCAACTTGCGCTTCCTCTCCATGGTCGAGAGAGCGAGGGGCGAGTAGAATAATCACACGGCGAGTGATGAGCAAAGCATTATAAGAATGCCATCCAGGAGCGCGTCACCGGTGCTGTGGTGGCGGAAAAGCAGGCTCGAGGCGGGCGAGGGAGCTACTCCGAAGCGAAGCCAACTGGCAGCTGATGATGGGCAAGCTGCCTCGGTGTTCGGGCGTGTCGGAGGGCGGGAGCGAAAAGGCCGGGAAACAGGAGAGGGGAGAAGAAGCCGGACGGGAGGTGAAGCGAGGATGCGAAGAGCAGGAGGTGTAGCAGAGGGTAGATGAAGCAGCGAGATTGGGAATGGGAATGGGAATGGGAACTTTGGAACGGATGAAGGTGCGGCGCGGCGGCACGAGCAGCAATGGCTTAATTAACCCACAGACAGCGGGCCAAGCACCCGAGGGCAGAGCGTGGAGAGAGGTGCAACGCTGCCAGATGGAGCATGGAGAGCAGGGACATGATTGGTCCGGGGATCGAGTAGACGGACGAGGACAGGGCAACGAAAGAACGCTAGCGCGTGGTGCGCCAGACTCTGGAGGTGGCCCTGCAGCTAGTACTGGTGCTGTGTGCCGTGCAGCGGTGCAGCGGTAGGTACCTGCTGTAGGTACGAGTGCGGACTGTGAGGTGACCTGAGTGCACTATCACTTATCGCGTGCCAGTAGAGAACTTAGCTGAAGCCTCCATACCTAGGTACCAAGCTTAAGGCTCATCGGGGCTCATAGCTCATGGACCGACAATTTCAACACTGCCCAAGGTGCACTTCACAGCCTCCAAGGCCGCCCGCACAATGGCACAATGGCCCGTGATGAGCGCCGAGTCCACAGGTGTTAGCCCCCTAATAAAGCTTGCCCCCGCGGACCTGTAATGGAGCATGTGTAGTAAGTTTAGGTAAGCCTGCCCCAAATAAGCCCAGACGATGGCGAGCACTAAACCAAGAAAAGGCATACGAAAGCGATGACCTCGACACGATATTCATCGCCGACCTGACCTCCGTCTGTGGGTATCACTTATGGTTCTATAAATATGACAAACCAGTTCCCGTCAAAATTCAAACGCATGGGTTCTCTTTCTTACGTTTCCGTTCACGTACCCCCGAATTCATCGGGAGGCAAATGTCTCTTCCCGCCCGTCGTCGCATCGACCCTGCCAGAGTGATGGCGGCTCTGGTCTTAGCGGACGATCCAGACTCTTGTTGTGGGGCTGCACCTGTTACAGCCGCATCCCCCTCTGCAGGCCGCGGCGACGCGCGTGCCTTATCACAAATACCTCCTTGGCACTGCCCCTCCCCACACATCGAGAAGTACACCTGATCCGAGCAATAGTTCCTGGCCGGGCTTAGCGCGGCACGCCCAATGTCTGATTCAACCTCAAAACTCGGGCGCAGCACCGGCGATTCTCATGACGCGGCGCTTCTTGCGACGGATGCCTCGGTATCAACTTCCGGCCATGTTTGCTTGATTTCACTTTGGTTAAGATAACTACTCCTTCCATTGAAGGCTTTCCAAGTTCACCATGGTAGTCCCACTGCATCCTGCGCTGCGCTCTGCCATCATCGCCGTAGCCGCCCCTCTCGGCTTGTATTGTGTCTTTCTAGGCCTCGGTATCACCCCGTTCTTCCAGAGACAGTAGGGAGCGCTCCTTGGGATTTTCTATCATTCGTTCCTGACACTACCTTCATAGCTTTTTATATGCACACAGGGTTCACACCCTTTGGTGGACGGACATCAACAAGCCAGAACAATGGGGATTCGCCCGTTTGTCCATCCCTTATCCCACTTCATGTAGCTTTGTCAGTCAGATCACTAACACAATATCCCTAGGTAACCAAGTAACACCATTCTCCTTACGGACCTCTGATGAGGAGACTATATACGCTTGGCATATTCTGCCACTGCCGCTTTATCTACAGAATGAGGCAGCTATTGCCGCTCAGACTCCTGGCTTCTCAAAAGACTTTACCCACACGGAGTCATTCCGTTTACTCAAGGAGGACCCAGAATCGCTACTAGTTCTATATTGTCTGTCTTCTCTAATTCCTTTCCTCTGACGACAAAATGCTAACTCTGCCTGCCTAGTCCATGGCGTGAGTCTGCAATGGCCCATTCAAAGTAACAAAGTACCTTCTAACCCTCGGCAGAACGCAGGCCATATTGCCCAAGGCTTCCGGCCCGATAGTTATCATACCCTGACGGACACTTCATCCTATCATGTCATCGCCATCGACTACCGCGGATTTGGTCACTCCACCGGCACTCCGTCAGAAGCGGGCCTGATTCAGGATGCATCCGCGCTTGTTGACTGGGCCATGGAGACTGCAGGCATCCCCCCCAGCCGTATCGTCCTTCTCGGTCAGAGTCTAGGAACCGCCGTTGTCAGCGGTGTAGCCGAAAAGTATGCCCTCCGAGGCGTTGAGTTTGCGGGCATCACCCTCGTCGCAGGTTTCAGCGACTTGGCCTCCTTGCTTACTGGATACCGCATCGGCGGCATTTTCCCAGTGCTGGCGCCGTTCCGCGTCTGGCCATGGCTGGTGAAATCGTTCAATTACTTTGTTATAGACAAATGGCGTTCTGCCAACCGTCTCGCCAACGTTGTCCGCCACACCAAGACTAGACTGAGGATCAACTTGGTGCATGCCAAGAATGACGCAGACATTCCTTGGACTGAGGATAACAAGCTATTCCGATCTGCAGCGAACGAAACTGTAGGTATCCTTGGTGATGCCGAGTTCGACGCGTGGAAAGAGCAGCGGACCGTCAGGAAAGGCGACGACGCCTTTGTCACGACATGGACCGCGGAGCCCAACATTGTGATTCGACAGGAACTGTTCCCGTATGGAGGTGAGTTCGGTTGGTTGGTCCCGCATGTCGAAACGCAGGCTAACAAAACCACAGGTCACAATGATCTTATGGGGTATGCGCCGGTTGCCCTAGCCATCATGAGGGCATTTGATCTACACGGAACTACGTACGCAGAGGTGTAGAGTCCGACATAGAAACGAGGATAGAAATAGAAGCTCAGTCTGTAAATTGCCCCAGTCAAAGCTGGCGATCAAGACTTTACCATGATGATGCTAAGCAAGTTCTGCACAAGTACATTTAGCTTTGCAAACATGGCCCGGTGACTATTCGCCTAATATAGCATAAATACTAGGCACCTACTAAGGGTTTCCAACCATTGCGGGTACAACTAAGGTATCAAATGCTGTTGTGGGAGGCTCTCATGAATGGAGAAATCTCCCTCAACCACCCCGGGTGATTTTGCTTCCGAGGTATCCCTTGGAATGATGAGACAACCATACCAGGAATGTCTTTGGTAGAGTTTACAAGAATGAGGGTTGAGGATTTTTTTATTTTTATTTTTTTTTGCTTATGAAAGGCAGGTTGTAGTGTTAAGCCATTGGAGACGTAACGCTTCTGAAGGCTATGCCAGAGGCACGTGAACGACGGTAGTCGCATTACGCCCGAGGGAGGACGTCTTCTCCGACAGAGTCCCTTGTGGACAAGTGTGCTATAAGAAGCCTGGGAACATCTGGTCTACTTGACCATTTGTGGGCAAGTTGAAAGCGAGCCAGCAAGGTCATCATCAGTGCAACCCCGCAGTCGTGTGTGAATGTTACCCCACCAAAAAGAGCTGCCACTTCTGTTCTAGAACTCAGACGGCCAAAAGTCTTCAACCTTTGTCCAACTGCAATATACCCGTCGCCCACAATGCCGCCGCCTTCAGAATCCAAGCCGGTCGATCCCGTCGTCGAGGAGACAGACGCCAAGCTCAAGGGAAAGCAAGTCGCCACGGCCGAGTCCGAAGACGAAGACGATGACGAGCCCACCGCGGCCGACGCTGCTAGTGCCGACGCTGGCCAGACCGACCAGAAGAAGAAGAAGAAGAAGAAGTCGAAGCGCGCCAAGGTCAAGGAGGCGCTGACCGGAAAGTCGTCATCGTCGGGAGTTGGCAGCAGCGAGGCGGACCTGCAGAAGGCCATCTCCTCCCTGACGCCAGAGCAGATCCAAGAGTTCATCGCGCTCAACCCAGCGCTAGCCAGAGAGGTGGCCGAGGCGTCGGGCAGCGCGAACCCGTCAGCGGACGAGGCGGCCAACCAGCTGCGCAAGATGAAGCTCCAGGACATCATGACGGGGCTGGCGGCCAGCGGCAAGAACGCCAAGGACATGGGCTCGTACAAGTTCTGGCAGACGCAGCCCGTGCCGCGCTTCGGCGAGGAGGGCCAGCTCGAGGAGGGTCCTCTGCGCACCCAGACCGTCGACGATGTGCCCAAGGAGCCTGCGCCACTGGTGGATGGCTTTGAGTGGGTGACGATGGACCTGACCAGCGACGATGAGATCAAGGAGGTGTATGAGCTGCTCAACGGTCACTATGTCGAGGACGACGAGGCCATGTTCCGGTTCAACTACTCCCCGTCTATCTTGCGATGGTATGAGTCCCCCTACCCTAATTTGATGGGCCATTCCCGTTTGCCATATCAGTAACAACTGACACGTCCAGGTCCATGATGTCTCCTGGCTGGAAGAAGGAGTACCACGTCGGTGTCCGCGCCATCCAGTCCCGCAAGCTCGTTGCCTTCATCTCCGCCATCCCCGTCAACCTGCGCGTCCGCAACAAGCACATCATTTGCTCCGAGGTCAACTTCCTGTCCATCCACAAGAAGCTCCGTGGCAAGCGCCTCACCCCCGTCCTGATCAAGGAAATAACCCGCCGCAGCAACCTCAACGAGATCTGGCAGGGTCTCTACACCGCCGGTATTGTCCTCCCCAAGCCCGTCAGCACCTGTCGCTACTACCACCGTGCACTCAACTGGCAGAAACTGTACGAGGTTGGCTTCAGCCCGTTGCCTCCCAACAGCAAGCCGCAGTACCAGGTCCGCAAGTATGCGCTGCCTGAGAGTACCGCCACCAAGGGCCTGCGTGCGATGGAGGAGAAGGATCTCGATGCTGTCATGGACTTGTACAAGCGATATACGGCGCGGTACGACATGGTGCCAGACTACTCGCGTGAGGAGGCGTACCACTGGTTTGTCCCCAAGATTGAGCCCAGCGGCGAGCAGGTCGTCTGGACCTACGTAGTTGAGGTAAGCTTCCCCTAAACTCTTCCTCATGCAATTCTTACCCAAGTCTAGGAAAACGGCAAAATCACCGACTTCTTCTCTTTCTTCAGTATCGAGTCCTCGGTCATTGGCAACGCCAAGCACAACGTCATCAAAGTTGCTTACATGTTCTACTACGGCAGCGAGGTTGGCATCCGCGAGCCCTCAGACAAGCCCGCTCTCAAGCTGCGCCTCAATGAGCTCATCCACGATGCCCTCATCCTAGCCAAGCGCTTCAAGTTCGACGTATTCAACGCCCTGTCTCTGATGGACAACGCCCTTTTCCTCGAGCAGCAGAAGTTTGGCGGCGGCGACGGCCAACTGCACTACTACTTGTTCAACTACCGTCTGAACCCCATCTCTGGCGGCGTCGACAGGAAGAACCAGCTCGACGAAGTGAACCTTAGTGGCATTGGTACGGTCATGCCCTGAGCGCAAGCGAATGAGGAGGAGCAGAAGGGCGACGACGACAACGTCTAGGTTTCAGATAGATGAGACGTAGAGGTTGCAATCTTGCAGAGGCCCAAGGGAAACCGATTCAAAGCAAATGAAAATGAATACATGTATGAAGAGATGAATATCCAACGGTCAAAGACGACTAGCCACTTTAGAACACCCAGCCGCCGCCCCTATCTTTGAGACATTCACATACCCCCTCCCACTTTGTAAACGTCGTGAAACCTTAGTTACACTTCCAACTCACTCTCTCCTTCCACGCCTCATCCACCATTACTCCAGCTTGCTCCAAACCGCCAGCCTCTCCTCCAGCACGCCGTTGAACCACTCAACCCGCTCCACGGGCGCCGCGTGGCCCAAGCCCTCGACAATGAGCCCCACGCCCGGCTGCATGGCATGGATCAAGCGCTCGCCGTTAGGCAGAGTGATCATGTTGTCGCGGGTGCCGTGCATGACGAGGATGCGCTCGCGACCGACGGCGTCCGCAATGGCGGCCATCTGCTCGTCCGTCTTGTGGTGCCAGCCCGCGGCCAGCAGCTGGCACAGCACGCCCTTGACGGAGAACTCGGCGGCGTTGCGCCGCTTTGCGAGCTCCTGGGCCTGGAAGCGCTGGAAGTTGGAGTCGAAGTGGCGGTAGTGATCGGGGCCGGCGCCGAGTGGGCCGCACCGGGGCGTCGAGCCGGGCACGGGCAGGGCCTCGGCGTCCGGGGCGGCGAGCCACTCCGCGCTGAAGAGCTGGCGGGCCGTGTCGGCGATGGTGCGCTCCATGCTCTTGGGCACCAGGAAGCCGATGCGCTCGACCACGGTGTCGACCAGCTTCTTGGAGTTCTGGACCGAGGCCGACGAGCAGAGCAGCGAAAGTGATTGCAGACGGTGCGGAATGACCTGGGCGACCTCGGCGGCGATCATGCCTCCCAGCGATATCCCAGCCAAGTTGACCTCGCGGTCGGCCGTCCAGCCGACGTGGTCCAGCACCTCGATGACGTCCTTGGCCATCTCGCTGGTCGAGTATCGGCCCAACGGCTTGTCGCTGCCGCCCATGCCACGATTATCGAGGATGAGCACCGAGTACAGATCGCCGTGATCATGGCCAAAGTACTTTGTCTGGCGCTGCCAGGCGGACTTGAAGCCGGCCAAGCCCATGAGGAGCTATCGCAAACGGTTCACATTCAGCGAAAGAGTCACGCCCGAGTGGTGACACGGTCTTCGTGCGGACAAACGTACCACGAGCTTGATGGGCCCGGAACCGTGGATCTCCCACGCGATCCCGACGGGGCCGCCCCGATCCTTGGCCGCTGCGAACTTGCCCTGCGAGTGAGGCTCCAGCGCCCAGACGGTCGTTAGGTAGGCCGGGTGGTTAAGCGTCTCCTCAATGGAGGGAAACGACGGGTATCTGCGGCGCATTGTTACAAGCGCGAGGTCAGTTCTTGTGCTTGAGGACGAAGGAAAAGAAAGGGAAAAGAGGGAAAATAGCAAACGGAAATGATGGGGTGGCTTTGATCACTTACGCAGCAGTTGTTGTCATTGTTGTTTGCTTCAGTCTTGGTGCCTCACGGTGTCTCCAACAAACGAATGACAGGCTTGAGTGAGGGTGGATGGCAAGTTGCGAACCAACAGTGCTATTATACGTGGTAGGAACTGGATAATTCAGAACACAGACTCCAAGAGCAGCTTATTCCAATGCAAAGTTTGCAGGTACAGACGGAAAGACAAGGCTTAGAAGACGACTAAGATCACATACATTCAAGCACTCCAAGCTAGGACGCGAGTTGATGTGTCTTTCCCAGGACGATCAACTCTTCAATCCATCTCGTCATCCTCGCCCACACCACGCGGGGAGTGTCGTCAGTGGACCGAGGGCCGCAGGTTGGCTCGGAATGCACGTGCCATTTTAGACTATGTTGAATGCCGAAAGCGAGCTTCAAGACTTGTCGCGCGACAACTCTTGACAAATGTGATCGAGTCCCAAGTTCAGCACGTATGCATTAGCACTTGGCTTTGAGCTGTTGAGACACACTCGCTGACGTAGGTACTTCCCAGTTAAAAGATAGACCGCGATACTATCGAACCAGGGTCACGGAGTGGCTGTCCTGGGGACCACGAAGCTATATATGCGTGGCACTTGATCCCAGCATGTTTGA
This sequence comes from Neonectria magnoliae, assembly GCA_037954305.1. Classification (NCBI taxonomy): domain Eukaryota; kingdom Fungi; phylum Ascomycota; class Sordariomycetes; order Hypocreales; family Nectriaceae; genus Neonectria; species Neonectria magnoliae. Next base: position 174,369 of record JAZAVK010000013.1, on the reverse strand, counting down.
TAGCTGAACCAGGTAAACAATTAACGCATCTATTGAATCGACGATTAAATGGGTTCTAATCTGGAAAAAAACGGCTTCAGATCTGTATCCCATATCAGAATTGCACCTACCGAGGCGGTTATTCAAGTCCAGGTCCCTCCCAACTTGACAGAAGACCCCTCGATGGACATCCATCGATCGATTCAGGAACCCGCCCGTTGACCGGGCCAGGTTTTAGTGCATCCTTGTAGGGGACAGGTTTCAGCCACCAATGAGTTAAACCGCTATTGCCCTTGTCGAGCGGCGCTCGGTGGGCGATGGTCCGCTAGACTGATGGGGAACCAGTGATGATTGGAAGAGGCCACGACGTCAGTCGCATCCACCAAAGTCGATCCCTTACACCACCGACTCCAACAACACGATCCTGACAACGTTCCCACTCCACGCTTGCTTCTTGTCTTCTGGCATCCGCTTCTGCTTACTCTCTGCATCTGCTTGCATTTGATTGCTTAGCGGCAGGCGGAAGCTAGCGTCGCACCCACGAGAATGTCAATTCGGTCCCAGTAATAGCCAGTTATCCACCACCAACCTCGTCCACGATGCCTCTGTCCACGACGCTCGTTTCCGTCGTCTCCCTCCTCCTCGCCCTCCTGGTCCCGTCCGCCTGGTCCATGGCGCTGACCGACGATGACCTGCGCAACATCCCCTCGCCGGGTGACGACTTCCACATCACCAAAGGCAAGCTGCTCGCCCCGATCCTGATCCCCCGCGTCGCCGGCACCGAGGGCTCGTTCCGCACCCAGCGGCACTTCGTCGACTTCTTCCGCGACAACCTCCCGGAGTGGTCTCTCGAATGGCAGAACACCACCTCCAAGACCCCCGCGACCGGCGATACCGATGTGCCCTTCTCCAATCTCATCTTCCGCCGCGATCCGCCCGGCGTGGATCCGGGCGATGTCGGCCGGTTGACGCTTGTCGCCCACTACGACAGCAAGTATGATCCCCAGGGCTTCGTCGGCGCAACAGACAGCGCAGCGCCATGCGCCATGCTGCTGCACGTGGCGAGGAGCATCGAACATGCGCTCAAGGCCAAGTGGGAGGCGGATGACGGGCTAGAAGAGCCCAAGGGGGTTCAGATCCTCCTCTTGGATGGCGAGGAGGCCTTCGTCCACTGGACTGACACCGATTCCCTATACGGGGCAAGGTATGACGACGCCATGTCATGACAAGCGAGCGAGGAACTGACAGACATCTAGGGCACTCGCTGAGGACTGGGAGACGCAATTCCACGGCTCCATGTCCACCTACCGAACGCCCCTCGACTCCATCAGCCTCTTCGTGCTGCTGGACCTCCTCGGCTCCTCAGACCCCAGGGTCCCTTCGTATTTTTTAACGACGCACTGGGCCTACAAAGCCATGGCCCAGCTGGAGAAGCGCATGCGAGACCTAGGCGTGCTGGAGACCAAGCCGGTAAGACAGTTCCTGTACGACTCGGAGAAGGAGGCCAGCCATTTCGGGCGCAGCTACGTCGACGACGACCACAGGCCATTCATGGAGCGCGGCGTCGACATCCTGCATATCATCCCCTCGCCGTTCCCGAAGGTGTGGCACAAGATGGAGGACGACGCCGAGCACCTGGACCTCGCCACGGTGCGCGACTGGGCGAGGATCACGACGGCCTTTGCGGTGGAGTGGATGGGGTGCCAAGACCATATGCCAAAGCTGCCTGTGAGCACTAAGGCGAAGAGAAGCGAAGACACAGCAAAGACAGTGACGAGTCAACGAACGGAGTTATGAACAGATACAGGGACAACCCATTTGGGATCGGCGTACGGGGGACAAATTTCATTCCACAAATAGAGAGTCGTTTGCATCAGCGGGTCGGTTGAGTCGAGGAGTGGTTGTATGAATGGGAACTGAACAATTGCTAATTGATGATTGTTTCTCGGTCCTTTGATTTCCCTCTGGCAAACAACACAGCTGGTTCAGTGTCGGAAATGATGCTGATAAAAAGAAGAAGAATCACATGCCCACACGACCACTGCAGACACTGACTCGTAGCTTGCGGTGTCGCGCAGGACCATGATCCTCCCTGCACGTCAGAAACCAATTATGAGCATCGCTAAATACCCCGCGGTAGCCCTCGTGGAACGAGCGCCGAGAGAGGCATTTTACCAGGTTGTTAGTAGGTATTCCGGGTCTCCGGCAGCGAGCTAAGACGTCACTAGCCAGTAGACGCCCAACCAGACTGAAAGCAGAGCCGACAGAGACACCGAATATACGCACGCTCCCGAAGTAAACGCCAGAATTCCCCTGATTGGCCGTCGTCGCCCTGCTGCGACTGGATGGCCGGAGGGCGCAGTTCATGTACATGCGTGCTTCTTACAAGGACCGCCTTTATTCTGACACGCCCGACGGCCGGGGCGGGTCACTCGTTCATGGGGCCCTTGCAGCCTTGACGTTGCGGGACATAAGGTGGTCTACCGCGGAGTCGAGAACAAGATGACCTGACGTCGCGGGCTCGATTTTCTTGACTCACTTCCGGTTGTTCTTCTGGTCTCATTTCACTTGGGAATTGCTCACCTTCCTTGTGTAACCGACTTGTCGCAAACTTCAGGGGCCCGCTCACCTTCAAAACTCGACATTCCGCTGATATCTGGATCCTCATCGGTTTACACACAGACACAACACTGAGACCAAGACACGGGCTTCACCGACAACACCATGGCACCCGTCTACTCAGAGGCTCAGGTCGCCAAGTTCCTCTCCCACCTCAAGGTCCCCTCCGAGTTCTACATCGGCAATAAGCCCATCCTGGACCATGCTTTCCTCTCCGCCATCCACAAGCACATGATCACCGAGATCCCCTACGAGAACCTGCTGCTGCACTATTCGGACCACCAGACCATCACGCTGGATCCCCAGGAGATCTACCGCAAGATCATTCTTGACGGCCGTGGTCGTGGCGGCTACTGCATGGAGAACAGTCTGTTGCTGACTTACATGCTCCGCGCGCTGGGGTTCCAGGTGTATCCCGTCGGTGTCCGGGTACGGTTGCGCAAGGATGGGATTCCCCACGGCGGATTTCCCGGCTGGTAGTTCCCTCCCGTTGTCATTGTCAAGAGCCCAATGTTAAAGCCAGCAACAGGGTTCATATCGTCAACATCGTGACGCTGGCTGACAACACGCGGTGGGTGCTCGACGTCAGCTTCGGCGGCGACGGCCCCACCCAACCGGTCCCGATGGTCGAGGGCACGGAGTGGCGCAACATGGGCACGCAGGACGCGCGGCTGATCCGGGACTTCATCCCGGGCCAGACGGAGCTGACGGCGGGCCGGCGGCTGTGGATCTACCAGTGCCGCAACGCGCCGGACCAGCCGTGGGCGAGCCACTACGCCTTCAGCCACGCGGTGGAGTGGCTGGCGGCGGACTTCGACGTGGTCAACCAGGCGGCGAGCACCAAGAGCTTCCAGACGACGACGGTGCTGGTCGTCAAGTTCCTGCGGCGGGCGTGCGTCGCGGCCCCCGGCGGCCAGGACGTCTACGGCAAGCGCATGCTGGTCGACGCCGTGGTCAAGGAGAACCCCGGCGGCAAGACGAACGTGGTGCAGGAGTGCGCGACGGAGGCGGAGCGGGTGCAGGCGCTGAAGGAGTGGTTTGGCATCGAGTTGACGGAGGAGGAGGCGCAGTCGATCAAGGGGCATGTGAAGGAGATTCAGGTGTCGGCGTGATTTAGATAGGACGTGGGCGATGATGGTATTCAGGTTATGTTACGGGCATAGAAAGCGGATAGTAGCATGTACGTCCTCGGGATGAGGCCGTCTCGTAATTTATGAATAAATGGATATAAATTAAAGATTGAGTGATCCGGAGTAATGTCCAACACCAATTCATTCCACCCAAGTTAGCTACCATCAACTCCTAGGCAGCTTCATAGCTGAACCTCGTAGCCAACTCAAGCATTCCCTTTCATTTTTGACCTGCACAATGTCAATTTTGATTAGTCTGAGTATAGCTTAAGTGAGGAGAGAACCAATTGAGCTTCCTCATTCACTTCTTCTTCAATAATAGTAACCAGTGCTTCAAATGATGCCCAACACGAATGAGCTACCCTACACCCCCAGCCATGCAACTCCAAAAAAGTACCGTTGCGGCTCCACCAAGCTCCAGATAGCTTCGGCCAATCATGCTGCTCCACCTACCTCCACGTAACCTCCAAGGAGCTACGTGCCGTATCCCGGCTGCCATCTCCATTATCTGGTCTCTCTCCAAGCTGTCCAGTCTTCACCACTTCCCGTCAGCCTCATTCCCACTACCACAACCCTCCAACCATGCGTCTCTCCATCGCATCGTCCCTGCTGCTCCTCGCGGGCGGCACTGCCCACGCTGCCACCACCTCGTGGGGCTTCGCCGACGCCTCGGTGTCTGTCGGCGCCAAGAAGGCCAGCGCCGTCTCCCAGAAGTGAGCGAGCTCCCACCAGCGCCGCATCCAACCGGACATCGAGCCGCGCTTTTTACCTGGATACTGGAGGAACACAATTTGCTGACGGATGAGCATTGCAGGTTTAGCGGAAAGGAACAGGCCAAGGATGCCGTCGTTCTGGGCCACAAGGATACCGTCACGGTGTCGCTGACCACCAAGGAGGGCTCGAAGGACAAGCGACCGCATCAGGCATTCCTGGTCCTGACGGAGTCTTCTGGACTCGAGGCTCCCTTCCCCCTCACCGTGAAGCCCTCCGGAAAGGCCACCGTCGAGATTGTACGCCATTGCGCATCCCCGAGAAACCCGCGATGACAACTGCTGACGAGTCCCCCCCCCAGTCCCAGAAGGATCTCCCCGTCCAGCTCCTCCTGTCCGACGCCCCTCTTAAGGCCAGCGTTGTGCTTGGCTCCTTTGGCTCGTCCAAGGCATCCATCGCTCCCGTCTTCGACATCCAGATCCAGCTTGACCCTAACACGCCCGCTCCGCAATACAATGCCCCCGTTCGATACGGCAAGCGCGCCGAGATCCGCCACACTTTCCGCGAGGACGCCAAGAGCCCGCCCGTGATCATCTCGTTGGTCTTTGTGCTAGCCGTGCTGGCTACTGTGCCTGCACTCTTCGCTGGTGTACGTATTTTGGTTGTCCTATTCTACAGAACAGTGCTAATCTGGTCTCACAGTGGTTGTTTCTGGGCGCCAACGTCGACCACCTCTCCAAGGCTTTCGGCGCTGCGCCGGTCTCGCACGCCGTCTTCTTCGGATCGATTCTTGGAATCGAAGGTGCTTTCTTCCTCTACTACACCGTGTGGAACCTGTTTCAGATCCTGCCCCTCATTGGTGTTCTCAGCGTCGTGTCGTTCCTGAGTGGAAACAAGGCGCTGAGCGAGGTCCAGAGCCGACGCCTTGCTGGTGAAAGGTAAGGAAATCTAGGTGACGATTCGCAAAGCTGGGGCTTTTGATAGACGGCGTCGATGAAGCCTTCGACTATTGGGATGGCGCTACACGGTGCTGGGTGAGACGGCGCAGTGGGAAGGCCCAAGCCCGGACAAGACGGGCCATGTATATGATGTACAATAAGCGAACGCGAGAGGCGAGAACCTCACTTGCTAAACAGAATAAAAAGGAAATTTTTGAAGGCATGTTCTCTTTCAAGATAGAGCTAGTCTACTCTTTCTCTGTCTGTTCGGTGCTAGCTCTTCATCAATCTCAACTCCTTCACAGCGACCCTCCCTACCGCTCTACATGAGCCATCATCTAGAATTAACTCTGGCGGCGGATGGTGAACTCGATGATGGTCGCTGGCATCATGGAAGTCTCTTGATCTCTTTACCCATGCCTGCAGTAGCACTCAGAGCTACAAAGGGAGAATTATCTGAGCAATTAGTACCTTCAGAGCTACTTTACCCTGATCTGGGCAGCCGTACTGGAGAAGGCATCGAATTTTGGTTATAGTTTTTTAACACGTTTTCTGAGAGCTTGTACTTTGTCCGCTGTGTAGTCCTCATGCCTGGTAGTTTCGACATGTCCAAAGAACAACCACAGTCAAGATACTTTGTCTTGATAATGCACCTAACTACCTGTTGATCCTCGCATTTTACAACGGTGTTCTGGGCCATTTTTATTGCATACAAATTATTTCACAAAAGTTTCAGCGAAAGTAAGTAAGTACCTCAGACATAATGCTATTTGAAGAGCTATCGTATCTACCTAGGTAGGTAGCCTTATGTACTAATGCCTCGAACACTAATACCTCAAGCACTGATACCTCAATCACCTCATGCTAATGAGTTTTGGTAATCTTGCTCGCAAACTCTTCAACCCAGCTTTCTCAACGAATTCGAAAATCGCCCATCAGCGCAGGCCTCGATCTCATGTCAATACTTATGCGGCCTTGCTTTGGCGCAAGCGTCTAAGTCTGGAACTCGTCTTGAGGGGGAAGGGTTGGTCCCATGCCACCATTGAACTTGACCAACTTAGCCTCTTCGTAAGCTGGCGCAATAGCCTGGAGGCCGTATGGCGTCCCGCTACTTTCGATGTATCCCAGGGGGACCGCAGCCATGGGATAGCCTTGAGCGTTCGGTGTAAGTACTTGATCAAGCAACCCAAGGTCGTTGGGTACGGTACTCACGAGCGGCAACCGATACAGCTGCAAAGTAGCTTCCGAGCAACAGACCACTACATCCGCGCCGTGATCCGATGTGACCTTGTCAATTCCCTCTGTTGCTCCCCATCGCCTGCAATAGTCGAGCCATTCGGAAACCTCATCGTCTGGCCTTGGCTCTTTGACAAGTCCAATCAGGCAGTCCTGGCCGGAGCAGTAGCCTGTGAGAGGACATGTTAGACAAGCTCAAAGGATTTCAGATGTCCTTGCCTGGCATACCTTCGTGAAACTCAACGTCTTTATGATCCTCATTGGACTGGATGATGTCCTCTCACATATATTTCGACCAAAGACGGTGTACAACCCGTGACAAGCAAAGCAAAATTCTTTCTTGACTATGTGAGACTCACAGGGATGGGCATTGGATGGCAAGTATTCCCTCTCAATCTCTTTAGTTGTCATTCAACGTTGTTGGGCGAGTTCTCCTGAACTGGTCCTTCTCCAGTTTCTGAGCGAACATCCCGGGTCTTGTCGTAAAGCAATAGCAGGATGCTGCTCTTTCGGAATCAGGAACCTACGCCAACCACACATCCCTACGGGACAGTTTCCACGATCCGAACAACTCCAGACCAACCAGCAGCTTATCCTAGGGCGGCACCATTTCCTTGTGCCCTAACCTCTTTCTGGTATTTCCATCAATGCAGCGTTGATTTATGTCTTCATCCACTGTCACCTCCATCCGTCTCCCCCAAATTCGAGTTTACGACTTTGAAGGCTGCGGTTCTCGGCGCCGACGACACGGCAACCACATACCTCCTGAACTGTCCCTGGGACGACCCCGACTACGAGTATTCAGACAGCTGCGGTACCTACAACAACACCGTCACCGTGGAACCCTGAGCCAGCAAGACTCTCTTGTCAAGCGCAGCCAAGTCTGGTGTCTGGGACCTTTACATCAACATGCCCTCGATTTTCAACCAGCTCTGAAACGCCTTTCTGGCGCTGCTTCAGGCCTTGTGCGCGTGCTTACCGCCATACCTGTGGCTGGAATTGCGGGGGCCATGGTGTTGTCGTGAAAAGAACGTCAGTAACGGGCCATAGGTTGTGCAGTACAGTGATCAATTCAGATTAACAACACTGTTTTTCCTTTGGCGCCGATTGCATGCTTCTTTTTGGTCTGACCGAGAGTTGTGATAGAGTTGTTGCGTTGGTGGTGACAATACTCATGTGTAGATGCTACACTATTTACTATTCCTTGTCCCGGCAGAGTTGTCATGATATGACACTTACAAGGGGAGCAGCCATGTCTACTTTTCTTTTTAAACTTGTATCACTGGACTTTTAGCACATGATGCATGCTCGGAAACATTTCCAGTCCCACTCTTGAAGAATTGGCATCCTCTCAGGTTATGATGTTCGTCCCTTAATTGGCTATTTTACAGTACTCATGCTAAAAGTTGGCTGTCTCGCAGGTTGATCATGACGACTCTTACAAGACAGCCAATAATCTGCACCCATCCTCATTCAGCCACAGCGTCATCAACACCCCTAACCCAACTATTCCACAGATGCTTAGCATTTGCTCCCTCCAGGTGACGTCAACCCTTGCTCAGAGCGCAGACACCTTAACGCCGAAATCTTCATCGCCGAACCCAGCACGTTTCGGCGATAGGCGAATTCTCGCGTCTTTAGGACTTTAGTTAGATCCTATTATTCGGGAACCGGCGTTAGTGGATTCTTGTTTTCGGAGACTTTAATCCAACGCCATTCGGTGTTTGCGGCGCTGAGGAAGATGGGAGTGTTGTTGGTGCTGCCACGCATGTGCATGTAAGTGATATTGAGCATCAGGCTAGGTATGGTTATAAATACCCATTCTTAATTACAGACAGACAAGAGACCATGCTCTCCGACACCCATTCCAACATCTTGCCTGCTAGTACCCAAGAACCTCAGTCTCTTCGTCTTACTTCGCACTCATCATGACTTCTCAAACACCAGTCTGGTTCATCACCGGTGCCAGCAGCGGTTTCGGCCGAGGCATCGCCATCGAAGCCCTCCGCCGCGGGCACCACGTCGTCGCCACCGCGCGTCGGTCCTGTACTCTTGCCGCCCTCGCCGAAGACGGCGCCTATGCCCTCGACCTCGACGTCACCGCCCCGGAGGACGTGATCGAGGCCAAGGTCAAGGAGGCGCATGACATCCACGGCCGCTTGACCTACATCGTCAACGCTGCGGGCTACGTCCTGGAGGGGGCCTGCGAGGAAGCATCGTACGTGACTCTAGCATCCCCGACATATTCACAGACGTAACTAATGTGACGAACAGCGAAAAAGAAGTCTTCGACCAGTTCAACACCAACGTCCTCGGCGCCATCAAAGTCACCCGCGCCGCCATCCCCTACCTGCGCGCCCAGCACGCCGGCGCCATCGCAAACTTCGGCTCCCTGTCGAGCTGGAACGGCACGCCGGCGACGGGCTTCTACAACGCGAGCAAATGGGCCGTCAGCGGCTTCTCCGAGTCGATGAGCGCCGAGCTGGCCCCGCTGGGCATCACGGCGACGTGCGTCGAGCCGGGCATGTTCCGCACCGAGTTCCTCAACGCCGGCCGCCGCGTCAGCACCCGGCGCCGCCTGCGGGACGTCTACGCCGTCGGCGCGGACGAGTACCGCGCCCTCCTGGACAGTAGCGATAACAAGCAGCTGGGGGATGTGGAGAAGGGGGCGAGGATCACGGTGGATGTGTTGACGCGGACGGGCGTGGCGGAGGGGAGGGAGATTCCCGTGCGACTGGTGCTGGGCTCGGATTGTGTAGGCGTAATCAGGGACAAGTGTGAGAGTACGCTGAAGCTGCTCAAAGACTGGGAGGACATTGCCGTATCGACGGACCATGACGACATGAAGTGATATGGTGTACTGGAAGACGGGGCTCGGTCTTAGAAGGAATGTCAGCAGATTGCCAAAAAGCAAGCTCACCTTATGCCAGCGACGTTAATGTGGCACAAGAAACGTGATGACAATGTATGAATTATTGATGATCTACTCAACCGCTCCGATTCTCATAGGTACCCGGGGGTCCATCCCTGGTATGAACTGTTTCCAAGACAGGCCAGGTCGTATCCAATATATATATATACGGCTTCAAATCAATCTTCTCCGCCAATGCGTCATGCTCGTTCCAAGTCTATTACAATCAATATATCGTCAGTTCCACGGGCTCGCTCCGTGGTTGTGCGTATCTGGGCGCCGGAAAGAATGCGAGTAAAACGGAAAACCCAACGCCCATCATGCTTTTCCCCCTCCGCCTCCGACCTGATGGAAACCCCGTGTAACCACTACCCGCCTGCCGAGTCTAGAAGCCGAGATACCTCCATTCTATAGGTTCATGTTCAAACAGGCCCGTCATTGTGTCGTGTCCATCGTTTTTGCCTCCGAAGTTGCCTCTAAAGTATAGCGTCGTGGCCTGTCGGCAAGAGTGTATATGAAGTGTGGATTTAGTGCAGCTTGGTGGCGTCGCGCGCAAGCTTGTTAGCAACCTGCTTCTCCTTGGGGATGGTGAGAGCGTTGATGCCGAGATAGTCGCAGATGCTCGTCACGACCAGATAGGCCCAGCGGAAGTAGACGACCAGAGCGAAAAAGAAGTAGGCCCACAGATAGTTCAACTCGAACTGGGCGCTGACCTGAGAGAGGCCGAGCCGGGGTAGGTTGCCGAGAATGGCTCCGCCGACGAGGGGCCACAGCATGACGGTCCAGTAAGGGAAGGGCTGGCGCGTCAAGTGGGCAAGAATCACCTTGGTAGTCAGGCGACCAAAGACAAACGCAAGGGTCACGCAGAAGAGAAGAAGGTGATTGTTCTCCATGAGGGTGCTGTAAGGAGAGTAAACCCACAGGCCGATGGAAATGGTATAGACAGCCATGGGGGTCCACTCCAGGAAGACAGGGGCGACGGGGAGTCCGTTCTTGCGGCGCGCCTGGACGACGTGGTAGACGCAGAAGGGGATCTGGGTGAAGACGAGCGAGCCGACAATGAGGCTGATCCAGATGTCTCGGAAGGTGGTCTCACCAAGGAGGTGGGCCAGACCAGGGAGGTGCTCGCCGAGGAGGTGGTTCATGGGCTGTGTCCAGATGCCGGGTCCATAAATGCCAGACAGGACCATGACCAAGCAGGCGATGAGCAGGCCTTCGGTAGGGCCGTTGATGACGCCCAGGTAGAGCGTGTGGGTGTGGTAGGTCTCCCAGGTCGAGAAGAACATGGGAAGGCAAGGGCAGAGCGCGGTGAAGATGCCGGCGGGAGTAGCTCCCAGGCCCATGGCGGCCGTCTCGAGCAAGCTGGCGAGGGTGCAGTTCAGAGAGTCGATGCCGTGGTCGAAGAGCTCGCCGAGGCCGCTCGAGGTTCCGGTTCGGCGGGCTTGCTTGCCGTCGACGTTGTCCATGGTCTGGTACATGAAGAGGCCGAAGGCGAAGCTGAAGTACAGCCATGACGGTCCCTGCAGCATTGGCGGCTCACGTTAGCATCTTCCCTGTGCACGTCGATGGGGTGACGTCAACGTACCGGTCCGACCAGATCTGGCATGAAGATCTCGAGTAGCACAATGTTACCCAGGATGAAGAAGAACCCGAGGAGGGTAACCATGTTCGGGGCAAGCCATAGCGGCAGAAATTCGACAAAGGCGTTCCACTGGGAGCAAAGCGAAAAAAAAAAAAGTCAGTTAATGAAGGTCTCATGAGGCAGGGCTTGCTCTGCGGCGGGCGGAGAACGAGTGGCAGCTGAAGCTGCACGGACAACCTCGAGGGAAGAGGCAAACGTACCCAGGGGCCGAGGATGTATTTCGAGACGGGGGAGAGGTCGACGCTCGAGTACTTGTAGGTCTTTAGGTGAGAGAGGGCGTCGTCGGAGATGCACTCAGCAACGGCGCTTTCTGGGGGAAACGGTTAGCTTTTCAATGCCCCGAGGCGGGTTAGGGAAGTTATCGGCAGACGAACAGAACTGCAACAGAAGCCCACGACAGGAAGAAAGAAAAAAGACTTACTAGTATTGGGAGCCATGTTCCTACCGCTCGGGTTGGAAGAGGTTGGAGTGAATAGTGGCAGCGTTTCGCCTCCAGACATGGTGGGAGGGGAGGGGCCGGGAGGCGGAGGGGTCAGTCCAGGGAAAACGGGGACCCTTTAAAGGCGTCAGGGGAAGCCGGGAAAGGCAGAGAGCTACGCTGCACGCACGGCGCTGGTTGCGCTGCGCTGTAACGGGAGGACGGACGGATGGTGTGCGGGTCGAGTCGAGACGAGACGCCGGATGCGCGCGCGTTCTCGGTGGAGAGCAGGGGCTTGGACAACGGGAGGAGCTTGCAAAAATCCTGTTGCGACACAAAGTGTTGAACGCCTTCACGCTTCATGCATCAAGCTTGTTCTGGTTCAGGCGGCCAAGACTTTTTGGCTTTGGCTTTGGGGGTGAAGGGGGTAAAACTGGTTGAGATGAACGAGCTCGCGCAGTGGTGTTTTGGGAAAGGCGGTGCGTCAGCCCCTGCAGCCGCGTGCGATCCGACCCACTGAAGCACTGGAACACAGGACACTGCACCCCACTGCGCGGAGAGGCTGGTAGCCCGTCAACCCGCTGGAGCGTTGGACTAGACCCGACGATGCGCGCCCTAAGATAGAGCGTCCTCGAAGGAGTTGACGATATTACTGGACAGGGGCCCGGGCAACTGCCATCCATACATCCATATCCAGCGCTACTCGACTCCAGTATTCGTACTAAGGTACGAAATACACTGCTGATGCACTTGACAGCTTTTCAGGGCTTGGAGCCTCCTCGCCTCCCCAGACGGCTGAGAGAGACGCCAACTCCACAAAGCCCGCCGCTCGCTGGGCGAGTATACAAGCTCATATCGGTAATGCATGCAAGGTCATGCCTCCGCCTAAACTCAACGCAAAGTCGCATTCCCCCCCCCGCGGCAATTAATTAATCAACGAAGAGTAACTATCAGTCGAATCAACCTACCTAGCTTACCTTGCCTAGCAAAACTCTGCCCCGCCCGCGTCTAATGATCCCTCCCACCTCATCATCTAGATTTATTAACAGCATCATCCCTGAGATGCCAGCGATCCCCGGGGCTGGCGAGCGACACGTGAGACGTCTGTCCGTCCGGTTGGCCGGTGCGCATCTATTGGTCGCGATTTGTTGGGGGCCGAGGGTTCTCAGGGTGCATGGATTCATGATTCACATGTGGCCTGTATTCGTAGACGGGAGTGTCCACGAGACACCGCCACGAGTCCATGCAAAGGCGGTAGAGCCGTCATGACGTTATTAAGTTAATCCGGACGGAACCGCCATCACCGCCAACTTGACCTCTAGCAACGCGGATGATGACTACACACATCGAGCTCCACCGACTTCACATCGCATTCACGTGTGTGGCATGTCCAACTGAATAAGATCAATCCTTGGTCAACGAAGTGCCCAATCTATTGGCTCCACTCAATATCTTCAACTGACACCCAGCCAGCAATGGATATGCAAGCTCGTGCCGTCTATGGACGTGAGTCGCAGGCTCTCTCCGTGTCTCCTCATTTTCTTCCCTTCACTATTCCAGTCTCTCCATCCTATCCTCCCCTCCAAACCATCCTTCCAGTATTATTAGGGAGGGACCATACATATTCCCATGAACGAATTCAGAAAGCAGAAAGCAGAAAAACACTCGGCTTAAATCAATGCCAGCCACCAACACCCAGACGTCCGGAGCTCTGAAGGAATAAAGCATAAGACACGCAGAAAAAGATGCAACCAGATCCACAAGCCCAGTGGTTCGCCCAAAGCGAGCAAGGGCGTCATGACCTCTTACAGCAATGCGAATCCAACAAACATGCTGCCCATAACCATGGCAAGACCCCACTTGCGGCCAGCCTCGAGGGCAGCAGCCGAGCCGGACTCGTCGTCGTTGGACGAGTCAGACTCAGAGTCGGAATCGTCGCCACCATTAACGTCTGTGTAGACGGTGTCGGCATCATCGGTGGCGGAGGCAGTCGCCGCGGCGCCGGTAGCTTTGGCAGTCGAGGTCGTGTTGTACTTCTTGGGATCCTGGGCACCACAGGGATGGTCCTGACGGCAAGCGGAGGAACATCGGTTGTCACCGGCGCAGTCGGTGACGCACTGGTTGCCCCATTCCTGGCACACGAAGTAGGGCAGAGACAGGGAGTATTCGGAGACGTTGGGCTGCTTGTTGTTGCCGCAGATGCAGCCGTAGGTAAGGGATTCCTAAGTATTGTTGGTTAGACGATGGGGTAGAACACGATGTTGGTGGACGAGGGGGACAAACAGGGTCGCACTCGTTGACCTTGGTGGTTCCGTCACCAGTCTGTTGGCAGATGAGGGGACAAGTGTACCTCTCACTGTTACACCAGGCCTCTGATCACGATTATTAGTATCGGCCTCTCCGACTCTCTGCTTCCGCCGGTCAAGGCAACTCACGTCTCTGTGACAGAGGCACGCTATCGGGGTCGATCACGTAGTCGGCCTGAGCAACAGCGAAAAGGGTGGCGGCAACCGCCAGGACGATCGATCGGATGGAAGGCATGGTGTTGTTGTGGGAATTAATCAGTCAGAGAGGTGATGATGGGTGGATATAGGCGAGTGGTCGGTCAGAGATGCGGCTCGGGGAGTGTCGTTGAGGAAGATGATGGGAAACTGCAGATCTTTGTGGTCAGTGAATGCTCATAAGGTGGGCTTTTGGTTGCTCAAGTGCTCCCGAAACTTGAGGTAGTCATGGTAGGTTGGTATGCACCGCGATCCCCAGGACAACAGTGCATCTGCATCATTTTGGCTCCCGTCGGATCGGATGTGGTGTGGCGGGTGGATTCAGACGGTACTATTACTCACAATTACGGGCGTCGGCGTTTGTATGAACGAAGGTACAAACGGGGTCGGCAGCGAGATACGGGGGAAGCAAGCAAACAAGCACACAAGAAGCGATTGCCGACGAACTCGAGCGAGCGGGAGAATTAATTAGTAGTAAGAAACGAGGGTAGAGGAGGAGGGAAAGAGTTCAAAAAGACGGCCGGACGGACAAAGGAGAAAGATCCGTACCTAAGGTACTCATGCAGAAATGAGCAAACGCCGAGAGCCACGGTGCCACCACCGGCAGAGACCCGCGGACTGGCGATATCACGACCACGGTGACGGCCGACTAGCTAGCAAAGGAAGCAATATCAAAGAGGCTTAGCCCGGGGCCAAGGTACAGGGCAGCGTAGCATCCGCAGCTCTGGACGTGGTGGCTCCGTGATGGCCCGTGGGCGAGAACATGGGGATTGGATCGCCAGAAGCACCAGGGAGGGACCCGTCCGTACCGTTCTGCATCTGGGAGGCGGGCGTGCCGAGGGATGGACGACCAGCGGGTTCGCCAACACGACATAACATCGTAACTGGCTTCTTGGCTGAAGAAAGTATGGCAGCTCAATGGATAACACCGTACGGATGGAGTTCTTTGGCTCGGCGGATTCAATGGCTCCACGGGTTAGCGATTCGGGACCAGCGCCGAGTTGGAGCTTGCAAAGCCCGGGGGGCGCCACTGGCGTGCATCTCCAATCTCCAGAAAAGCCCGGCCTGTAAGACTGCAAGCCGGCCCTCCAGGATTGCGATGGGGCTCATTTTGGCTATGCTCTGGTCACTCACTCTCACTGTCTCTCCCTCGGCTGGTCAACTCAAGCGTCGCGAAATCCAATGTCTCACTCCCCAAGAGCTGGGTCAAGGTCGAGTCAAGCCCCTGGTTACCAGAGCACAAATGCCATAATGATAATCATCATGATCATCATTTTCAATACATAGTAACTCACAGGCCACATCCAATACGGCCCCTTTATTATCATTACTACCCTCACTTCCCGTCCCCCCTCGCTGCCTCATGTAGAGCACCCTCCTCAGGCGGCGTCTCGCAAGTCGGTGACGGGACTCCTCCAATTGCAGACTCCACCGGGAGCCGACCTCTTATCCCGTCGTTTGCGGTTGTGCATCCCGCTAAAAGAAACAACAACAACTGCATTGAGGCGACTGCATCGGCCGCAACACGGCGCTTCGCATAGCATATCAGCAGTTGGTGCATCGTGATAAGAGTCCCGCCCCCGACCCTCCCACGCCCAGCATTTTTTTGTTTTGTTTTTTTATACGAGCCCACCCATTCCTACCCGTCACCATGAAGCACGCACGTAGCACGGCGCGGGCGGAGCGGCACCGGCGGCGATAGTTGTCTCGGTGGTGCCAGTGGCCATTTGCCGCCTCTCGGATTCCAGCAGAATGGCAGCTTGGCGTCCAGACCGGGCCAAGTGCCAGCTCGTATTTCTTGCATGCGATTCGTAGTGCCGAGGGTCCGCGTGATGCACGAGGAAACAAGCGTGTTTGCTGTGTGTACGAGATATGTCTACTATGTAGATTCTGGTTGTGCACGACTGCATCACCGCCGGTCCCGCGGGCTGGAAAAGGTAACCAGCGAGGCGACACTGACGGTAATAAGGGCAGGAGTGTGCCGCGTATAACACGCCAGCCAATGCGATGGGACCGAGTGGGACGAAAAGGAGGCGCTTGGAGGCTTGAGGGTTCGTCCAGGATCTGCTGGGTCAAAGTCACCCCAAGCCCCAAAACCTCACGGGGGCTTCAGGTTGGTGGAAGGAAAGGGCCAAGACTTCCGACTTTGTTTGTAGCGGGCTGTGGCTAACCGGCGGCGACATGCACAACTTGCAGACAGACGGGGCCGGGGCTGGGCTAGGCTAGCGTGAGGCCAAACCATGACGAAGACTGACAGGATCCATCACGGGTTTCTTGTTGTTGAAGTTTGGTTGTGGCTTGCTTGATCGACTGCTCCCTTCACTCTGGTGCGGGCAGAAGCTTGTGCCACGCAAAGACCCATCCGATGACCTTACGATAGGGCGTCCCCGCTTGTCCGTCGACGTTCCAGGTCGTTGAGGTCCACGGGCACGCACTGCATCCAAGCTGGGGAACATGATTCGAGTTCGCAGGGAGGCTAGCTTAACCTCTCGACGAGAAACCCGCGCGATGATAAATAGATACGAAGCACAGATGGGAAACCCTCTGGCCCCACATGGCAGCGCGCACTCGGAACTCGGGAGCCGTTGGCCCAGTTCTCTTCAAATCTGGGGGCCGAGCTGGTTGGGGGCTTAGAAGGACGGGACGGCGGGGACGGAGGATTCACTCGGAGTCGGAGTCGGGTTGGGACTTTGTGGGTGGATGGATTCGGGATGAGGCGGTGTGGTGCGGCATGTCGGTGTTGATACAGGTTACCAAGTCGGATTTGTCGATGTATCCATTGCATGACATCCGTCACCTGCCACAGTGACACGGGACGTCACTATGGGAAAAGTGTAAATATCGACAGATTCTGCACCTAAAATACCTACCCAGACTATTCATATACGGAAGGTCTACCATCACTCCCGAACAACCATGACCCGTCTGCTGGAGCAAACCAACCCGGAACTGACACAACGGCGCGATGCGTCGTGCTGTTCCAGATAGTGGGGACGGGCGTTCGCTACTAACTAATAATAGGCGGTACCAAAGCATAATTAATCCTCCGCCGGGATGCCGCCCGCCCCTCATTCCGGCCGAAAGAAGCATGATGCTGCCGACATTCTCAACACTGGCCTTCTTTTTCACCAAAAACATTGCATCACAGAGCGTCAACCACGCCATCAGTCCCTCATCCGCGTATAGCTGGCCACAGGGGCTCGTTTCTCCTTTTCTTTCCCTCCTTAGCACCCCGTTTCCAATCACGTCATAGTCCCATTCCACGCTCCCTCCGCTACACAGACAATCCTTCGCTGCCGTATCCGAATTTCCTGGTTGCCGGATAGGTAGTCTGCGTTATCAACTACACCACCAAACGCTCCTGTTCCCTCCTTGCCAGCAGCAAACAGCCTTCGTCGCAGACTCGGGCGAATCAAGCGAGCTTTGGCGCGTCTCCAGCCCGCTGCAAAACCCAGTGCCCCATTCGCTCGGGCATCAATCGCAACACACCACCGGCCGCCACCTCGCCGCTCCGGGCGACTGCCGCCTCCGAGCCCACCCCCTTCGAAACCCACATGAGCTTTCCACTCTCGCATGGCTGAATGGCGCCAGCGGTAGATCGAGAGCGTGCCAATGGCAGCTGGGTCGGCACCGCATCTCCCGCAGGTCTCTCCGAGACCCAGTCCGCATCCGCCGAAGAGTTCCACACCCCACGATCGTCGCTCGATAACGAGGCACCGCCCAGCATCAGCTATCACGATGCCGACGAGACCCTATCCTCCACCATGTCGCCCAGCTCCATGACCTCTCCTCCCTACTGGGTCACCTCGCACAGTCACCAACGCAACATCTCCGACGTGTCCGTCGAGTCCGTCCTCCCTGCCGGCGCCATAACCCTCCGCGACAACGAGTCGAACGACAACGACCGCAACAGCGCCTGCTGGGCCAAGAGCGTGGAGATCACCGATCACACCGTCGTCAATAGCAGCGCTACGAATATCGGCGCCTTTGTTGTATATAATATCCGCGTCCAGACCCTACATGTGAGCAATGCGTCACCAGTGTACCAACTAAGGCTGAACCAGATGACTAACCATCCATCTGAGTAGGGAGGTTACATGAACATTCGGAAACGGTATTCAGAGTTCGATGAGTTCCGGGACCAGCTAGTTTTGACCTTCCCCGGGTTCGAGGCGGCAGTTCCGGAGCTTCCGCCCAAGAGCGTCATATCCAAGTTTCGGCCCCGGTTCTTAGAGAAAAGACGGGCTGGCCTCCAATATTTTCTCAAGTGCGTACTGCCCATCGTCTCGTATAATCGAAAAGACGCTTACCTCATTTGCAGCTGTATTCTATTGAACCCAGAGTTCTCTGGGTCGCCGGTGCTCAAAGAGTTTCTCTTTGCATAGCGGCTGCATTCATATTTCAACCTTCATTGGATATAGTTTCAACCAACAGCCCTCAGGGAGGGCCTTTTTCTGCACAAACGTTATAGTATGCTGAGTCTGCCTCGCCAGGGGGCAGACGATAATGATAATGCTTTGGATGACGCGTAACCTGCGGCTTACTGCTTGATCTTTTCGTGTCTGGTTCAATAGTCGAGCTCATGTCAGGGTTGCACATGTCACACAAGAAGTCTAGACCACTGCAATTATATCTTGCTTCCTTTTCTGCCTTGCCAAGCCGGCTCTATGCTCCGCTGCCAACGCTTCAGCCCATTTCGGTGGATATACCTGAATCTCTGGGCGGCATCTCTCCCGTACATTCTCCAAGTGCGGACGGACCTATCGAGTCTCGAGTTGGAGTTAATTGAGTAGCGCCAATGGAGTTTGCCGCACTGCCAAGTGCCGACTTTCCGAGGCGAATACGGCACATGGCTCGGCGGGCTCCCTCATTGCGTCATCCACGATCATGTTAAAGATGAATAGAATCCAACGCAAGTTTTCTAAGCTGTGATGGCCGGACAAACGGTAACCGACTAGATATTCACTGCCATTCCCAGCAACGGGGAATTTTACACATGTCCCCTTTCGGCCATTTAGCCTGGTATAATTGTCCCGTGTCGTCATAAGCCGGCGGCTTCCACTGCAAGCCATGACGCAACTCGAGCTTCTAGAACCCAGCTCTTTGCCGGTTTTAGCACAGGCTGGTGCAACCCCGCCATCGCCGCACCCCCGGGGGCGCGCCGGCTCTCAGCACCTCAGCACTCCATCATCCAGCATTTTCCACTTCCAGCCCAAGACGAAGGAATACATGGATTCTTTAGTGCCTCCAACACCGGACGGCTTCGAGCGCATCGCATCCGTGCAACAGCAACGCGAGGACGAGCACAGGCAGAAAGCGCGCGAGGTCAAGCGCCAGTCGTTCAAGGCGCAGGCGGCGGCGCAACATGAGCGCATAGCGAGCTCGTCGGGCGAGAGCCACGACGAGCGGGAGAGGGCCGAGGCGGCGCAGGTCATCCAGAAGACGTTTCGCGGTTATCGCGCGAGGCGTGAGATGCAGGGCTTCAGTCTGGATCCCAACACGCGATGGATCACGGCCATGCGCGAGGCCCAGTTCCGCAACACCATCCGCCCCCGCGCAAGGTCGACGGTCGGCGGCGGCGATGTTCCCGACGGCCTAGGGACGAATCCGGTCGAGCGACAGCGACGGTTGGTGGCTCGAGGGCACTGGAAGAAGGCGAGCATGGCCGCGCGACGGGCAAACCAGGACGATCTCTCCTCGGACTCGTCGTCGTCGACATCTTCGGACGAGCACGCATCGCCAGAGAGCAGGGCGGCCGCAAGGTTACGGCGTGACAAGGCCAACGCTGTACGCCGAAGCGAGGCTCAGGTGATGGGTCTGCAGTACTTCCTGGAGATGGTCGACCTCAAGCACCGCTACGGGAGCAACCTGCGCATGTACCACGAGGAATGGAAGCGATCCAACACGAACGAGAACTACTTCTACTGGCTCGACTACGGCGAGGGGCGCAACATTGAGCTGGACGCATGCCCGCGCGATCGTCTGGAGCGAGAGCAAGTGCGATATCTCTCCCGAGAGGAAAGGCAGCACTACCTCGTCAGCGTCGATGCCGAAGGGCGACTGTGCTGGGCCAAGAACGGGCAGCGCATCGACACGACGGAGAACTACAAGGACAGCATCCACGGCGTGGTGCCCTTGGATGATCCAACGCCGATGTTTAACCCAGCGGCCGCGCCAGCAGAGCGAGGGTCGCTCGACTCGAGCAGCTCGAACTCGACGTTGGAGTCGAGGCGGGAGGCCGATCGGGCGGCCAAGTACGCAACTCCGGAGTTCGACAACAGCGGGAGCTTCAAGAAGGTGACGCACATATCGGCATCGACGGTATTCAACAAGCTACTGCGCAAGTCGGTCAAGAAGAACACGTGGATCTTCGTGGCCGACACGTCGTTCCGGCTGTACGTGGGCATCAAGAACTCCGGGGCGTTCCAGCACTCGTCGTTCCTCCAGGGCAGCCGGATCTCGGCGGCGGGGCTGATCAAGATCAAGAACGGGCGGCTGCGGTCGCTGTCGCCGCTGAGCGGGCACTACCGGCCGCCGGTGGCCAACTTCCGGGCGTTCGTGCGGAGCCTGAAGGTGGAGGGCGCGGACACGAGCCACGTCGCCATCAGCAAGTCGTACGCGGTGCTGGTCGGGCTGGAGGCGTACCTGAAGACGCGGCGCAAGGGCAAGGTGGCGCTGGGCAAGCTGGTGCACGGCCGGGACAAGATCCTGGCGCCCGACGAGGTGGCGCGCCGCGAGGAGGAGGCCCGCGACAAGAGCAAGAGCGCCGAGAAGGAGAGGCAGGTTTTGGAGCGGGAGGAGGCCGCGCGGGATGCCGGGGGGACGAGGGTGAGGTTGATGCAGAAGTTGAGCATCGGATCGGCGAAGGATATGAAGGAGTCGGGAGGGTGAAAACTTGTGTCGACGAAAGGTTGCTATGAGAGATGGGGTTGCTACTGAGGGGGGATTTCCAGTTTCCTCCCAGCTGCTATTGTACTTAGCGTTTAGATGATTCATGACTACGACTACTAGTAATACCCATGAGAGTACAAAATACTTCCCGATCTAACCTGGCTGAGTATTCATGACTAGAATTGGCTGTCATGACATGTTCCTACCCTGTTTAAAAGACGACCACCCTATCTATGACTATGGGGCGAGGACAAACAGGTCACAAATGGGATCAAGGTTTTTTTCTCAAGCACAGGCAGAATACCCTTGAGGTCTAGGGAGAAGTACCTAGTTTGAGAAGGAGTGCTGTTCATAACATTCGCGTTCGTATTTTATTCTAATGTGTTGAAGTGCCTTGGTTGGTTGTAGTCAACCAAGGCCACATGCGGTAGCATTGTCAAGGAGGAGAGGAGGCCGCAATCAGGCTGTGGAAGCGTAGAGTAGTCTACTTAGGATACCGATCTTGTCCACACAAAACCTACCTGCATGTGCGAAGTAGAAGGAGAAAACCCTTCGCTCAGTTAACGACCTATGAAAACTGAAAGGCCTAGTGCTCAGGTCCTGGGAAGTCAAAAACCACTTGACGCTATTCTATACGCCATCTTCTCCGACGCACTGGCCTAGGTTCTAATGCACTGGAAGCACCGCCTAGAGCGCGGCGGGCACGGGACTCTCCCCCAGCGGGCAAGCGCCCTGTAGAGCCCCGACGCACCGCTGAGGCCACGGGCGCTCCAGGTGATCCAGCAAACGCAAAACGCCAAACGCCACGAGCAAAGGGAAGAACCACCTACCCAAACGTCCGGTCGGTCGCACGAAACCGGTCGGGATATCCATCGAAAAAAACATCAACAACGAGCGCTCCCATCGCGACAAGACCGAGCCGGGCTCCGTACTCTGCCAACAGCACCGAGAACCATGCCAGGCTTCCTCACGTCTGTCAATGGCCTCCGTCACCCGCTCCACACGGCGCGCTGAGGGTCTTCACCCGCATCATCACGCCAGCGCAGGCCTCTTCCACCAGGGCGCCCGGAACAAACGGGCTCTCGAGGGCTCGGAGCGCGACTTCGATGCGATAAAGCCCAAGCGGTCGCGGATCTCCGTTGAGATCCTGGCCAAGGGCTCGCACAATCTGGCCGACGCTTTCAAAGTCCCGCCCGCGACGACGACGACGACGACGCCTGCAGCGCGCCCGCGACCGCCCGGGGCCAGCGTGAATCTGCCTCCTCCACCCGCGATACCGACTACGACTGCGCCCACCCCCGCCACCGACCCCGACCAGAACCTGACAAAACACCAGGCCAAGGTCATCAACGGCATCAAACATGAGCTGGACCGTCTGCAGCCGCAGTCCAAAGACACCCCCGAGCAGGGGCGCAAGCTCCGCTCGCAAGAGGCCACGAGGTTCAAGAGTGAGCTGTCCGCATACTTCCCCGAGTACGACGAAGTCATTGGGAATGACCCCAAGGAGCAGCGTACGTATAGAAAAAAATCCCATCGTTCTTGCAAGTTTCCTCTATGCCGTCATACAGTTTTTGACCGGTTTTAGACATGTTGAACGTCGATACACCGATTGTTGTCGTCGACTCCGACCCACGACGCGCCACTGTAGGGACTTCCCAAGCCGCCGCGCCGCTACCCCACTGGGTTGACGAATGCCCCGTGCGAGGGTACGGAGATGCGCTCTTCAACGACGTGTTTGCTGCGAAGCGCATCGAGCTCAACTTCCCCGAGGCTCAGCACAAGAATAATGCTCTTGAAGATCCTCTGCCGGATAAACTGTTTCAACCCACACATAGGCGGGCAGAGAGGCTTGAGCGGTCGATACGCAATACAGAAAAGGGACGCGCCCAACATGAAAAAGACCAGATCATCCGCCTTTTGGAGGGACTCCAGGGCCATGACTGGCTGAGGGTAATGGGCGTTAGCGGAATTACAGAGACTAAGAAGAAGGCGTTTGAACCCGCGCGAGACCATTTCATCAAGGGCTGCCAGGCGATCCTTGCCAAGTTTCGCAACTGGATCCTGGAAGAGAGGCGGCGGAAGTTGGAGAAGGAGAAGGTTCTTGCCGAACAAGCCGAGGATGAAGAAGGGGAGTCCCCTGAGTCTGAGGAGGGCGATGTCGATGCTGCTGGTGGTCTCGCTGCCCACGAGGACAGCAGCGACTCAGCGTCGCCAGCCAAACAGCTCCGCGAAGAAGCCATGGCAAGAACCAAACCGTCGACGAAGGGCTCCAAAAAGCGGCGGACGACGCCTCAACCGCCTGCCGCAAAACAACCGGCATCCAAAGCGGCGGCCCCCAAACCTCCCAAACCCTCAAAGCCACCAGAGCCACCAAAGGAGTTCAAATCATTCTTCGGGAAGAAGTACGAGCGTGATGGGGCGTTGAATCGCCATAGGCGGGCAGGGAGAAAGGTGTTGGCATGGGGTCATTCAATCCCCGAGATACCCCAAGTTGATTTTGAATTGCCAGAAGAATACCTTGACGCCGATGCCTTGAAGGCAAGGGAACGAAGGAAGCGCCGGGACAGGCGAGGCAGCAAGAACTGACAGCGTATCAGTACTGGATCCGCTGGCTGTAATAACAGTAAAGGGACGTGGAGATGGTGGTTCAACATGTATTTTTCGGACCGGCGTTCCGGAGGTTTCACCCATATCTGTCGGTCGAAGACTTTGTGCGGATGGGTGTCTGTACGATTTGTAATAGTTAACCGTGCCGACATTTCCAGAACATACGCTGGTATTTGCAAGTTTGTCGATCCATGCCGATGCTGTCTTTGAGTAGGTTGTTGTTGCATGAGCGGTGACTGCGGGTGGAAGCTGTGATGTGATGGCTGGCTCCTGAGCGAGTCAGACTCCGAACGTATTTGCTTGCCCCAGTCACGGCGCCGTCGTAGAGCCATAAAGAAGGCTGACATTGATCTGGTAAGGTGACGACATGATCTGGAGCACGTATGAGGCGGTGCTGAGCGCTGTCGTGTTACGCAATGCCGAGAGTGGTTGAGAGCTTGCGATACTTGGAGGCAATTACACGAGACACTGTGAGGCGCAACGGCGCTACTCGTGGGATGAGTGAGGCTGGTTGAGCCTCATGTGGTCCGTGCGCAACAGCTCCGACGCGCCTCCAGCCGCGAGCTTGCTCTCCTTCCTCAACAAGGTGCAAAGGCGACAAAAGGCACTGACGGCCCAAGGTTTTCCTTTTCGGGCGCGCGCTCCATCACCTTTGCTGTTTGCTACTTCTCACGCTCCCTCAACTTTCTCCCCCTCTTTCACTCTCTTTTGCCGCCTACTTCTTCGTCGCGAACGTTCTGGCCTCCCCTGTTGCACCCAACGAACCGTCTCCGCAATCCTTCTACTTTCCCTACCACTCTGCGCCGAGCCTTCGAGGAAAGGCTATGCCTACGACCGCGACTGCGACCCACGCCCAGTAACCTTGCGGACACCCTCAGCGCCCCGAACAGCGCTTGCGATCGCACGCCTCGAGACCTAGGCCTCATCGATGCCGCATACATAAGCACTGAGCGCGCGGGGGGCCATTCGGTCGTTCTTTTCGTCTCGACCCTGTTTCCCGACCGCCGACATGGCGATCGACATCCTGTTGCCGGATGCCGCGGAAGAGAAGCATCCGCTGCTAGGCCTAGACGATGATCTGCCGCCCATCGAGGATTTGCCTGTCCTCGAGTATTTCGTCATCAAGCAGGAGGTGAATCTCGAGGTCAACTTCCGCGACAAGCGCATCGAAGGCACTACCGACGTTATCCTCGCCACCTTCAGCGAAAAAATCGAAGAGGTCGCGCTCGACGCCGCCAACTGCGAAATTGACACCGACAATGTCTACGTCACCGAGTTGCGCGAGGTCAACGGAGAGATCGTCGAGGGCCTGAAGCGCAAGGCCACTGCTGTCTATACCGATCCATACAACAAGCTATCCCATCCCAAAGGTTGGAACTGGAGAGCCGAGCATCATGACCTCCGTCGAATGAGGGCCCGCTCACTCTTCCACAGCCGAAAGACCGATGTCCCCGCCGAGAATAGAGAATTCGAGGGTTGTACGCCGGTCTATGGGTCGCTAAGGGTGCACCTGCGCGGGAAGGCCGAGCAGGATCGCCCGAGGCTGATAATCAGAAAATCCACGGGCCTCGACACAGGCGACAGGGGCAATAAGCAATTCAAGCTCACGATACCATTCGTAAACACGAACCCTCGAGACGGTGTCCAGTTTGTTGGAGTTGATCCGCTCGACAATCGATTCACCCACATGTACACTCGAAGCTCCATCAACCCGGGAACAGCGTCTTGCATTTTCCCATGTGTCGATGACCACGGCTCGCGTTGCGACTGGAGGATATCCATCAAGTATCCCCGGACCCTAGGAGACGCTCTCCAGCAGGCCTTGGTCACCCAGCGGAATGGTACAGGCTCGGATCGGATGGAGATCGATGGACAAGAGCGATCCCATAACCTCGCCGAAGAGGACAAACTGAGAGAAATGTCCGTTGTGTGTTCGGGATTCCTAATGGAAGAGACTGTGGACCCCAGGGACGACCACAAGAAAATCATGACCTTCGAGCCCGAGAAAAAGGTGTCAGTCCAGAAGCTTGGCTTCGCTGTTGGACCTTTCGAACATATTGACCTATCATCCGAGTCTCGAACAGAGGAGGACGAGGTGAAGCTGGGGATGAACGCGCTCAAGGTCCATGCCTACTGCCTACCGGGTCGCGCTGACTGGGTCCGCAACACATCCGCTGCTCTGACAATGGCGGCGGATTTCTTCACATACACCTTTGCTCGCTATCCCTTTGGGAACTTTAAGCTTTGCTTTCTCGATGACTTGGTCGAAGACACCGTGTCGCTCTACTCCATGGCATTTGTCAGCAACCGTTTGCTTTTCCCGGAGGACATCATGGACACAGAGATCGAGGTGACGAGAAAAATTGTCTACACGCTGGCCCACCAGTGGATCGGAATCAACATGATTCCCAACACGCGGAACGACTCGTGGCTTGTCATCGGCATTGCACACTACATGACGGACCTCTTCATGAAACGCTTGTGTGGTAACAACGAATACAGGTTTCGAATGAAAATGCTGTCGGACAAGCTCGTTGAGATTGACAATGAGCGGCCATGCTTGTATGACCTTGGACCCAACCTCCATCTAGGAGAGTTCGAAATGGACTTCATGGCCCTGAAAGCCCCGGTCATATTCTTCATTCTGGATAAGAGACTCATCAAGGCATCTGGCGGTCACGGCTTGACGCGCATTTTACAGAAGCTTTTGACCAAGGTTCAGATCGAGAGCTCTGACAAGTCAACAATTTTGGAAACGGAGAAGTTCAGGACGACCTGCGAGAAAGGCGCTCGGTATCGACTCGAAACGTTCTGGAACCAATGGGTTTACGGCTCTGGATGTCCCCGGTTCGATGTCAAGGCCAAGTTCAATAAGAAAAGGCTGTGCGTTGAGTTGACGTTGAACCAAATCCAGTCTCAGGCGACTAAGAAACCCGAGCTGGAAAGGTCCGACTTCCTCCGAGTTATCAAGGAACGTCGTGCTGGCGTTAAACTTGGTGTAGTGCAGCCGCTATACACCGGGCCCATGACCGTCCGAATCCACGAGGCTGACGGCACCCCCTACGAGCACATTCTTGAGATTCGCGAAGATGCTACGCGATCTACAAAGTTCGAGATTCCTTACAATACCAAGTACAAGCGACTAAAACGGACTCGTCGCATGAAGGAGAAGCAAAATGTCGGCGCGAGCATGGACACCGAAAACCTCGACGACACCCTACTTTACTGCTTGGGCGACGTTCTGCAAACCCCAGACGAGCAACGGGATTGGGAACTGATTGAGTGGGACCCTGACACGGAGAGGAAGATGGACCAAGAATCCTACGAATGGATTCGCGTGGATGCTGACTTCGAGTGGGCTTGCGATATGAAGCGAACCCTCGAGCCATACATGTACGTGTCTCAGCTCCAGCAGGATAGGGATGTGGTAGCTCAGCAGGACGCCATGCTGTACCTCACCCATGGGCCCCTCCATCCCATTGCTTCTGGGTTTCTCGTTCGAACACTTATCGACCGACGGTACTTCCATGGTATTCGAACTATGGCTGCGGAGGCCCTACCGAGGCAAGCGAACATCAAAGACATTCCAATGCTCGGTCTTCGACAATTGATGAAGGCCTTTACCGACATGTTCTGCCATAATGAGTCGAGCCAGCCAAAGCCCAACGACTTCTCGGACAAGAAGCAGTACAACGTTCGGTGCGCCATCATCAAGGCTATTGCACAGGTCAGAGATGCCAACACCTACAGGTGCCCATTGGAGGCCCGACAATTCATCTTGGACCAGCTCCTCTTCAACAACAATGAGGACAATCCCTACTCCGACCACTTCTACATTGCTCTTCTCGTCGAGACATTAGCTGTGTCCCTCGTTCCCTCAAAGCGGGATGAGTGGTATGCTCGACAGAACAAGATACCCAGCGAGGAAGAGAGGCAATTCCTCGAGCGGGCAATGGAGCAGATTGAACGAGTTCTTAGACGGGACGAATGGACCAACTCCTACCAGAACATCTGGACCATTGCTGGCTTGGAAGCGAAGCGACGGTTGATGAAGGCAGAAGTCATCCCAAAGAGCTATCTTGATTTCGGACAGTATTTGCTTGATGGCACTCGAGACCTGATTCGAATAAAAGCCTTCGAGTCTTTGGTCGACCTCGGAGCAATGATGGATCCTACGGTGTTTACCTTTTTGATGTACTCCCTTACTACTGATCGATCACCTTTTGTCCGCACTAAGCTCATTGAAGCTGCCTCTTCTGGACTTGCCGCAATCGCTTTCGGGGAACATTCCAAGATCGCTAAGAGTGAGCCTGCCCCGGATGAAGGAGATGCACTTTTGCTTGTTCAGGATAGTGCACAGGAGATTGAGGCTCGAAAGGAGATGTTTGCCAGGAAGGAAAACCTTGACGCGGCTCTGAAGGCCTTACGAAAGGAGATGGACGAAACCTATGGTGGAGACGAACGACACTACAGCACGGCGATGCGCAAAGCCCTGGACCACCCCGGCTTGGGCCGAGCTGAGTTGGAGAGCATGCTCGATTTGGCAGCGATGATGTTTGAGGAAGCGAGCGACTGGGTTGTCACGGTCAACCTGCCCAAGGCTTGGAAGGTCGAGCGACCGGTCCAACAGCTCGCCAACAGGGTAAGAAATATGGATGAAATGCTACCTATTACGGATGCTAACGACTCGCAGTTGACTGTTATGTTCAAGTCGTACTATAAGACGAAGCCGAAGGAACCTATCCCTCAACTGTCGCCGCCGCCGCCACCACCACCACCACCCTCAGCACCAGCACCCGTGGCTGACCTGAAGCGACCGATTCCGCTTCAGAGAACGTCATCGATCAAGATCAACACTCACAAGTCGTCTGGCCCTCCAAAGGTGTCTGTACCCCAGAAAGTGTCTGTTCCTCCAAAGGTGTCCGCCCCTCAAAAGGCGTCTGTGCCTTACAAGGTGTCTATCCCTCACAAGGCGTCTACCCCTCAGCGGACAATGTCTCATCCTCCTCCCGAGAAGGACACGATAGTTGCATCACCAGTACTTTCACGTCAACCGAGTACTACATCTTCGTCGGCCTCGAAGTCGTCTCGACCGCCAGAACCGTCTTCTACCTCTTCAGCTAAGCGGCCACGCCCGGACAAGGAGGATCGTCATCCTTCTCCGGCCCCGAAGAGACCGAAGATCGAGAAGGGGCTGCAATCGGAGGTAGCTCCCGAACGGAAGAAACGTCGCATAGTGACGTTGAAAACCAAAAACCCAAAGCGACTTGCTGTGATTTTGGGCTACACTCCCAAACTGAGCACCAATGGCAGAACGTCTCTGCCCTCGGCCTCTCGCAAGGAGTCGACTTCTTCATCTATCAGGGACTCGATCACCGCTAAGCCAGCGCGAAAGCCTCTACCATCGGGAGACCAGCCTATTCGGAAACCTCTGCCTGGAGGTCCGGCAGCCTCACCGCCAGCACCAGCGCCAGCTCCCAAGATTTCTTTGAATACGCATTCGGCCTCCACGCCGAAGCCAAAGTCAGCAAGCCCGGCGGTTTCCACCCCGGCCAGTACGGGCTCTGTGCGACCTAAGATCAAGATTATTCGCAAACCTCAGCCACCGCCGACCGCTCCTTAGAAAGAGCCAGGGCAGCCAAATCGGAGACAAATGGTTCTATAGGCTTGGGAAATTCCCGGGCTCGAGCAAAAACAAACAAACAAATGAAATGGATCGACCTGGGTTGGGCAGATTAACGAATAGGGGTGTGATTTGAGCTTCACTCTTTTTCCCTATCAACCAAGGGCATAATCGAGAGTGGGATGAATGAAGAAAAGAAATATTAAAGGCAGTTAGTTGTTGTGGTTAACAACGGGGAAGGGTTTTTTGATGCTCGTTGACGGACAGTTTTTTGCTTATTGGTGCAGCGGTGTGCATTATTGGGCGTTGGGGCGAGGAATGAAAACCAGACTGCGGATGGTGTTCGGGGGCACAGTGGTAATGACTGTATTGTATTCTGATAAAATCGCTATAGATATCCTTCCGAAGCTATGACGTTATCATTTTGCATTGTTGTATTGTTGGGAACATGTCATATCAATCTTGTTGCGTTTAATTTATGGTACTTCGTGCGGCATCAGGAGCTCTCAGCCAAGAGCCAGATACGCACGAAGTACTTAGTAAGTGTTAGTAAGTGGCCTGAGCATCTAAGTTTTCTCTTGTAGTCTAATCTGCTTGGGGAGATTATCCTTCGTAACTCGAAATCATCCTTACAGCCGGACTGTTGGGCTACGTACACAAATAGGCCCAGTCGTTGGCTTCGAATGATTCGTGGCCCTATGAGACCTAGCGGATTTCCAACGGGGCCTCCACTAGCAACGGTCGCGTTGGAAGAAACATGCAAGAAGAAGCTCTAATGAGAACGTAGAAAAGCGGAGAAAAGAAGAGAAACATGAACGAAGAAGCGGATAGGAAGTAGACTCTGTTTCGGTTGCAATTGAAACTCTTTTTGAACTCTTTCAACACGATGACGCGCTTTCGTTTGCACTATTCAGGCCGACGTCGGCGCGTAGACTAGTGCTATTTAGTGCCGTTGGCTGCCGGCCCAAAAACAGGAAGAGCAAACAAGCGTGTCATCTGCCACACCCCGAGATAAGCCCGCGCCGGCTTCCTTATCACCACGTGATGCGGAATCATCCGCGCGCCCCCAGCCCAGTGCCATCTTCGTCCAGATCTTTCGTCACCCGAGCCGGAGGAGCTCTTTCGCAAGACTGCACGAAACGTTGGAGTATCGATTTGTCGCCGACTTCCCCATTCTTGTCCCCTATCCCACGTCACCAGCTTCTTGTCTCGAGAAAGTCCGTCTCCATGTAGAGGCCTGCTGGCGCTGGCGATTTCCCATCCGGTGTAAGTCCTTTTTTTTCTTTTTGCTTGTGTCGCGACCAGTCTCACTTTCTCCTGAGCTGTGAGCCGCCAACCCTACCACCCAGCGCTCCGGCCTCGACTACTTCCCAGGCCCGCGCCGTCCGAAACCGAGGCCGCGCGACCTTACTTACAGCAGCTTTACACGCTGGATTCGAGCTTCATCGGATGGTTGGACTAACGGTTCTCTCTCCCCGCAGATCAGCATGAATAGCCAGAATCTTCATGGCGGCAGCGGCGCTGCGGGATACGATCGCGAAATGGACGAGCGACACCGGGCCATCCAGCAGCACGAAGAGATGGCGCGGCGAGATCAGGAACGAGAACGAGAACGAGAGCGCGAGCGTGAGCGCGACCGAGACCGAGACCGGGAGACCGGCGACCGGTACCAATCGACGCCTCACCACAGCAGTGCCGGCTCTATCCCCATCCACCAGCCGGTAGCATCTCGAATCACCGGCGCGATTCATAGCCCTGGCGGACTGCTCGCAAACCACAACGGCAACGCCCCCCCGATCCCACTCGGCGCGTCTGCGAGTGGCCCGCTGGCCAACTTTGGCGGGCCGCTGCAGCCCGAGCACAACCGCCCGATCCAGCACGGTGGACAGAACAATGCGAACGCGCAACACCAGATGTTTGCGCCGATGCCGCACACCACAGCTCCGCCGACGTCCTCGCAGGTCGTCACGAGCGGCGTGGCAGCCGTCTTTGGCGGCCCGCTGCAACAACAAGATGGCCAGCGTGGGGCTCAGCAGGGCACGCCTTTCCCAGGCGCGGGCTCTGCTGCCCACCAGATTCCTGGTGGCATCACCCAAGGCCAGCAGCCGATTCTCAATGTGAGTGGCCGTTATTTCCGTTTATTTTTATTTTTATTTTTACACGTCATATGGTGGGATGGTGGTGGCGCTGGTGGTGCTCGTTCCTGCAACGAGTCAAAACGACCAAACAAAGCCATAGGTCGGGAGCTTGCCGGTGATTCACGCACGCTTGCCGTGAGATTCATCTGAGCTGCTTCTCACCTCGCAACCCCCTCCCTGATGACCGTACCCTCCTCGATGCAAAAATTCTGGTGGTACAAATGCAGCACATCCTTGTCGTCCTCCTTCCTCAACTTGCGACACCTCCCTACACCATCATTCATCCGCAGCTATGGATCACAACCGGCTGCTGGAAGCTCTGACGAAGGCGGGTGACCTCGTTGGCATTTTCGGTGCTGGCGGAGAGGGTGTTATTCATCATTGCGGTGTTAATGTGTCCATGTGGTGCAACTACAAAAGTTACATCGTACACACCCACTTGCCCATGAAGAACCAGAGATGTGAAAGACCACCTGCTGACGAGTTTCTGTTGCAGGATGCGCTCACGTACCTGGACCAAGTCAAAGTCCAGTTCCACGACCAGCCCGATGTTTACAACCGATTTCTTGATATAATGAAGGATTTCAAGAGCCAAGCGTACGTTGGAGCCGTCCTCGCGAAATGGAGGCAGCCGCTAACAGCTGTAGAATCGACACACCTGGAGTGATCAACCGAGTCTCGGAGCTCTTCGCTGGTCACCCGAATCTCATTCAAGGATTTAACACTTTCTTGCCCCCCGGTTATAGAATCGAATGCGGTGCTGGAAACGACCCCAACACAATCCGAGTCACAACCCCCATGGGCACAACGGTTCAGTCGATTACTGGTCGCGGGAACCAGGGTGATGGCCATGGACCCGCTGGTGGTAACCCGCCCATCTTTCCGGAACGCGGAGGACAGTGGCAGCAGAGGCCGCAGCACAGCATCGAAAGCCCAGAGGCCACCTTCAGCACGCCCGTGCAGAACGGCGCGAGCCTGTTTGTCCAGGCCGCCGCTCACAACGCTGCCTTCGAGAACGCGCAGCAGCGAGCTCGTGCAACCGGACAAGGCACTGCTGGCCCCGGCGACACGCCTAATACCCGCCACGCTTTGACCCCGACCCCTCAAGGACAAGCTGCAGTAAACGGCAATGCAGCTAACCAGGCAAACATGGAACGACGCGGGCCCGTTGAGTTCAACCATGCCATCAGCTACGTCAATAAGATCAAGGTACACCCCGCAGCTCGCTGCCCACAGTCCAGGAGTCCAGGAGTTTATCAGCTAATCACATGTGTCAGAACCGATTTCAGGACAAACCTGAGATATACAAACAGTTTCTTGAGATCCTCCAGACATACCAGAGGGAACAAAAGCCTATCCAGGACGTTTACGCGCAGGTTACTACTCTGTTCAACTCCGCTCCCGACTTGCTGGAAGACTTCAAGCAATTTCTGCCGGAAACCGCTGGTCAGGCCAAAGCAACTCCGGGCCGGACGGAGGATGGTACGCCCACGGGCCCCAGCCACACTCCCCAGCCTGGAATGAGAGACGGACAAAAGATGCCTCCTCTCGGAAGCTTTGCGCCTCCCGCGAGCGCGAGTAAGGACAAGAAACGACCGCGTACCGACAAGCAGGCGGCCAATGCTGGAGCTCTTCTGGTCGAGGCCGCTGCGAGCAGTCGAATCGCCCCTCCTAGTGTGAACGGAAACAATAAGAGACCCAAGCTCAACCATGCCCTTCGACCCGTGGGCGAGCATTCGGCGGTTGAGCCAACGCTTACTCCAGTTATGCCTGAGCCCTACCCTCCACGATCCTCATCCACCTCCAACCAAGATGAGATTGCATTCTTTGAGCGTGTCAAGAAGTTCCTTAGCAATCGGTCCTCGATGAACGAGTTCTTGAAGCTGTGTAACCTCTTCAGTCAGAACATCATCGACAGAAATACCCTGTTCCACAAGGGTGCTCTGTTCATTGGTGCTAACCCTGACTTGATGAATTTCTGGAAGAGCTTCGTTGGCGTTGAGACCCAGGACGTGGTCATTCACAACCGCCCAGCGCCCCCAACCGACAAGGTTTCGCTGAGCAACTGCCGGGGATACGGTCCAAGCTATAGGCTTCTCCCCAAGAGGGTAAGTGGATCATGCTGATGATGCCTTTTGTGTGCTGTTTCTGATAAATGCGATAGGAACGTCTCAAGCCATGCAGTGGTCGTGATGAGCTGTGCAATTCGGTTCTCAACGACGAGTGGGCTTCACATCCTACCTGGGCGTCGGAGGACTCCGGGTTCGTTGCCCACCGAAAGAACCAGTTCGAGGAAGGCTTGCACCGTATTGAAGAGGAGCGCCATGACTACGACTTCAACATCGAAGCGAATCTCAAGTGCATCCAGCTTCTCGAGCCTATTGCTCAACAGATGCTCGCCATGTCTGCTACCGAGAGGGAGGCGTTCCAGATGCCTGCTGCGCTTGCCGGACAGAGCACGTCTATCTTCAAGCGCATCTGCAAGAAGATTTACGGCGACAGGGGAATCGACGTCGTTAACGATATGTATACACATCCCTTTGATGTCGTCCCAGTCCTCCTAGCCCGAATGAAGCAGAAGGATGAGGAGTGGCGATTTTCTCAGCGTGAGTGGGAGAAGGTTTGGCATGCTCAGACTGATAACATGCATCTGAAGAGTCTGGACCACATGGGTATTCTCGTCAAGCAGAACGACAAGAGGAACCTGACAGCCAAGCACCTCGTTGATGTGATCAAGACCAAGCATGAGGAACAACGCCGAGAGCGAGCACTCAAGGGCAAAGCGCCTCGACACCAGTTCGTGTGGGACTTTGCGGACAAGGACACCGTCATTGACCTTCTTCGCCTCATGATGCTCTACAGCTTGCACAGTGGTCAGCACAGCAGTCAAGAAAAGGAGCGCATTCTCGAGTTCTTTGAGATGTTCATCCCTGCCTTCTTCGACATTCCCGAGGAGACCATTCAGGACAAGCTGCCTAAGATCCAGCCAGACTCTGGCGAGGAGGAGATGGAAGACCACACACCCGCGGAGCTAACCAACGGGCGCAGCCGCCGCAACGGCAAGAAGGGAGATCTTCTTAGGGGGGTTCTCGACCCTGGCCGCAACGGCAGCAAATCCCGCGGCCAGAAGGAGGACAGCGCAGCGTCTGGAAGCAAGGAGACAACTCCTGATGTCACCTCGGCCAACGAGGAGGAGATGCCTGACGCATCTGAAGACGCAGCTGCACACGATTTATCCAACGATCGATGGATGCCAAGTATTCCCAAGCCAGTTGTCGTTGGCCAGAGCGACGCATTACTGAATGCCGATGGCGAGCTGAAGGCCGACGGATTCTTCTCTCGACCATGGTACAACTTCTTCTGCAATCAGACATTGTTTGTCTTCTTCAACATCTTCCAGACCCTGTACAGGCGATTGCAAGACCTCAAGGACAGCAAAGCTAGTGTGATCAAGGAGGTGGTGCGCCTGAACAACGCCAAGCCTGCGAGAGACATTGGCTTCACCGAGAACCACATGAAGTTCTTCGACCCTAACGACGACCCCGATACCTACTGGCCCAAGACGCTGGAACTGATCGAAGAGTACATCACTGGCGACGTGGATGAGAGCCGATACCAAGATGTCATGCGCCACTACTACCTTAAGACTGGGTGGAAGGCATACACCATCCAGGATCTACTCAAGACGGCCTGCCGATTGGCCCTCACATGCAGCAGCACCGATGCCAAGGAGAAGACACCAGATCTCATTCAACAGTACCTCGCCAGCCGCGAGAAGGAAGAGACGAGCTACCAGACAGAGATTAGCGCGAGGAAGTTCGCCGAGAAGTGTGTCAAAGATGGCGATCTTTTTGTGATTTGCTGGGTAAGTAAAAGCGATATCAGAACTGCAACGATTTCTAGATGACTGACAATTCTTACAGTTCCCTGCCAAATCCGAGGCTACGGTCCGGTGGCTGCAACGCGAGGAGACAACCTTCTACATGGATGAGATGCAACTCCGTGAGCGCTGGCAATACTACATCTCGTCCTTTATCCGCGTGGAGCCCACCGAAGGAGTTCCACGATCCAAGCTCCAGAAGTCAGTGCTCACGCGCAACCTGCCGTCGGGCGATGCCGACTCGGACGACGACAGCATCCCCAAGCCTGTCTCGTACAAGGAGAACTTGACTATTAGCATATGCCTCAAGAGCTCCAAGATGGTTTGGGCCCCCGGCACCTCTGAGTACGTCGTATACGACCAGACGCCCAAGACGCGCGATCAGCGCGAGCGCCGCGACAAGTTCCTCCGCGCCCTCACCAACTACCGCGAGGGCAAGCTCCTCGAGAAGTGGGTGCACAACCCCGCGTGGACCAAGGACCTCAGCCCTGAGGAGGTCCAGGAGCAGAACAAGAACTTCCGCCAGTGGATGGACGAGGGCATCGTGCCTCCAGGCGCCGCTGAGGACGATGTCGACATGAACTAGACGAGGAAAACCTCCCAGCGCCCCGTCCCCTCTTCACAAAGGGGCACAAGGGGCAGCAGATGCGCCGAGGGGCGGGAGAGGAACGGGGATGATGATGTTGTTTTCAGGTACTGCGGAAATGGGAAACAAACAGTGGCCCATCTGGCCCGTGGATTTTTGCACCACACCGGACCAGGGACCGGGTTATGGCCGGGGGGTATCTCGCCAGCGTTTGCTTTTTAGTTGGTCCTTGCTTTGTTCTGTTCTATTTTCTTTTCATTTTGTGGCCCTCGTTTCCGGCAGACTCAGCTCTCTCTCCCTTGTGTCGTTGTTATAGGAGGTGATGCGTGCATCGTGAGTCTCCACCAAAAAGGATAGGGGGATGGATCCGGATGAACATGACAAGGAACATTTTCCTGTCTCGCTTGTACTCTAGAATATATAACCATTGCACATCCGTTGATATCTCATCCAATGGTTATTTCTCACTTCTTGTCCCGCTCGGTGAAGTTATTTTAATTTTTATTAGATTGATGTACTAGGTATAGAGCAGCAGAGATTCATCAGCTATACCAACTTGCATCGGGTGTAGTGACGCGTTTTTTTTAGTATCCTCTTGCCGTGTCCCTTCGTGTAAGTGGCCGTACGCCGTCCAGATATGTCATTTAAGTCGTTACGTCTTGACATTACGCCGTTTACTGCAGGCTCTCGATGACGAGAGCAGAGGCACCGCCACCGCCGTTGCAAATGCCAACAGCACCAATCTTGGCCTTCTTCTCCTTGAGAACAGAGGTGAGAGTGGTAACGATACGGGCACCGGAGCAGCCGAGAGGGTGGCCAATGGCGACGGCACCACCGTAGACGTTGACCGTCTCGGGGTTCAGGGCAAGGATTTTGAGGTTGGCAAGGGCAACGACGGAGAAGGCCTCGTTGATCTCGTAGAACTCGATCTGCTCGGGCTTCAGGCCGGCGTGCTTGATGGCCTTGGGGATAGCCAGGGCGGGAGCAACGGTGAAACGCTCAGGCTCGCGCTCAGCATCGCCCCAGCCGAGGATCTTGGCAATGGGCTTGAGGCCAAGCTCCTTGACCTTAGCCTCGGAGGCGAGAACCACAGCGGCGGCGCCATCGTTGATGGGGGCGGCGTTGGGGGCGGTGACGGTGCCGTCGGACTTGAAAGCAGGGCGCATGGCCTTGAGCTTGGCCTCGTTGAGGTTCTTGACCTCGTCATCGCGATCAATCTTGATGGCAGGCTTGCCTCGGCCGCCGCTGACCTCGACAGGGACAATCTCGGTGAAGAGACCAGCCTCGGTGGCAGCCTGGGCCTTCTTGTACGAGTTGATGGCATACTCGTCTTGAGCCTCGCGGGTGAGCTCGTAGTCCTGAGCGCAGAGCTCGCCAGAGAGACCCATGTGCTCCTTCTTGTTGTAGGCGTCGGTCAGACCGTCCTTGAGGACACCGTCGACGAGGGTCTGGTCGCCGTACTTGGCACCGGTTCGGAGGTTGGGGAGGTAGTGGGGGGCGTTGGACATGGACTCGGTACCGCCAGCGACGACGATGTCTGAGGTTCCGAGCATGATGTTCTGGGCACCGAGGATGATGGCCTTGAGGGAAGAGGCGCAGACCTTGTTCACCGTCGTGGCAATGGTCTTCTGGGGGAGACCGGCACCAATGGCACACTGGCGGGCGGGACCCTGACCGAGACTGGAGACTGTCAGCTTGTGGGAGAGGTGAGGGATAAACAATATGGAGCATACCCAGCGGAGAGGACATTGCCAAAGAAGACCTCGTCGACGTCCTCGGGCTTGATGCCAGCTCGCTCAACAGCACCTGGACGTTGTTAGCACCTTGGACACTGTCAGGGAGCGAGGAACGTGTAAGTACCCTTGATGGCGGTGGAACCAAGCTGGGTCGCGCTCAGGCTCGAGAGAGAGCTGGCGTCGTTAGCATCTTGATTGTGAGTTTCTTTGCCATGTTTGGTGGCATGGCGGGACAGCCGCAGAGCTATATCGCTCTTGTGGCTTTGATTTGTAAACGTACCCGAGGAACGAGCCAATGGGCGTACGGGCCACCGAGACGATGTAGACGGGAGGAAGACCAGACATGTTTGCGGTTGGACAAGAAGGTTGTCGTTATTGTAGGGGCGAGTTGAGATGTTGGACGTGGGCGGAGGAGGATGAAAGAAGACGCTGACGCTGACGGAGAAGTATGGGAGGAGGACGGAGCAAAATAGACAAAGACTGATACGGATACGATAAAGTAGGTACTAAGTCGGCAGGCCGATTGCGCAAATTTGTTGAGGGAAGGAGCAGCTTGCTCGGAGTAATCCTGAAGGGAACTAAGGTAGGTACGTCCCTAACGAGGTAGGCAGGAGGCAATGACGATTGGGGATAGATGGGCAAGAGACCCCCCGAGGCGTTACGTACTATCACCGACTGCCCCTCCTTTCCCTTCCTACGCCTGCGTGTGCCCTCCAAAATGGCGACCCAAAGGTCCCAAATGGACACTACGTACCTCAGGTCTAGCCATGGAGGGGCACGGCTGTTGCTAGCCGCCGCTCTCGGCACTGTGGGCAGGCGCGATCCTAGCCCACCGCTTCTTCTCCACCGGTACCTTGCCGCTCGTATCGGCCAATCAGATCCGAGGTCACTCAGGGGGGTGCATAGCCTTGCAGGTACCCACGTGACGCAGCCTCGCCCGGTCCGTCGAAAAAGTTGGCCGCGCCATACAGCGCCGGCTCCGACGCGCGAGGCAGAGGGCGAAGTTTTGGGTGAAGAACGACACGAGAAGCTGCATTTCCCGCTTCCGTCCCCCGCGCAAATTGTTCTGAGACCCTGCCCTTAGCTGCACTCCACGGGCAAGATGGATGACCTCTACGACGAGTAAGTTCTCCCCCGCGGCCTTGCTCCGCGACCACGCGCTAACACAATGGTGCTCGCAGGTTCGGTAACTTCATTGGCGACGAGGCCGGGTCTGAAGAGGCGTCTGAGGTCGGCGTCGACGCCGGCGACTATGTCTACGACGATGAGCCGGACGAGGCGCCTGGCGCTACAGGCCAGGAGCTGATGGAACTGGATGGTACGTGTTGCGCCGCGCGCCTAGGTGTAGGAGCTTGGTAACTTGGAAGGCTGGCTGACCTTGCTTCGCGACACAACAGACGCACCGACCAATGCAATTATCCTCCACGAGGACAAGCAATACTACCCGACGGCCGAGCAGGTGTACGGCGCCGATGTCGATACCCGTGTCGAAGAGGAAGATGCGCAGCCCCTCACGCAGCCCATCATCGCGCCCATCGAGCAGAAGAAGTTCAACATCGAGGAAGCCGACCTACCCCCTGTTTTCTTCGATCGCGAGTTCATGACCGATCTGATGAACTTCCCCGACCAAACCCGAAATATTGCTCTGGCCGGCCATCTGCATCACGGAAAGACGGCCTTCGTCGATATGCTGGTCCTCGAGACCCATGACATCTCAGATCGTCTGGATAGGAGGGTTGGCAAGAAGCGCGACGAGCAACTGAGATACACCGATGTGCACTTGTTAGAGAGGGAGCGAGGTTTATCCATCAAGTCAGCACCAATGAGCCTGGTGTTGCCCAGCACCAAGGGCAAATCGCATCTGGTTAACCTGATTGATACCCCTGGTCATGTCAATTTTGTCGATGAGGTCGCCACAGCTTTCCGCTTAGTTGACGGCGTGTGTCTGGTCGTCGATGTCGTTGAGGGTGTCCAGGTCAACACGGAGCAGATAATCAAGCACGCTGTTCTCGAGGACATCCCCTTGACTCTCATTATCAACAAGATGGACCGCCTAATCCTTGAGCTTAAGCTACCCCCTAAGGACGCCTACTTTAAGCTCAAGCACGTCGTCGAAGAGGTCAACACTGTCATCACTAACATATCCCCCGCCACAGCTGCCTCGAAACGCATAAGCCCCGAGAAGGGCAATGTGCTCTTCGCCTGCACAGACATGGGCTGGTGCTTTACCCTGGCGTCATTTGCCAAGATGTATACGGACACCTTTGGCGATATCAACACAGACGAGTTTGCGAAGCGGTTATGGGGCGACATCTACTACAACCCCAAGAAGCGTAACTTCACGCGGAAGCCAATTGAGGAGCGCGCCGCAAGATCGTTTGTCCACTTCATCCTTGAACCCATCTACAAGATCTACACACACTCCATCAGCGATAGCCCGGAGCAATTACGACAGGTTCTGGCTTCATTGGGCATTGAGCTTAAGCCTTCTCAGTACAAAGCCGATGCCAAGGTACTGTTGAAGCTGATATGCGAGCAATTCTTTGGCCCATCAACGGGATTTGTCGACATGATTGTTCAACATATCCCGTCTCCCATAGAGACCGCCGATCGTCTCCTAGAGAGGTACTACACTGGCCCTACAGATACTAAGGTAGCCGCCTCCATGAGGGCATGTGACCAAGATGGTCCCCTGGTTATCCACGTTACAAAGCTCTTCAACACCTCGGACGCCAAAAGCTTTCACTCCTTTGGTCGTGTGCTCAGTGGCACGGTTCGACCAGGTATGCAGGTCCGCGTCCTTGGCGAGGGCTACTCGCTTGACGACGAAGAGGACATGGCCGCCGTCGCCGTCGACCAGGTCTTCATCGGCGAGTCCAGATACAACATCCCGACTGACGGCGTGCCTGCCGGAAACCTGGTACTACTAAGTGGCGTGGACAACTCCATCGTCAAGTCGGCCACTATCCTGCCCCCTAAGCTCGAAGACGACGAGGACGCCTACATCTTCCGCCCGGTAACACACTTTACTGAATCCGTTCTCAAGGTTGCCGTTGAGCCTATCAACCCCTCTGAACTCCCCAAGATGCTTGACGGTCTACGGCGAATCCAGAAGTCGTACCCCCTCATCAGCACCAAGGTCGAGGAGTCGGGCGAGCACATTATCCTCGGCACCGGAGAGCTATATATGGACTGCGTGCTGCACGATCTGCGTCGTCTCTACGCCGACATGGATATCAAAGTCTCAGATCCCGTCACGCGCTTCTGTGAGACAGTTGTCGAGACGTCAGCGACCAAGTGTTACGCCATCACGCCGAACAAGAAGAACAAGATCACCATGGTGGCTGAGCAACTCGAGAAGGGTATTTCAACCGACATCGAGACGGGGGCCGTTCGCATTCGCGATCCCATCCGCAAGACGGCCAAGTTCTTCGAGGAGAAGCACGGCTGGGACAAGCTTGCAGCCAGAAGTATCTGGGCGTTTGGCCCGGATGAGTCAGGCCCGAACATCCTTCAGGATGACACCCTTCCCACAGAGGTGAGTTTAGAAACCCTTAGCCCGGTGACCTAGCATCTGCAAGGCATCCCGTGGTTGGATGGCTCTACGAAGCTTTGCGTTCTATGATAGATGCTGACAGCAGGCGTCTCAGGTTGACAAAAAGCTCCTCAACACGGTGAAGGAGTCGATCCGACAGGGTTTCAGCTGGGCCAGTCGTGAAGGACCCTTGTGTGAAGAACGTGAGTTTGCAAACCCCTTCCCTTCCAGTTCTTCTCATTCCCCATCTCCCATTCCCCATCGTCATCCACAGGCGACCAACCTCGCCGATCAACGAGTTGCCCGACCCGATATGGCAGCGGCTCGAGTGAGCCTGTGCCGCTCTCTGATCCTGGCCTCACGTCTCGAGAGCGGTGGGCCTGGAACCTGTTAAGGGGGCCAACCACTGCAGGACGCTGTGGGGATCGAACCCTTCACCCCTGATTGCTCCATCACTGCCGCCCTAATGCAGCCTACAATCCTGCTTTTTACGGCCGGCAAGGGGCCAAGTGAGAAGGGCGCTGGGGGCGGTGTTTGTTCATGCTTGACTCGAGCTTGGTGGTGGGAAAGCCGCGTTCATTGGGGCGATTTCACCGCTGCGGGCCGGGTTGTGGAGGGTTGGATTGCCTCGACGATCGCTCCCTTGATCACGGCAGATGCATCGTGGACTTGGGAGATGTAGCCCCAAAGCTGCTAGGTGCGTGTGGGCTTGAGAAAGGAACCAAACACTGACTGCGACGACGTACAGCTATCCGCAATACC
This sequence comes from Neonectria magnoliae, assembly GCA_037954305.1. Classification (NCBI taxonomy): domain Eukaryota; kingdom Fungi; phylum Ascomycota; class Sordariomycetes; order Hypocreales; family Nectriaceae; genus Neonectria; species Neonectria magnoliae. The sequence goes on along the minus strand of JAZAVK010000013.1, from coordinate 132,526 downwards.
AAGTTCAAGGTCACCGATGTGCTCCTGGCCAACGAGGCCATCTTCCGGGGCGGCGGCCAAATCATCCCCACATCCCGTCGCGCATGCTACTCATCCTTCCTCATGGCCTCCCCACGCCTCATGGAGCCCGTCTACTCCGTGTCCGTGACGGGCCCTGAGGATTCGTACATGGAGGTCTACAACGTGCTGTCGCGGCGCCGCGGCCACGTCCTGTCGGATGGACCCGTGGCCGGCACGCCGCTCTACCGCGTCAACGGCCTATTGCCCGTCATCGACAGCTTCGGCTTCGAGACGGACCTGCGCATCAAGACCCAGGGCAGCTCCATGGTGAGCCTCGTCTTCGACAGCTGGAGCATCGTCCCTGGCGATCCGCTGGACCGCGAGCAGATCATCCGCCCGCTGCAGCCGGCGTCGGCGCAGGCCACGGCCCGCGACTTTGTGCTCAAGACGCGTCGCCGCAAGGGTCTGAGCGAGGACGTCAGCGTCAAGACGTTCCTCGAGCCCGAGTTCTACCAGAGCCTCATGGAGAGCGGCATGCTGGGGGAGATTTGAAAGCCGAAACTAACTATGAGCTATATCCGTACGAAGGACGGCGACGACAGCTTTGGGTATGTTGTGCGAGGAGGGCTGAGGGGAGCCTTGTACGCGGGAGGAATGGAGAGCAGCCCTTGATCCTCACATGGATGACGACGATAATGGCCAGGGCGAGAGCTACATGTACAAGGATGGGCATGGCACCATTGGGGGGAAAGGGTTTAAAGTACATTGCCCTAGTGTTGACGAGAAGCCTCCCGGGGGGGGGGGCTATAGTGTAGAGTGTAGAAACGATAGAAGCCTCGGCGAAACAGGGCTCAACAACCATGAACCAGGATCTCCAACTCCCGACTTCCATATCTGTCCCACCAACACGTGTGTGCCAAATCTACCTTGCCGAAGGAACGAACGGCTCGTTCCCTTCCAACCTGGGGGCCGCATCGTTCCAGCACACAAGACGACACTAGCCTTGGGACGTTAAAGAGGGAGACAAGGCCCTATTTTTTGCTTACTTCCATGATGATGATGATGATGATGATGATGATGATGACGGGGTTCCACAAAGATGGAAGGTGCCACTCTCAGGGGTGAAATGGAACACCCTGAACATGCCCAAACGCTGGAGGTTCCTCGAACGGCGTTTGGAGATGCTATGTATGTGTCACGGGGATGAACGCTTAACCGTCTCCCGCCTCAACGGCTGTCCCGGAGCCAAAGGGGGCATCTCGACAATGCGCAACCAACCCACGGGCGTGGCGGTCGGGTGTGGTCCGATGGGGGTTACGGCGGCTTGCGGGGAAACGCAGCCCAGAAGAAACGAACGCATGAGACAAGGAATGAGGCCGAGGAGCAACCCCTCATGCCCAGAATTCCGGAAGGGCGGTAGGGAGGATAGACTGTTGAGAGAGCGATACAGAGCTAGGGGAGTGGTGGAGAGCATTCCGCAGCGGGGAGGGGGTGGGGGTGGGTGTTGGTCTTGGAGGGGAGCAAGTTGACGACCTACCTAGTTGAGCAGGGGGAAAGGGGTTGTAGGGCTTGCCAGGGGTGGGTTTTGTGATGGGCGAGCTGGGCGTGCCTCCAAAGCGATGAAGGGACGAAAGCCAGCCAGCCAGCCAGCCAGCCATGCCGGAATGCGTAACACCAAGGTGGGTGGTGGGTTTTGGGCGAGGTCGGACTCAAAAGAGAGAGAGAGAGAGAGAGAGAGAGCTTCTGGCTAGCCGTCGTTTGGGCGTCTGGGTTGAGCTAACGAGGAGACGTAGCCTCAGCATCCGTGTAGTAAGTAATTAGTGCCATCGCCTCGGGGGAATTTGCATAAGGCTACCCGGATTTAAGAGAGAGCCCGAGGTGCCGTTTCGAAAACAAGTGAGCCCGGTCGGTCGCTCGCTGGTTGCGGGTGCCGAGGACGCTGCGATGGAGGTTACTATGTATCATCCCGTTAATCAGCAGCTGTCACGGAGAACGGCTATCGCAGCTCCCCCAGACTGGCACCGACCCAAGCGGCATATGCAGGTGTGATCCCCGGTGGCCAGCAAGACCGCGGTGCCGAAAAATATCGGGGGCAGCGGCCTCGATTTCCGCACACATTAATTAGCATTGAAGCTTCGGCCAAGCCTGAGCCGGGGTGCTGGCAAAAAGGCGTCATTTATTAGCTGGACAAGGTCGACCAGATCGTCGTCATCGTCACCATCACCATCAACGGCCTCCTGTTAACTCGCGCGGGAAACGGCATGGGCCAGGGCTGCTCCGGTACAGGAGAACATGACATGACAATCAATCCGTGTCGTCTGGATGCCACCCCGGTCACCAGGCTGGCTAAGCTGGTTCCAGGGCCCTTGGCAAGCCATTTGGGACTTGACTTGCCAACCCCAGCCCCATCGCACCCAGGTGGACGGGAAGCGCACAAGCCCATTGTGACAAACCCATGCCTTGTGTGAGCGGCATATTCCGCCTCGTCCAGCCACTAACCCTGAGATGGGGCCAGAGTGAAGGCCGGACGGTTTGGAATTGCGGCGACGGGAGTGGGGGGATACTGGTTTAGAGCATGACATGGGGGGGGGGGGGGCACAAAAACGGAAAGCAAATCGCAGGGTTTGACGTTCGGATAGAAACTTTGGTGGTTGACAAGAGATGAAAGTGCTCCGTAGTCCGTACTTCGTCCACATAGTGCCGAACTACGTACGAAGCAGTAGTAATAGATCTGGATCATTGCTGGACTAGGCCCAATAGGATTGGACTTGCAGTGTAAGTCATGGATGAACGTGCCGCGACCAGCCCCTGGTCACGAGACGAAACCAGACCAGACGAGCGAGGCCATCTCATGAGGCCGCCCTGTTACCAAAACACGGCGAATTAACGAGAGCCTCGTACGAATACGTTCGACGTACGAAGCAGCATGTGACTGCGGCAACAGATGGCTGGTCCTCAGCACTGTCGCACGGCAAAAGCCTGGAGTTTTGCCGGATAACGGGATGGAGATGAGCAACCCTTGACCCCGTAATGACTGATGTGGCTTGTTTTTGGTTGAACTTTAACCAGATCAATCTGTCTCTGGTGCACGCCCCTTGCTTGATGATCAATCATCAATCCCTCCAATCAGGGTCGTTTCTGACTTTGTCCGTTTGCTTGCCCTTACTTCCAAATTCCAACTCGACTCAATACTTCGTAGTCGTAATCATAATAGCCAAATCGCCGGTTCTGCTCGAGGTCAAGTTCCAATCTTTTCCAAACCACCGTGCCGTCGGTTTTAGGGAAAAGCTCTCAACCGGTATCACAGACTTGGCTCGGATACCATGTGATTTCGTCATCTTTCGTCATGGTTGCTCGATTGATCATTACACAACGGCGATAACAAGCGGGCCAAGGAACAATCGGATGCTCAAATGCGGGGGATCCTGCCCTTTTGCGAAGAGCTGAATAGGGAAGCTGTGTTCCGTACTCCCGGTGTAAGTGCTCAAGCACATGTCTCGAGCATCTTGTCTAGAACGCCCTTAAGGGTATCGTTCTCCAATGCAGCAGCTACCCGTTCCTTGTCGCCAAGCTGCTTGTTCACCTGGTCATCTTGATTATGACTGTTTTCTTTGCAGGTGACATCAACCCGGTAGTTAGGCGGAAGGCATTGCTCCAACCGTACCCGAACTCCAAGGCCAATGACCGTTGCGAGCGAGCAGTGTGTAATGGTTGGCGTAATCTCCACAGCAACCTGGACAATCGTGTTCGGCTCCGGAACGCCCAAGGCTGGAGACGGTGTAATGTGGATGTCCGAAAGGTTGATAACTGAGAGCTGACCCAGAGAGACTGGATGCTCAGGGTCGGAAATAGTTGAGATCAAGTCTGAGACAAAAGTTCAGCGCTGGAGACCCGGGTAAAGAATTTACTGGGAACGGCGTATGTTCGGGAAGAATGAGTTATGATAAAGAGGCGCATTCAAAAGAAAGAATCCACAATAGCGGACCACAAGTCCTTGTAGTTTTGGATACGGTTGTTTGAAAGCCATGCATGATTCTTAGAAAGGAAATGCAAGAAGCATGAGGGAGAGGTTGGTAATGCAATGATGCGTCTCAAGTTGAAACAGTCCTAGTCTCGGAGAGACTCTTGAGAAACATGGAACAATATGAAGTAGAAGATCGACATACCGTATATTTCCTGTTCATCGATAGCTTCGTCGGCGAACTCGTCATGCCAGTCACTGGTCCGAGGCCACGCAGCCGCAGTTTGACCACAATAAGGCTGCGACAGATACGAGGGCCTAGCAAAGACAACGTCGTTGTACCTAGACTCAGGCCCTTTCCGGGGAGCAGCCTTTGCCTGGCGCGTGGGCAGCTGAGATGCGCTGAGGATAGTAGGGTTCGCATTGTCCAAGGAGGCCATGGCGGGTGGAGGGGCACCGATAGTCGGCGCTTGGATGCGGGTAGGATAGACAGGGGCGGAGAGAGGACGAGCGTCGTGGAATGGCCGGCCCAGTCCGACAGCAGAAGCTGAGTATAGTGGAGATGACGAATGCGGTGAGCGGTCGTGATGGTCTGGCCGTTGGGATGGGTTCGTGTTGCACAAGGATGAAGGCATGTGGGAGGTAGGATGTGAAGGTGACGGAGTGGAGGGGAAGATTTGATCTCATGACGCCACATTTGATAAGCGCGATAAATTGGTCCGAAGCATTCTGGACGCCTGAAGGGTGAGGCGCAGCCCAAGCGAGCCTCCAGGCCACCGCCACTAGACAAGCCATCGACGACTAAGACAACAACCTTTCGCCGGATCACTGTCCCAATCGTCAAACTTTGCACGGTAAACCACGAGCCGCTTGCGCAGACACCCCTGCTCCAATGCCTACTGTAGATAATGACGCAAGAAATAGGAGCCGCGGCGGAACACGCCGACACGAAGGCTATTGGCAGCGAGACTGGGGAGTTGTCATATTGAGCCTCGTATATACTTCATGTGCAATCAAGGACGCGCACCCGCCACATGGGAGGTCCTTGCCACCCTTGGCTTCTGTGACCAGATATAGAACACTGGCGGACTATGCAAGGCAATTAAAGAAATCGATAGTGCTTCAATAAAGACGCACGTTTTCATGCGATGCGGAACATTAATTAATTAATGTATAGATCCTCTTGTAAGCCAACCGGGGTGGGGGGAAGGGGAACGGCCCTCGAGCACCGGCCCAGGCGAGATTTGACTCAATTGACAGCGCTGACAAGGTTGATGATGAAGCTAGGAATCGCCGCCCAATGATCCAACGTGGCGGGCAGTTGGGGTCCTGGGTCGAGCTATTTTGGAATATTACCAAGATGGGGTTCTTAAGAAGGCTTCTAGAATCCCCGTAATCTGTAGAAGGGCGAGAATCGATGGCGCTTTGCCGACACCCCTGCATCGAACATCCTCAGAAACCGTCCAGAAGCCGGAAGTTGGTCGAGATGTGCCATGGGTCTTGCATGACTGCCACCAGTGCCAGATCGTGACGGACGCGGTCGACGGGCTTCGGAGGAGACTGCTCGAACGGGACAGACCAACAACTCCTTGGACTTGAAATCCAGCCAACCCTAACGATCTTCTGCCACGGCACGTCTCAAGTGCCGACGCGACAGCTCATGGAGGCATGGCCCTACCGGGCGATCCGCGGCCCAATGCGTGTCTGGGCCTCCCCCTTGGCACTTCACGATTGGCAATCCTTTTTGGCGTGTTGGGTGTCGGGAGGCATCGGATCTTGATTGGCATTAGTAAGAACCCCATCCAAGACTGGTATCTATGTGTGTAATCAGTCAGAGCTGAGAAGATGCCGCGCCGGCTTCAACGGGACATGGGTGTCATGGTTTCTGGGATCGTCGAGTTGAAATTACTCCTGTGTTGCCACATTCCATCGTAGTATTCGTAGGCGCGAAGAGGCACACACACGCACGCATGGGTCTGCCATGGTTTTGGCAGCCCTGTGAAGTGGCTCATCGTCATCGTCATCGTCCAGCATGTCGTTAGTCGTGTCCCTGGACGATAATAGCAAGGGAGGCGATAAGTCGTCACTTATCACACATGAAGCTGCAGGTGCAGGTGCAGCCCCGGCTCCAGGTTTCTGGTTTTGTGGTGTTTTTTCGTCCTGACGGGCCTGCCCCCCCAACAAACATCATGTCCCGATATGTGATGGGCCTTGGCTTTGGCCCCCAACCCCTTGGTCGCAAACAGATCAGGCTGTAGTCCACGCAACACTTCGTAGACACGCTGGGCCAGGGGATCTTCACCGCTCAAGCAAGTCCCGTGGCGGGAGCAGCGTCGATTCAGGCCCAACTTGCAAGCGAGGTCACTGACTTTGATGAAGGGAATCGAGGATGTCGGCCCGGCGAGGGGACTGAAACCACCAGAGCGTGAAGGGCCCAGGCAACTTGACTTGAGTCCTCAAGCCCAGCATTGTGGGCTGCGGGTGTGTGGAGAAGAAAGCGTCCGCCCCTGGTGGGGAGGAGGACTCCTCAACACCACCTCCACTGTGCCTCGGCAACTTTCGCGCCTCCTCATGGCGTGGAGAGTGTCACCGGCAAACAGCGACATGTGACACCGACCACAGCCTAGTGCACCCATAGGCGCCGTTCCACTTGCCGGGGAAACGTACGCAGTTGTGTAGTACCTGTAGCACTCCCCTGGCCCATCTCGGTTCTATAGGGAGGACCAAACAAGGTTTGTCGAGAGAGAGGTGGTGCATTTGTTCATTTGCGTGGCATTGTCACCAGACCAAACATGGTGGTGGTGGTGGATGGGCCAAGCGGCCAAGCACCGGACTCTCTGCGCTGGCCGCTCTAGCACCGTGTCAAATAGCGCCACTGAGCGAAGCCTGCGACCTGCCTGGCTGCCAAAGTTCTAGCTTGCTGGAGGAATGGAGTCGGCCAGGGACCAGGGGGTGGTCGACGACCCAAGGTGCTGGAGTGTCCGCTGCCTAGGAGAGGAGCTAGGTGTCGGCTCGGACCTGGCTATTGACGTCGATACCAGCAAACATCAAAGACCCCTGATACCTGATGATGCAGACGACCAATTGATCCTCCGCTGAGGTAAGAAACAAGCCATGGCTGAATTGCGGACCGCGAGGAAGGCGATGGCATTACTTTGTATGTACTGTGTACTTCGTTGCTGACTAGAGCTGGCCGTAATCGTACGGAGATATCGGTATTCGCAGCTCCAAAAATACTGGAGTATTCGGGATGAGTGGGGGAGCTGTGTGGACAAGCTCTCGCCTGCAACCGAAGGCACAGTCCCCGCGATGATGGATCAATTTCCTCCGTCAATTACCGAGAGGCAGCGAGGGGAAGGTACGCGTTTGCTATCCTTGAGCTTGGCCGATCCCGTCCTTGTTTGCACACAGTAGTTGCTCTGTATAGCAGGACGAATGAATGCCCGCCTCTACAGCCATGCTCGGGCTGACCTGGCAAAGCGAACGGTTCCTGCATGTCCAACACCAAGCATTTGCTAAGGCGCCATGTCACGGATAGCGTCATTGGACGCACCGTTCTTGGTACATGTAGATAGCACGCATTTGACACCCTGGAGAACTCATGCTTCAGGGGGAGCAAGGGCCTAGACCTCTCCAAGCTCGCCATCGTCGTCAGCGGGAAGAGGCGATGGCCCGGGATGCCCGCTCGATTGGCTTTCAGGGTGCAAACATCATTGACGGGATCTCACGCGCGAGCAAGTCTGATATTTCAAGCAGCACTTAAATGCCACCCGCGGTCCTTATGCGGCTTGTTTGCTGTCGACGGTAGGGTAGCATTCTGTGGCAACCTTGACGAGGACGAACGGCCCCTGCCGAAAGCCAGCCAAGGAGATGCCGGGGGAGGCTCAAGAGGAGGAAGATGGAGAGATTCCGTGAAGCAAACGATGGTGATTGACGCGCGCTGGGCTGAGCTACTGCAGGTCAAGATTCCAGGACCCCGAAAAAAAGAAAAAGAAAAAGAAGAAGAAAAAAAAAAAGGAAAGAAAAGGAATTAGGGCAAAGAAACACACACACACACACACACACACAAAGACGCTGGGATGGGCCCGGCGGTCGAAGCCCGCGCTGGCGCCAGGGGGAAAGAAAAAGAAAGAAAAAAATAGACTACCTAATAATCGCGCAGTTGCCGGGCCTTCACTTTTAGTGCTGGCTTCAGTGCGACTCGAAACTCCGGAGAGAATTAGGATTAATTAATTAACTAATTAGTGGCAACCCCACACAGGTTTGTTTCGCAGGCTTCTAGAAGCGCGGCAGACTTTCCCTTCACTCTCCTCCTTTCCGCCCACCGCAAAAAGGACCCTTAATTTTCCGGACGCGCGCGCGCGCGAAAAGTGACGAGGCCTGGAAAACCCCCCCCCCCCCCCCGTTCTCGGGCCAAGGGGTCCATGCAAATGCTGATTGTTCGGTACCGAAAAGCCGAGACTCCGTGGTGTTGCGAACAATCGGGATGAGGAGAAATGAATGAATGCTTACGAATAGAGCGTCCCGACCACGTTGTTTTCGTCGTGCGTTTCGAGAAGTGCCGAGACGGACGGATGGGCGGCCGGTTGGGTCGGGAATGCTCGGAAATGGAAAAAACCCCCCCCCCCCAACCAAGCTCAACTCCAGCTCGACGCTGTCTTATCAGTAAACAATGGTTGGGCACGCCTGCATCGCACCGCATCGCATCCAGTCATCAATCGCCGCCGATACAGCAGACACTCCCTGAAGCCTCTGCCGCTCCCAGCGCCGCAAATCATCCCCATGTCCCTTCCCTCCCCCGCCCGGGCACATAACATCAACATGCGGCAGGGATAACAACTCTCCGTACCCAACTTTATAGCCCACAGCAGGGAGGGTCTGGAACGCTCAACGCTCTCGACACCACACCACATGACTTGATGCATCCACCCAAGCTGTCAAAAGCTTTGCAAAATATATCCATGTCCATGTATTTCCTGCTAAATATACGTCTACTACTCCGAGTCTGTCATGCTAAACCAACAATGAAAACACCTGCTCTTCATCCGTTCTGTTGATGATTTGATATCTTCCGTGAGTTCGCCGTCCAAGTAAATGCCCAATCCCATCGAGTCCCAAATGTGATCCCTGCCGCGCCGTCTTGCACCGTCTTGCACCGTCTTGCACCGTCTTACACCTCCTCTTCTCCAAAATGCTCCGTCTCCAGATGCGATGCACCTCCAAACTCCGGCATGAGCCGTTTCGCTCTTTCGCTCTTGAAAAAATAAAGAAGAAAAGCCCCCCTCGGTGGGTGGAGTCCCGGCACTCGAGACCGTATGACTCAAAGGGGGGAGTGTAAAGAAACAGAAGCAATTCCCGACACCGTGCAAAATGCTGGCTGGTGCCTTTTCGTGATGAGACCAAAGGGAAAACTCCAAGGGATGCCGATCGCTTCTAAGTCATGGCCCATTTCAAATGGGGGTTGGTTTGTGGGTTGTGCTGTGTTGCTGTGTAGTGTTGTGTAGTGTTGGTTTACATAGTTCGTCCTGCTCCCGTCGCGTCCAATTGCCGAGGTCGGTTCGGGTTCAATTGGTGCGAAGGCCTGGAATTTCCGTCGTTGGTGTGCGTCCAAAGTAGTGGTAGTGTAGTGTCGAGTCGGATGTTTGCTCCGGCCAGAGGCGTGCGTCCCGACCAGTAATCTACCCCTTCCCCCGAGTCAGGTCGTAATCAATCCGAGCCGTGATGTCAGTGCCTGGCTTTTCCCTGCATCGGGACAAGGCCGAGTTGTGGGACCGCTGGCTGGCCTTCCAAAACCCTTCCACTGTGGAAAAATTTGCATCATCTTACCAACGCGTTGGCAGGCCGGTCCAGGGTTAGTTAGGGATTGTTGTCGGCAGGCATCCGATTGTCGTCCTGCCTGAATCAGCGTTGCAAAGGAACCCTATTCAGGCACATGGCGTGTCATCGCCATGCCAGCGTCTGCCAGCGTCTGCCAGCCGCGTCTGAGGTGTCAAGGTTCCCCGTTGGTTGCCCGACCCATCAGCGGGAGCCCATTTCGGCCTTCACGAGCTAATGGGGATCCACCGCATCGGGACACCGTCAGACGCAACCTCATAGGGTCTGGTTGTCGTCTTCCTCGGCGGCAGCGCCCATCGGGCTCGCCCCGGTCGCTGGTCGTCCAGTTTGCCGCGCTTGCGCATCGCCATTTCCATCACTGCGATGCGGATGAAGTCGGGGTTCTCGCGCATCTCGCGCTGTCGCATGCCAGGAGGCGATGCTGGAGCCGGCTGGGTGGGGGCCTGCGGCTGTGGCTGCTGGGGTGCAGGAGACGTTTGTAGCGACGTCGCAGGATAAGAGTTTCGGCCGGACGGCTGCGCGGATCGGCTTCGCTGAATCTTGTAGGTGCGCATCTGAATCGATGCCGCGAAAGTTCCGGCCCTGTACGTCTTTGACGGAGACTCGATACGCGAGTTCGTGGTGGGGTTAAGGTACCGACGCATGGCCTCCGAGGGGATCTCCTCGAGAACCGGAGGGCGACGTTCATCCGTGTAAGGCACGTTGGGGTCGATAGTAAGGATCGATCGGGTTAGGAAGTCGTCCGGCGGGATAGAGGGAAAGTTGATGGCGGAAAAGGACTTCGCTGCAGACCTCAGAGCTCGTAGCGAGGCAGTCAAGTTGGACTTGAAGACAGACCTCAGTGGTTTGAATGGTTTCAGAAATTGGGACGTTGAGGCCAAGTTCTCCTCTGGCTGTGTCGATATTTCGATGATCAAGTCCTCGTCGTCAGAATCTCCAGTAGCCAAAGGATGTTCGTCCACAGAGCCTGGCGGCGATATGATAGGCTCAAAAGACATGCGCTTGGGGGAAAACCTGCTCCTTCGCGACAACGGGCTAGGCGTCCTGGGGGTGTCGAAAGATGATAGCCCGTCGCTGGTAAATGATTCGTCCAGGGACGGGATAGAATCCATGGAATAGGTCCTGGTAGACATGCCACAGCCGAGATTGCAGTCGCTGACGCTGTCATCGTCATTGTCCGTGGCGTCCTGGGGCGGCGAGAGAAGCATGTCCAGCGGGCTCCGGCTCAGGGACCAGCTCAAGTCCTTCTCGGAGCCCTGCTGGCAATCGATGACCTCGTCCACAGTCAGGGACCGGACAGTCCGGCGACGGCGACGCTGGAGCTGCTTGGGCCGCGGGATGTCCGTGACGGCAAGCAGAGCGACGAGCGATGGCGAAATGGACTCGGGAGAAAAGGGAGCAGACATGTCTCGCGTTCGTCTGCGCTGCGAGGTGTGTCGCTTCTGCGGGTGGGCGACGGGCCGCCCCCCATTGCTGGTCGGGATCTTGACGGGGCTGGTCGGGGTTGTCGGTCGTGTAGTTAAGCTCGTAGTAGTAGTTGGCGGGCTCGAAGGGGAGAGACACAGCGTCTCTCGCCTATCCTTGCGTTTGCCCATCTTGGCATCGGAGACTGGTGGTACCGGGACGGAAATGATGGTGACGGCGACGTTGGCCTTGCCTGCGTCATACTTGGGCGACCAGCGCAGCGGGGAGAAGGTCGGAGGCGAGGTCGTCGTTGCGGCGGTGGCGGCGGGAGGATTGGCGGGAGTTGCGTCTTCGGTGGAGGGAGTGGTTGATGAAAGGGAGGAATAGGAGGGCGACGGAGAGAGGGAGGGCGACGGCGAGGGCGTAGTATTATTAGACGAGGAGGGAGTGGTAGCGATATGAGTGTGCGAATGGGTGTGAGTGTGAGTGTGAGTGGCAGGGGCAGCTGAGGGAGCCGGGGCAGGAGCGATGCGCTGGCCCTGGCGGTGGGCGAGCAGGAAGGAGCGTGGAGACATCATGGTGGCACCTGCGCTAGGAGCAACTGGCAGCGAGCGCACCCCGGGGTCGACTTCAGGCGGCAGGTGGAGCGCAGACCGGCTGGCATGTCTCGTGGAGCCTGAGGACAGCGGTTGGTGCCCCGTAGAGCCCGCTGGCGGGGCGGTGCTCCAGCGCGTTTCGGGGCGGTGTTCCAGGGACCTTTCAGTGGCGTCCACGGGCGGCGGCGCTTCAGCTTCGCGGGCGGGCCGGGTGGTCTCGCGTCAGCCTGCCTAAGTTGATTGCCCGATTGGGGCCGATGCCGGGCAGCTCAGAGTCAGAGTCAGACGCAGCCTCGAGTATCTCTCACGACGCTCTCTGTTTCTGCTTCTCTTTCTCTTCGATCTGCCTCGGTTTGTTTCCCCTCTCAGAACCTAGCACGCGGCAGTCACGGATGGAGGATCCAGAACCCACCCTCCAGCCAGCGCCGGACACGACACCCCCGGGTCTCCAGAAAGAATCAGGGTCCGTGAAGCCCGTTCGGGGATGACCGCGTGTATGGTCCCGGCGGGTTCCCAGTACGTAAAACCAACCCTTGGATTGGCTCGCGATCAAGGGCGACACCTCCAGGCCAAGGGCAAAGACCCAAAGAGCGACGACAAATCGGAAAACGATAACGGGAGCGAATCACCGAGTCGCAGTGTGTTTCCGCCTACCCAGCGACGCGGAGGCGCGCTACCTAGAGTGCGGGTCGTTCCTTGCAGCTCTCTCTTGGAGCGTTTTCTACGCTGTTGTGTTCGAGTCGAGGCTGTCTGAGGAAGTCGAGCGCGTGTGTGTGGGCAAATGGAACTGGTCGGAGGCGTCGTCGGATCGTGGGGCCGCGGAGATCTGGTGGACCATGTCGTAAGGAGGGTCGCTTTTGACACTTGTCGATAAGAGCGGCGGATGGGAAGCCGGATGCTCAAGTGAAGTGAAGTGAAGGTTCGGAACAAACCAGCACAGTCACCGTCGAAGTGAAAAGAGAGGAATCGAGAGGGACTTTCCAAAGGCTGGCCTCGTTACAGGAGCAGCGGTGATAACGAATACTTATTTGCTGCCAGGGCGTGAGTGACCCGATGCCTTGGCTTGGGCGTGGGGGAGACCATGGGGAAAGGGGGGCGTGCAATCGTGGTATCGGTATCGATACGGGGTCCAGAAGGACCTAGCAAACGTGTCTGTATCCGTAGCTGCGGCTTGAGCACTACGCACGGAATCAGGTCAGGCAGATGCAGAGGCAGGCAGGCAAGCAAGCAGGCCTCGGTGACACAGGCAGGGGCACGTTCCAAAGGGATGGAAGGATGGATGGAATGGAAGATCGAGGGTTGGTTGGGCTGGTTGTGTGAATGAATGGCTGGATGGATGACTGGTTGACTATCTGACGGGATGATTCGGCCAGACCACGACTGGAGGATGCATCAGGCAATCGGGGAAAAGTTCAGGGCAGCGCCGGCAATCGACTCGAGCCAGATGGCATAACAGCAGTCGTCGACGATCCTCTCAGATCGCCCGGCCTGCACTCTAGACTAGTCTCTCTGTCTCTTGTTGGCTGCGAATACGCTTTTCCATGGCGGCGGTCGGAGAGGGCGTGGGCTTCTCGATTCGGACTTAAGTACGAGATAGCGATAGAGGCTGCGTCGCTCCTCCACTCACCCTCGCCCACCCCCAGCCGCTGATAAGCAATTTACCTCTCCCCGAGCGGGTCGGACATGGGATGTCATCCGACGGGATAGGACGGACGGGCTGGCGAGAGGACGGGATGTGCACCCTGCCGCCAAGCGACCTGCTGGCTTTGCCGGCGACCTGCTCTCTTTGTCCATGGCCATCGGCCGGCAATTCGTGTCGTCCGCAGAGTCAGTCATTCATCCGCAGGGGGCTGATCCATCATCCCGTGCAAGATGAAATGTGAAAGGCGATTCGCGTGGGATGTGCGTTCCTCCAAAACGATCAAAGGGGGCGGAGTCGAGCTGTGACCGTATCGCCTTTTGCCTTCCAGGTCAAAGTCAGATTTCAGCCTTCAGTCGCACCAAAAGCAACGGTCAAACCCAACAGAGGCATCGGCGAATTCCCGATGCTTCTCCGACAGCCCCGACCGGGTCCTCGGACGGCGAGAGTAAGAGTTGATGCTTATCAAGATTCGACTTCGCGCGCCCCCTGGGCAGTAATAGCACAAAAGGCACAGCGACGCCGCATCGCGCATCCTCCACTCACACTCGCTCACTTTCTGCTCTTGCTCTTCGTCCCGCCCCGGGTAGCGAACAAAGGTGCCGGTCCTCTTGTCGTTGTCCAATGTGGGTATGACCTCAGCTGCCGGGTGAGGGTCCAGCCCAGCCCTGCAAGCCGACTTTGCCAAGTGAGACGTGATCCAGCTGCGACGGCGTGTCCTGGGCGCCTTCGTCCCTCTTGCCGAGCGGAAAGGGACAACATCTCTCATTCCCCTTGACCCCGCGACGAATTCCCTTGGCCCTATTGGATTGGAGGGGACGTTGTGCTTGTCTTGGACACGACGCGCAAAGACAAACACGGTAGAACGTGCATCCCCAGGCGTCTCGGGTGCCCTCCCGTGTGTGTCCGTCCTCCTGCGCAGACGGCCACCGATTTGTGCGCGCCGCCTTCATTCCTTTCATGCACCCTTCGTAGACCCTCTGTCGTCGTCCTCTTTCTCCTGGCCCCTCACCCAAAGCGTCGGATGGCTCTCGTCCCTGGTGACATCACCAGTGACACTCAAAGGGTGCACAGGGCTTGGTCACGCGAACCTGTCACCCCGGGTTGCAACGCAAAGGGCAGCAAAGGGTCGTTCATCTGCGAGGCCAAGGCAGCGAGGCCAAGCCAAAGAGTCTCTTTGGGTTCAATACCCTCCCGCCACATCCGCGCTGGGGTGGTGGGTGGTGACCTCGCGTGTGTCCCGTTCATGGAGGATGGAGAGAGCTGGTCTGGGGTTTCTTTCTTATCAGCCGGCCCCCATTCGTTGCTCGTTTGGGCCCTGCGCCGCACCGTCATACGCCAGCCAGCCAGCCATGCTCCGTTATCCGAAAACGCGGGGTCTCCCCACCCTGCATGCATGAGAGAGACTGAGGGCTTCGTCTCTTCGTACGAAGTACTCCGTACCCGCGCTTTGATCCTGATCGGCGCCCCTCGCTTGTGGTCTGTTTGTGGCCTGGCAAATGGAAACAAGGCACGGAGGCGATTTTCTGCGCCATGTCGAAAGAGTCACCAATGTCGCATCTGGAATGCTGGACTTGGTGTGCCATCGAGATCTCGCGTTTGTTGTTCTTTTGCGTTGTTTGTAGATTGCCTCCATAGCATGGTGGCTCTTCTGGAATCATTCCCTCCTGACAGTCGCCTCACGTGTCGTGTTATCCGTGCGTTCAGTTGCCGCCCTCACTGTGGGCCTGTGGATCGAAATGCCTTAGGCTGAAAACCAGTCCATTTCGATTACCTGAGGCATCGCTGTAACGTAATCAGTGCCATCGCTGTCCTTCCTCAGCGCAGTCCTCCACATCCACATCTAAACGTATCAAGGTTCGCTGGGTCGAAGCGTAATGAGACTCGACTTCCAGATCCAAGTGATAACTAAAATAAGCGCCAATCGTCGATATAGTCACCATCTTTCTCCCCAAGTCAGGGCGGCAATACTACCCCAGAACAGCCTAGGAGACGCTAGTCACCTACCCGGGAGGGGCCCAACCTTGGATGGAGATGCTCACCTACTGACATAGTGTGCAATGACAGGTAACCTGGCTGATAAAATTTGATACGCCACGTCCAACTGCTGAAGTCAGATCCTTAGTGTGCTGCGTGCCGGAAACAGAGATGACGTAGGTAGGCCAGGTATTCGTTGGAAGTCCGCCCGAACAAGATTAGACAATTCGGTAGGGATCGGATTAGCATGCATATTATATTTTAGAAAACTTTACTTAGGTGGGTTGTAGTTGTGATTACTCAATCTAGCATCGAGTAAAAGTTATCGTTGTACCTAGCAATACTCCGACAGACGGGATGGTCGGAAGTTTCTATTTGTGATGAAGCTGGTACTCTGTATTTGAAAAATAAAACATTGTGATAGACCTCAATAAGGTAAAGAGGCCTAGACCTCTGCGTTAGATTACTTAGGGAGCATAAGTGGTCAGACAAGCGGGAGCGAGTCAATGGAGGCATCATTCATTGCGTAGAAAAAAAGTCGCTCCGGCATAGGCGCTCCGCTACTTTGTCAGCTCCATGTTCTTGCCCTGGTACTTCCGCTCCCCAGCCGGGTGCGGTAATGCTTGCGAAAACAGGTCATCGCTAGCAATAACAGCGTCGCTAAGTCTGTCAACGGGGAATATGTAGGGTGTTTCCTGTGGGGATCTCTAGACTCAAGTCAGGCTTTGGAGCCGGCAGGCCATTGTGAGGCAAAAGTCTTTTGGGAAGTTGGTAAATATCTGATTGAAGTTCCCCTTATAGCTTTCCCTTGGATACTTCCTTGGAAATACTGTCTCGGTTCCAACAAGCACAATCGCTTCATCTTTAGTCGTTGAAATAGTATGGGAATAGTTCTATGTTGATTCAGTGGGTAACGGGGCTTCGCGTGATCGGTTGAGACTGTTGTGAATTTCCTTATGGTTCTCCAGCGGCGTAGAGTCGATGTGGTTTTTGTACTCGGCGACTCAATCTTAGAACCAGGAAGAGTAGACAGTAGCGTCTTCAACTCTTTTCCCTCGGTCATATCTGTGAAGAGGGTCAAGTTTCTGGGTGTCAAACATGCATGTTGTCTTGTAGTTATCTGCAATCACCTCCTCCGTTAATCGTTACATGCATGGTGGAGGGGACATTGTCACACATACCTTTTCTACCTGCCCCAGCTCTTTGCTTTTAGATCTAGGGGATTGCGTGAGGAGCATCGTGGGCTTCAGTCACGGGAGGCGACTATTTGTTTCTTGGTGGAGGCTCGGTATCTATAAAAGTCAGCTTTTCCAGTACCATTCATCGATGATGTCTTGGAATTGATGCTGCCATCCATATTTATGGCAGGGAAAGCGCTGGTTATGAAGTCTTCTCTACTGTAGAGCGGAGAGGATAAGGAAAGAAGTCTGAGACGGCGCAAGTTGTGAGGGCAGCAAATATAGAATTTTATATCGTCGAATTTTCGCTTGTACGGGTAAATTTGAATAAAGAAGCTTATGAGAAGTCTCTGTCAGGCCGGGGTAACTGAAACCAACAAGGGCTACAGGCCTGAGACGGCCAACATCTGCATTAAAGATCCTCGATATAGATCACTACGGCCAGTACATCCACTACGTAAAATGTGTTACGTGTAGACGAGCCTTTCTTGGCTTCCTTTGTTCCACTCTCTCAGACTTGGAACTCTTCACCTCTACTATCCTGCAACATTGATTAAATAAAGAACCCGTAAAACAGAAAGCGTATAATTGACCAAGTCTGCGGAATACTTCAAACGACATTAGTATTCCTGTCAAGTATAAAGAGACCGAGTATCATAGAAATGAGTCGCATTACCATCAGGTATTCAGTACCGACTGGAAAGCAAGCGCGCCTTATCATCGCAGCTTTCGTAGCATGCTGGATAGGTTCTTAGGGTTTTGACCCATTTCTTAACGTAGTAATCCCCAATGACATGCGTAGGCTTTGAGAGCGTAGAGGAGCCTTAATAGCGTGTTGGTGAGGGCGACTCGAAGCCGGCAACAGGGAAAACACCCAGCTACCAAAAGCAAAGGCTGCAGCAAGGGAGGGACAAGGAGCGTCGGGGAGATTCGCGTAAGGAAGGGCAAAGGTCGCCCAAATTGATAGAAAGTTCAAGACTGAAACTTCTAATAGAATAAGACCGTCTTGATCAAAAGGGTTCTTTAAAAGTGACTGAAAAAGCGGTCTCACTTGGGTCTTAAATTCATTGCCTAAGTTTATGCAACTGCCAACTTCCTGACAGACCATGTCGCCCCCAATCCCTCCTTTATCTTAGGCTCAATCGGACCAATTGTTAAAAGTAGTCCCTGACCGATTAAATCACAGCAACGACTGTACCTTATGTGGACTTCAATGTCTCTCTAACAAAGTAGAGGAGCCTTATTAGTCCCTTTAAATTAGGCGTTTTAGTACTACAGTTACTATTGTTTGTTCATCCCATTAAAGTAAACTCTGAATAAGAAAAGAACTTAACTGCCTTATTATAATAATGGAGGCGCATATAGTTATCAGCTAGGTTATATATCTTCTAATTATAACTAGCTGTATACTCAACTGTTTAAAAAGTCAACCTATGGCGTTGCTACCGTGTCAGGGCTGGACCCTCCCAGCCTCTCCACCGAGGGCGGGGGTATCCATAGAGCTGACGTTGACTCCCAATCTACAAACTTTGGCAATTGCAACTAGCACCGGAGTGCTTCAAGAATTTTATCGCTTTCGGAGTCCTCGATACCTGTTCCTCTTGCGACATCATGAATCAAGATGTCTCAAACTTGATGATGAGGAGGTTTGGCGGCACTGAAAGAGACGAATTTGGCAGAGAGCAAGATGCGCGACGCTCCCTTCTGCTCGATACAGTCATACAAGGTCGGCCGAGGGCGTCCAAGAGCAGACTGCTTCAGATGCCAGCCGAGATCCTCGCCGATGTCGTCGACTTACTGACCGACGATGCGCCGGCTCTGGCTTCCTCAACTCGTACTGGGGCTTGGGAATGAACTTATTGGCGGCACTCGGCAGGTCAAGATTGGCGCCTGCGTGCGGAGAGTTACCTTCGCGTCTGACCCTGGCTGTGTTGCGGACCTACATAGAGAACTGTACGAATCCATCTGGGGTGAAGCGGCCGATTCGTACTCCATGGAGCAACAAGTTCTATTGCGAAAACGGGCCAACCAATTTTATACTGAAACGCGAGCGGTGGCAGAACTGGTTATTTCCAGAGCAATGCCTAACCTCGAGGTTCTCGTCTGGGGAGACTCGTTTGCGGTAGACAGAGACTTCTTGTCCAATGTCACTCATTCTTCGGCCCAGCACATTAAACTGACCCGGGTGTTCATCGATGGTCCCTGGCTCATGGAGCCGCCTCTGACTCCTACTACCTGGCCACTTCGCTCACTCGAACTCGACGTTTCGTTGTCCGGTAAGCTGGCTGATGACACGACTGGCTCAGACTTGGTCCATCCGATGTCGACTTTCTTCAGAACGCTCTTCCAGCTTTGTGCTCCCACCCTAGAATCACTAAAATGGAGAAACATGGATATCTTGTCGGGGAAAGTTATTTCATTCGGCGGCAATCTCATCATGTTTCCTCATCTGCGGCTCCTGCGGCTTCAGTTTCTCCGTCTTGACGGTGCCACGTTCTTGTCACTTCTCGCTTCTCCGCTCAGACATCTGCAGCTTTGTTCGCTGACTTTGAACAACAACGGAAGCTCTCTCGCATCTTCCGGGCATTTGCGAGATCTTGAAAGTTTCGTTGTCACCGAATTGCCCAGCGAGCGGAAGCCGTGCAAGCATGTCGCCAAGTTCCTTGCACAACAGAAGCAGATCCAAAAACTTTATGTGCATGAGAGGCACGACGCACTCGATGAACAGGCACACCTTGACCGGTACATTATCCCCGCGCTTGCAAGCGGCGGCTTTGATAACCTGCGCTCTCTGTCTCTGGCATGGGGTGGAGGCAGTTTGGAGGCTTCGACAAGAACAAATGAAACGCACATTCCGAAAACGGCGCTCGCGGCGATTGGCAAGATTGTGTCGCTTGAGCAACTCAGTCTCGGGTCTGGAATCGCAATCGGATGGCGAAATCAATGGTTTGTCGACCACACGAAATTGCGCGCCCAGCTTCGAGGTCTAAGGAGGCTTAAGACACTGGCACTGGTTCGCGATACCTATCCGATTCCTGAACCGGATCGTGATGTCGAGGGGTATTATTCCCTACGGTTTGTCAAGGCCGGAGAGTGCGCCAATGCGAAAGCCCGGATGGAACATGATATGGATGGGGCCACTCACACTAGTCTGATGTTAAAGATAGCTGAGCTTGGTAGATTCAGCGATGTGGAGGGCGAGATATGGGAGAGAGCTCATCGAAACCGTATGCTTACACACGCTGAGGCATGGGCTGAAGTATTCTCAGCCTTGGGATGGATCTTTTGCGGACAACTGCCGATAGGACTTGAGCAGGATCCTGAAAACCCTACCGCCCCTCGAAGGGCAGTGCCGTTGACCAAATACAGAGACGAATGCTCTACGTTCTTGAACAAGACCTTCGGACTTGGGACCGACAACGATGGCTAGCTATAAGGGGATCAGAGAGGGCTTGTATGGGTTTAGCACAGCCCTCGGATGCATCGGGAAGTCTGATGCCGCAGGCCGTGCCAACTTGTCGAATTTGACCGCGGACGAAACCAATATCGACGTCTCTTTACATTACGCTTCTCCATCTGAGGATGGCGACGGACTCGAGTGGTGACAACCTGCTCACTACTTACGAGGAGTTCAAAAAGTCGGAGGCAGCTCAGGAACACCCAACAAGCCGCAAAGGAGCGATCTTTGAGCTCTGGGACCAGCTCAAAGAACATTGGAAAGCTACGGACTCCCTTGTTGTCTAATCTGCACAACCTGCCCCCCTTATCTCCGCCAAAGGCGAAGACCAAAGTGAAAGTGGCCACCAGCTCATCGGGAGAGCAGCCTGCCAATCAAGCCGTGTCACCCATGTCATGTGGCCCCTATTATAGTAAGGCACTGTTGATACTGAAAGAGGATGATGACGAGGAGGACGACATGGGGCGAGCAAGACGAAGAGCGGAATACTACGTGTACAGGACTCGGAGGTCTCTGTGATACCATGAGTTTCTTACTGGTATATTGCAGCGTCACCCACCAAGTCCCGCTGCCAGGACATTCATTCACTTAGTCGTGTACTCTTTATTTATTTCATAGGCCTAGAAGCTCTATTTGACAGCACTGCAGAAAGGAATAGGAATACCTGCACACAAATACCATATTCCAAAATGAATGTCTCCCAATTAACACATTCCTAACCTTGATCCGACCCTTGGTCCCAAACCTGAATGAGTCTCCCAAAGAAAATAGTCACTCTCGGGTTCAAAAACCCCTCCATCCCCTGCTCGAGAAAAACTACTAAGGTCGCAGTTGTTCTCCAGTATCATCGACATAACCACCCCATCGTGAGTCTCAATCATCCTGTCGGCCAGTTCACCCGACTCGTGCAAGTTCCATTGGTGCATGCAAAGTAGGGGAAGGCGAATGTTTCACTAGTTCTAGAAGTAAGCTGTTCACCATCGTCAAAGGCTTTCATTCTTTGCTTTTTGACCTCCCCACCACGTGCCCGCTTCTTTTTTCTCATCTGAGACACCATCGAAGTGCTAGTCTTCTAGCCATCTATGTTTCACGAAACCCTGCTGTTGAAAAGCCTTGTACTCATGAGTAGATTATGTATCCGGCCCCCACGCATTGGGGTTGGCGGCTTCAGTATTGTGCATGCCGATGCGGAAGTGCTGTAAGGTCAACCTAGCTAGGACCGGAGAAAGCTGAAGAACGTGATGCTTCTTTGCCGGGCCCGAGACGACCTGCTGAGAAGAAGCCTTCTCGTAAGTCAGGTCTTGAGCGAATCACACCATTCCCTTTTGCAGTTCCCGAAGGGCCGCAGCCTGACATTTGGACTGCGTTGGAGTCTCCAGGTTCTTCTGGCACTCGGGATGGCTTTCAATGGCCTCGTTCATCTCAGATATCTCGAACATGAGAATATCGACTCCTTGTGAGGCATGGTGTCTCATGACATGATGAACGTCCAGAATGATCTGCGCCGCAAAGATCAGAAAGAAGTTGACTCCCCGTGTCCCCCGCGTTTCCTTGATTCCGCGAATGAACTCATCCTGCACAGGGTAGTCTGGGGCACGGCTAGCAGTCGCGACTTGCCTCAGAGAAGAATTGTGCCAAAACCACCTGATCTTCGATCGCCTTTCATTACCCGGTTTTGCGACTTCGTTTGCTTTTTGGGTCATAGGTGCCGTATATCTCCTCTTTGTACTTCCTTGTTTGATCTTCTCGAAAAAGCCATGATCACGCGGCCAGTGTAGAACAACATGCCGTCAGCAATGTCGTAAAAGTAGTCGTGTGTGATCTCTCTCGTAGCCCATTCCATGATTTTTTCCGTGTCATAGCCCTGCACACCGAGGATGTGCACAAAGAACTTGTCGCAGACAGCAAAAGGGCCCCCGTAATCTTTGAAGACGGGCAACATATCCTCTATGAGGTTCCGCCTAAGGACACAGGCTGTGTTCATGGCTGCGGACGAAGCCGCGAGGTCGAAGGAACCGTCGAGGTGGTTGGACCAGGTCTTCTCGACGGAGGATCGGATCCCGGCGAGATCCGACAATATCATTTCGAAGGCGATGAAGGCTTCCTCCAATGTGTCCTGTTACTCAGCTACATAAACAATACCGTGTGCGGTACTGTTTGTTGCCCATTCAATATCGGGTGCATCCAAGACTGCTCGGTACTGCCCGTAGATGCCGAGCCTCTTGCAAGAGACGATGTCTTCCAGAGACATCAGAGGCTTGAGGATCTGTCGAACATTACGACCTAGAGAGCGTTTATCATAACATCAAAGACCACCAGACAAAGTCGGCATCAAGCAAATCAGTTAGGCAGAGCTTGGCAAGGTACCGGCATTGCGACGTATTGTGACGTGGGAAGAGGCCGGCAGTCGCCCTCATGTCTTCTGTGGTTGGTGTGTTGCTCGCTAGCTTGAGCTTTTTAACTCAGCCGTTATAATAGTCATTACCCTCTTATATCACGCAGAATTGGCTATTGCTGGTTATGTCATGTGAGAAAATAATAGATGGCGACGAGCAGGTGGCGCTGCATGATCATGGTTTCGAGGATTATGTAAACGAACCAACTGATGTCTCTCCTTTCAGAATAGATCGAGACAGCAACAAAGAGTGATGAATAAATAAAAATCGGCCACATATTTTTTAATATTAAGTATTATTAATATATTACTTGTCATGGGCATGTAGGATTACTCTTAGATTAAATCTAGTAATCACATGAGGCATAATGCCTAAGATATGGGACGGCGGAGGAGAATATCATACTAGACGAGAGGCGACACCGAATTGGGAAGTCCAAAAGATGTGAGATGCTATTGGATGTTGGGATGCCGAGATACTGCTGAGCTCAGATGTGTTACTCGACAAGATAGAGGATAGGGAGACTTTTGAGAACGAGCACCCGTCACACATGGAGAAAGTGAAGGATGGCCTGAATGATCCATGTGAGCCGATAGACAAATAGACTACCATGACAAGCCAGTCTAGAGAATCGTGGCTTGATAGGGTGAAACCGCTGGGTGCATATATATAACTAGCTATTAGATGTATGTTCTAAGTCTTGTGTGCGACGGCTGGTGATTCGCATCTGTTGTGCCTTTAGTCTAGTATGTTCCTTGAGGAGAGATTTATCCTCGATTCTAGGCCGAACACGCACATCTCAAACAATCTATTTAGAAGCAAAAATACGTAAGTCCCTTGCAAGTAAAAATCTCCGCCAGGGCTGTGACATTTTCCAAGAATGTGATCGACTAAGATGAGGCGATCAACGCCAGGAACCCCAAGTAACCATCGCCCACCCGGACACTGCCTAAGGTCGTTATGATGTGCTAGGAAACACAGCATCCTCAAATCATTTGGGTTGCAAATCTTTGATAGCGAGCTTCGCAGCAGCGATTTAGACACCACCAGCCAGTGGAAACTCGTTATATTATGCGTGCTGAGTTTGCAAGGTTTGTCTCGCTTTGGGCGCATTCAACTTACAACGTAGTATTGACCGACCCATGGGGCTTTAGCGACCGCCGGCCCCTGTCAAGGAGATAACACGGTGCAAGGCCAAGAAGAACTTGCGGGAGATAAGCCCGCAGAATGTGACTGTCAGATTTTGGAACCCTTAGTATGCCTGTTTTTGCGAAGAATGCAAGGGTAAAATGGACCTCATTGGATGATAGACTCCCCTTGTCCACATCCTGCTTGTTGGATTTCCAGACAGCTGGGATGTTATCGCGGTGTGATTGTCGACAAACGGGCGCAGTAACAATACACAACAACGGGCCTCTCACTGCTCGTCCGGCCCTGTCAACGTTGATACTCCGGGGCTTGCGACGGGTCGGCTTGCGGGCCGTCGTCCGGATCGACATATCCGAGAGAATAGTTCCATCGGTCCGACTCTAAATTGCGTGGCCGGGGGGAGTTGCAGGGGTAGTTTCCAGCATTGACTAGTGAATGTAGGTAGACAGTCAGTAGCCACACCTGTTTGCTTCCAAATTGTATGGGTTGACTTTGATTGAAGGGGTTGAATTAGGTCAAACAGAAGAAGTCCCCAATTTGAGTTCATCTATTGGTTTCTTAACACAAGCTCTCTCATACAAGCCGTTCCTATCTTACGACGAGCCCATACCTTAAAACAGCAAATCTCATCCATGTCCTCGGACCACCCTTGCTTCTAGTCAATGACTTCCCCCTGTTCATACCTACACAAGGAATGGGTATCCACTGACAACGAACACACTGCTTTGCCAACTATGCCTCTTATAGAAGCTGCCATTGGGCCTCAAAAACGATAAGACCTATTCTTGGCTTAGCTGAACATGTTCAAATGCAGATGCAGATGGTGAGGCCCGATCCCATCGGTCGTCCCAGACTATTGGATCCATCTCGCCTGAATCCTTGTAAACTCCACCAGTACCACAGTTGAAGATACTCGAGCAGTACAGTGGTGTTATCATGACGAAGCGCACCATCCCGCTATCTCTTGCACCATATCTACGACCTTTTGCTCAGGCCAGTCAAGTGTAAGCCACGAGATAAGTCATATTCTGGAACAATTCGGACCGGTGACTTACGATGTGACTTGAACGAGGTATGATGATGGGAGATTTGAGGACACTTTTTTGTACGCTTGGTTAGTTTCGTTGGGACAATACGCTGCTGAATTTAGCTTTCCGTAGTTTGGGCCTTACGGTCTCTGTCGTAGCCTACTCGTCGGTGTATAATTTCTTTTTCCCTTCGGCAGTTTACTGTCTGCTATCACTGTTCTTTTATTACCCTCCCCCCTTGGTATTAACTTTCAAATATTCCCATTACTGTGATTTCTTGACCGTTCAAGTCTAGTGACAACCCTTGCTTTGAGAACTTTCGTCAGTCCATCGGTCTCAATGGAAGAGTTAAGGCATAATTACTTTCCCAACATGAGCTCTAAGCATCGATTTAAAAGCTCTCTTCTCACGGGCCACTATGAGAAACCATGGCTCAACGACCCTGACCTCAAGAAAACTCGTTGGAACAACCTCATTGTGGGCCTGTCCTTCATCTTGGGATTTGCAGGTGCGGGCGGGATTGCCTTTATCCTCGCTTGGCCTTACAGACAGGGAGAGGTGAGCCAAATGATCTGCTTCTTGGCAATGAAGATAGGCTATCAAACAAGCTAATCTTTTGGGTCTAGTACTGCCTCATCTATGATGATGACTTCAAGACCTTGAACTTAGACGTTTGGACCCAAGAGGTCCAGATTGATGGGTTTGGAAACGGCGCATTCGACTGGACCACGACCGACAAGAGGAACTCTTACGTTGACGCCGACGGCCTCCACATTGTGCCCACTCTTACCAACGAGACGACGTCCATCAACAACGACGAACTCTATGCCAACTACACCCTCAATCTCTGGAAGGATGGCGGCGACGGGTCGTGCACGGCCCAGAAGAACACGTCGTGCGTCGTCAGATCGAACCCGGTCAAGGGCCACATGATTCCTCCTGTCCGCTCCGCCCGTCTGTCGACGAAGGGGAAGAAGAGCATCCGGTATGGCCGCGTTGAGGTGGTTGCGAAACTAGCCAAGGGCGATTGGCTCTGGCCTGCAATCTGGATGCTTCCTGAAGATTCAGTCTACGGAGCCTGGCCTAGGAGCGGTAAGATCAAGGCCCTTTCAAAAGGCGTGTTCTCAAGCTGACTTTGTCAAGGGGAGATCGACATTATGGAGTCGCGCGGCAATGGCCGAAGCTATCCCGAGGGAGGACGCAACTACTACTGGAGCACGAATCATTGGGGTGGGTGCTCGTACTGAGAGTGGCCACGAGCAAAGACGATGCTGACTCTGCTGTTCTCATTTAGGGCCGACTACTGCGACAGATGCATACTGGCTCACAACGGGAGCTAAAAACATTCGACGCGGGGACTACTCGGAGGAGTTCCACACGTACGGCATGCAGTGGACGGACAAGTACATCTACTTTTACGTTGACAGCAGAGTCCATCAGATTCTCTTCATTGGCTTCAAAAAGAGCAAGCCGTTGTACGATCTCGGCGGCTTCTCCGAGATGTCGGAGAACCAGACGCTGCTGGCCAATCCGTGGGCAAGCTCGACGTCAACTACGGGCAACGCGCCATTTGACCAGTTCTTTTCCCTTGTTCTCAACGTTGCGGTTGGAGGCACGAACGGATGGTTCCTGTAAGCGGCACCTTATTCCCGGAGTACGGCCCAGCGTTATCAGGGCAACCGGACCAATGACGATACCAGCGTCCACGATGACGGCATTTATGGGTACTAACGGAGTGACTAGGGACGAGGTCGGTGATAAGCCCTGGATCAACGATGCCACGAACGCGCAGTGGACGTTTTGGAGCGCCGCGGATCAGTGGCTGCCAACTTGGGGCGAAGGTGACACACGTGGCATGACGGTGAGGTCGGTCAAGATGTGGCAGGAAGGGAAGTGCGGCTCTCGAGGTGAGCTTTGATTAGGATCTTCACCAGGGTTAGGGCAATAGCTCCGTTTGGTGTTGCAACGAGTTCCAGTGTTATTTAGTATGTTCGGGATGTAGGAGCGTTTCTTCCAGCCCTGTTCCTGTCTTTACTTCTGCAGGCTAGAATCTTATCGTACCTTTGATGCTCTGTAAGCTTTTGCTTTTCTGTGTGGGTAGCGAGACCTGCTCGATCTTTGTCGTGAAAGCAAAATAGAGTGCATCTGTCTCTCGGCTACGCGCGGCAACACCACTTATACGAGGGAACGAAGGAGCGTGATCCTTCATATTTCCGGTGTCCCTTGACGACACTATCTAGATGAACCACCTGATTCGGCAGTTCTGTGGCCCGGCCGAGGGACAAATGCTTCTTTCCTGTTCCCACCCTGCCTGTCCCTGTCTGAGAATCTCCGTATTAGCACCTTGCCGCAGAAATAGCCTTATCTCAGGGTCAGCCTGCCGGCTTGGCAACTCGGACTTGGCAAAGCAGACCAGACCAGATCGTATTCATCTCAAGATGCTACCAGAGCTCGTAACGCGCCGTTCTGTGCGTGCTCGAGCCTGGAGAACACGTCACAGTAGAGATACAGCATGCGGCTCTTGCCAGGATCATGGCGCCGCATAATCTGGGCCTGAATACTGGTCGGCGTGGTGGCTGCATGACAAGCAAGATATCACAGCCTCTTCTTGCTGGGCTTCATGCTCAACCCCTGGACAGTCACTACGCAGCCTCACAGGACAGTTATTGGATGCCAGCCTCACCGTGCTCGTGTTGTCATTTTCTGCCCCAACGAGCGATATCAACAATCTAGATGGCTCTCAAGCCGGGTGAGCTGGTTAATTGCCACCCAGCCGGGCCTATCGGGGAGGAGATTCTCGTGCCTCGCTTCTACCATTTCCTTTTACGTGCTTCGTCCTCCCTGGTCCTGAACTGACCAGCAGTCCCATATATTCGGCGTTATTCTCAGCGCCGCTGCAGCTGCCCGGTCTACGTTCAGCTGGTCCCTGGTCCTACTCGAGCTGGCTATCTTCCTCGGCACCGAAGACAAGCTGTCTGCAGCAAGTCGGGAATGATGCCTATTTTGATATTTGGAACAATCGAAATGCAGTGCATGAGATATCTGAGACTCCGGTCTATCCTGTTTTGCAGGAGATGTATGATCAAAGAAGTGTGGTTTCGCTGATAGTTGAACTGCTGAATTATTTTATCTTTATCCTTTCATTGATTCCAGTCATCCTTTCTGGCCCTGCTACTTTCTAGCAGTTTTTACAGAGACGCTACCAATCTACAAGCCGGGATGAGTCGGGCACAAACGCCGTC
The DNA here is from genome assembly GCA_037954305.1 of Neonectria magnoliae. Lineage (NCBI taxonomy): Eukaryota > Fungi > Ascomycota > Sordariomycetes > Hypocreales > Nectriaceae > Neonectria > Neonectria magnoliae. The sequence goes on along the minus strand of JAZAVK010000013.1, from coordinate 104,664 downwards.
CACCCAGAGTCCCCCTCCTGGACAATCTCGCAATGAGTCCTCTTCATCTTCTATCATATCTGATCATGAACCACGGCACTCAATGCCACTGTTCAGCATCGACTATGACGCCGACTTCAGGTACCGAACCGTAAGTACCTTCTACGTTCTCGCTCTGAAGGTATCTTCACCATACTGACGCCTTCATTAGATGGTATCGTACCTTTTCAAGAGGGTAGTTGCCAGCGGTTGGGTTCCAGTTGAGCGCGATGTTGATGACTGCATGGGGGTCCTCCTCAGGCAAAGGCGAGACAACTATGTTACCTCTCCCGACCCTGCCAACCGCGTGTTGTTAGGTGCCGTAACCAGACTGAATCTTGCCGTCGCACTTACGATGCGACCTCAGATGCTAGATGATATCCTTACCTCTCTGTCTCCTGGCCAAACAGAGCTCCGCTTCAAGGATGGCTCGCAGCTTCAGATCATTGATTCGATGGCTTTGGCACAACCTTCTAACATCAAGAAGTTCCAATACGCTTGTGTATATCGCCAGGAGCGGGTGGTTCTTGTGTGGCAGGACGACATCCAAAACATCATTCCTCAGGCAACTCGCGTGGAGGAGAGACTGCTTTCTCTGGTGAGTAGTACCATTCCTCAGCAGCCAAGTTAGTAACTCTAACGTCTGCGATTCTAGATCTGGGGAGATGAGACACTGCCGTTCAACCTTCTCCAGCTGCTGACTTTATCTCCTTCCACGTACACTCCGATCTCTGCCAGTGTCGGAACTGCCACTCCCAGATTTGAGAAGGGTCCGGCGGTAGTCTATGAGGTAGTAGACGACGTCCTCGACAAGGATCCGTCTTTCGAGCGCCCCGAGTCTCTGAGCCGACCGGTTGTGCGCACTTCTGCCGTCTTCGTTGGTCTTGCCCATCTGTCTTTCCTTCTGCCTGCTCTGGGGCGTTTACGTGGGGAAGCTGTTCCGCGAATGCCTTCTCGATGGGTCGTACTATCGACTGGCTCTAATAGCACCAGTACCACTCCTGATCCTGATCAGTCTTTTCTTTTTCCAAACCATCTTCGCCGGGTTGTTCCAGATAATGGGTCCGAGAGGCGCTTCGACGAACTCTCGGTTCTACTCCTTTCATAAGCCCAGCTTGGCCAGAGCTTACGCTGAGGGATTCGTTCCCCCCAGGGTCACCATCCAGATGCCTGTCTACAAGGAAGGCATGGAGTCCGTCATTCTTCCAACAGTCCGCAGCCTGCAGGCTGCCACCTCGTACTACGAGTCTCGTGGCGGTACTGCTAGCATTTTCATCAATGATGATGGAATGCGAGCAGACTTGCCTGAAGAAGATGTCCAGGCGCGCCGGGACTTTTATCATGACAACCGCATTGGTTGGGTGGCGCGGCCCAAACATAATGGCGAGGAGGGATATATTCGAGCGGGAAAATTCAAAAAGGCGTCCAATATGAACTTTGCTCTCAACATCTCACGCAAAGTTGAGGCCTATCTCCAAGCAATGGTGGAGGAGAGGCTTGCGACCGAGGGAGTGGACATGATCGACGAGAACGAAGAAGAGGAGTTATATCAACAAGCACTAGCTCGCGTGCTTGAAGAAAATCCTCTTGCTTGGGCAGAAGGGCACATTCGAGTTGGTGAGATTATCCTCATCGTCGACTCCGACACCCGCGTCGTAAGTGCACCTCCTATTCTTCCGTCATGAAGTTTGTTAACATAGAAATAGCCCGTAGACTGTCTTCTCTATGGTGCCGCCGAGATGTTCTTGAGCCCCGAGGTCGCGATTGTGCAGCACTCAACTGGTGTCATGCAGGTGGCCTGGGACTACTTCGAGAACGGCATCGCCTTCTTCACAAACATGGTCTACTCATCCATTCGGTTCTCCATCGGCTCGGGAGAAGTCGCTCCATTCGTAGGACACAATGCTTTCTTAAGATGGGTGGGTGAGTAATAATCATGGTCGTCGTCTCACAACTTCCAACAAGGCTAACTGGAGACGCAGCAATTCAAGATATTGGAACTCCCCAAGAAGATGATTTCACTTGCTACTGGTCCGAGGATCATGTTTCGGAAGATTTCGACATTGCGCTACGGCTCCAGATCAAGGGTAGCATCGTCCGCATCGCGGCGTATCACGGAGACGAATTCAAAGAGGGCGTCAGTCTCACCACCTATGATGAGATTGCACGCTGGCAAAAGTATGCGTACGGCGTTAGCGAAATGGTTTTCCACCCTTTCCATCGCTGGATCTACAAGGGTCCTTTTACGCCTCTCTTCTATACTTTCCTCGGCTCAAACATCATTTGGTCGTCCAAGCTGTCCATTCTGGCCTACATGTGCTCCTACTTCGCCCTTGGCTCCGCCCTCCTCTTGTCCATGCTCAACTACTTCTTAATTGGGTGGTTCCGCGACGATCTCTCGTCTTGCTACCTCACCTCCTGGAACGTCTTTTTGTCTCTCGTCGTCATCTTCAACCTCCTCGGCCACGTCGCCCTCGCCTTTCTGCGTTACCGCACCGGCGAGCGCTCCCTACTTGGATCCCTCGTGGAAAACTTCAAGTGGTCACCACTGATTACGTGCTTCTTTGGCGGCATTGCATTCCACATCAGCCTTGCTCTCCTTGCGCATCTCTTCCATGTGGATATGCAGTGGGGAGCTACCTCAAAGGAAAATGAAGACTCCAACTTCTTCCAGGAGATGCCGCGTATCTTCAAGACTTTCAAGTGGATGTACGCTTTTATTTTCCTCAGCGTCGGCGGTATGGTGTATCTCGGAGCTTTTGAAAACCCGGACTGGGAGATCAAGGACTTTACCGCTATCATTCCGCTTGCGTTGAACTTGGCCTTCCATGCTCTCGTTCCGGTCGTACTGAACCCTAGCTTGATGGTGTTCAATTATTAATGCTTTCAAATTTTTCTTTGAATAAGAGTACGAGAGTGATAAAATGTGGACTCTGCACTGGAGAACGCTATTTTCTTTATTTTGACATTTAATAATAATTAACAAGGGATAGCTTTGGGCATTAGTTAGAACTGGAGGTTTTGAGATTTTACCTGGGGATACACGCGGAAATAGCCTCGATAGAATTCAAGAGACACACTTCAATTCAACAACTCTTCCTGCAGTACGGGCACATATATGGCTCTATTAATGCTGCATTTCGTCAAGCAGCCTTTTGGCAGCTCTTTTGCACCAATCTCTTCCTTCTTTTCATTGCTCCAGAGCCTTGACTGATGATTGCGAGTGTTCTTGAACCGGTTTTCCTTCTTCTCTGGCCTCTTCTTGGCCGCGGTAGCTCTTTGGTGCCCCCTTATTTCTTCTTCGCCTAGTGAAACAAGAGAAATTGGAGACTTTGCTACCTCTTCTAGACGGTGCAATATACTACCCTTTCTGCCAAGTTTATGGCAGCTTCTTACTGCCAACAGTAAAAGAGCCCGTAGGGTGAAGTTTGCATCATTACCAGCGTTATGAAGCCAGTTATGCGGACACTAGAGCTCGGTGAGAAGTTGCCCAAGGTAAAGAGAGAAATAAGGAAGCACGTTCTTAGTCGTCCTGAAAGTATCAAGACAAATAGAGACATATGGATCCTGAAAATCAAAATTCAGCCTCGATAGGATACGGAGTTCATGCCTAATATCGTGACCAACAAAGAAAATACTCCGACCTTGTGGAATACAATTCCGTATATTGGCGAGCATATCATCTTGACTTATGATGACAGGCTGTCCAAAAAGAAATTTCAACTGAGCCTTCCGGCAGTAATCTGCTGAACCGGTGATGAAGTTATGCGTTGATATCAACCGGCCTTGTTGAGTTGAGGGGCTGATATCTCTGGTGTCTAAAATATTTCACGCGGCCTGGTGGACTTCACCTTGCGGTGACACTGCATGAGCCAAGATAGCTGTTGTCAGACCGATAGGGCCGTTTGGAGGAGTTGTAGGATGTTGATTGTAATAAGGGTTTCTTTCATATCTTTTTCTGGATCAAATGTTGGAATCCCGTATTGCTTAGTGGCTGGAATTTTCTCTAGCTCGTGTTATGGCTTCTTTCCCTATGTATGTATTGCTATTAACGAGCTATTTATCTATTGCCTGCCACCAGACATCTCACATCTCAGACATCAAAATACCAGAGAAGTCTGTCTCCGTGCAATACTCGCGGAATGAAGTCATCTTGAGCCCAAGCTGAAAAAGCGATTAGCATTCCACATTAGTAAGTTGACATATACTTTCACGTACCTTCCGTGGTTTAATCACCGCTGGATCCGAGCCTTCGTACCCATATTCAAGAGAGAACAGGACATTGTGACCGAACTCATGGCCGAGCCCGCCTGGGAGCAACTCGCAGAAGTCGTCGTACGAACGCTCATCATAGCCACCGTACTTGAGACCCTGGGTCTCACAGAAGATTCTGAGATAGTCTGTCCACGACAGGTATTCCCCAACGGCAAACAGGTTCACATTGGGCTCAGACTCGGCAACTGCCTTGACACAAGGGCCGAGATCCTTGCGGACGTGTCCGAACGGGATGCCTCTGTTGCCTGGGCCGATGCCAGTCATGCGCCAAGTGCCATCGGTTGTCTGTATCAGAGTCTGTTAACTGTTGCTCGGCCAGATGCAAAAATGTAGGCACCGAATACTGCGTAGTTCATACCTTCTTCGGGGTTGTCGGAAGTCCCCACTGCCAAGGGAGCTGGAAATAAATGGGAGCCTGGACCTGCGAGAACTTCCCAGCCAGGGCAGGGAGGTTCTGCGCATAAGCAGCGGCTTCTGCCTTGGAGTCCATATGGTACAGCTTGTCATACTTGCCGCCGCTGGACATTGTCGCATTGGCCATGGAACTGAAGATGTATCGGAACAGGCCAGGCACGGTGGCTGCAGCGTCGGCAATGTTCTTGCCCTGCTGCAGCTCTACCTCGTAGCAGTATTCCACGAGCTCTTGGCCGGGTTTCTTCTTGTTGCTGCTCTCGGGGTCTTTGAAGATGGTCCAGAAGTCGGTGACGCCGAAAATAACGTCGGCACCCATAAAGGCGCGCTTGAGAGTCGTCACGTCGTCGAGATCGCCTTCAACAAGTTCAACCCCCTTGGCTACCCACTCCTTTGCGCTGTCCGATTCGGGATTGCGGGTAACGCCACGAATCTTCCAACCAGGAGTTTGGAGGTACGTGTCAGCGACAGAGCTCCCCTATGACGACCTTGTTAGTGGACAACGCGGCGTTGGAGGAATCCTGAAAAAAGCAAGATTATCTTACCTGCACGCCGGTGATGCCCAGAACCACGATGAGCTTAGACATATTGTTCGATGAAGTACTCTAGCGGCAATAAAGATGAATAATCTTGTGTTGTTTTGATGAAGAATTATCTGAGATTTATCGAGGTTCCAATCATAAAACTTGTTGTGCTGTATGAAGACTTCAGCATTAAAAGGGCGCTTACAACCTCTTTATACTTTATTGTGGACATCAGCCGTACCCAACTTCCAATAGGTAAGAGTGCCGGTCCGATTTGTAATTAGCCCATTCAGCTTACTTTGCATAAACTCATAAGGTAGCTTCAACAGTGAATGATGTTCCCTCTTGACCAACCAACTCATTCTCGCCTAAGTGTTTGGGATTTCTAATCCGGTGAAGTTCCACTCAACTATCCCGATCTCACTTGGCGATCACACTACGCTAAGGATACAGGGATGACCAGCATCCATACTGGGTTAGGCTACTCCTACTGCACTTAAGGGACAGGGATGACCAGCGTCCATATTGGGTTAGGCTACCTCATCGACCTATTTCCTTTCTCAGCTAGGTCTCTAGTCCTGGTGTCCGGTCTCATCGCATGCTCGTTCCCCAACGATGATAACAATGTCGGCATGCTTACAGATAGGTTGGCAAGGCCTTGCGATTGGTAATACATGAAAGCAGCCATTTGTAATGTTTGAGAGCTAAACAAGCTCGTCAAAGGTGACATGACTCTTCTATAAAAGCGTTCTTCCCAACTGTGTCTGAGTCCTCATCCACCAAAGCAAAGAACATCAAGCACTTAGCAACTCATCAGCCAATATTTCAAACTCACTCTCCTGGACCTCATCCATTCCACTCAACAACATGTCTTCATCAGACTCGCTGTCTCTTTCCAACAAGGTGGCCATCGTCACAGGCTCCGGTAGAGAAAATGGAATCGGCGCTGCCATCGCTCTCACCCTCGCTAAAGCTGGAGCGCGTGTCGTCATCAACTACGTCTCCGATTCGTCTGCCTCACGTGCCGCCGAGGTTATCTCGACGATTGAGTCTGCTGTAGGCAAGGGCAAAGCCGCCCTCGTCAAGGCCGATGTATCAGTCGCAGAGGGAAGCAAGAAGATTGTGGAGGAGACCCTCGGTGGCTTTGGGGTTGACCACATTGATATTATTGGTAAGTCTAATACTCTTGCACCGCTTAATGGATCCCGTGATTTTTGTCGGAGAATCAGTGTTTCATTTCTAACAATCCGTCTTTCAAGTGAACTGTGCCTCTTTTGTTTCATATGGAACTATTCTCGACAGTAAGGCCGAGGATATCATAAAGACATTCCAAGTTGCGGTTGTTGGCCCAGTGTTGCTTCTCCAGGCTGCTTATCCCTATATCCCTCGTGGAGGCCGGATCATCAACATTGGAAGCGTCTCATCCAAGTTGGGCTTCGTCCAGATGCCTATCTATGCCTCCGCCAAGGCCGCGATGGATCAGTTGACTTTCACTCTGGCTCGTGAGGTAAGGCTACACCTCCCTTTCCACTTATTCCCAAACAAGTTGTGGCCTAGAGGCTCTCTGAATTGTAATTTCAACGGTAAGATTTGCTGACCCGCGCACAGATTGGACGCGACGGCAAGAACATCACGGTCAACACTGTTGCCCCAGGACCCGTTTTGACGGATTCTCTTCCCCCGGTGCCTGAGGTTGAGCCGGTCAAGGACTACCTCATCTCGCTGACTAGGGCCGAGGAGAGGGTCGGAACAGTCGAAGATATCGCTGATGCGGTGCTACTCTTGACTAGCGAGAAGAGCCGCTGGATTACTGGGCAGTTCATCTCCGTCAGTGGTGGAATCAATGGCGGTTAAACGACCAGGGTCTTTAGGCAGCTAGGTGCCCAGAGGCAGACTATAGCATATACGATCTACTTAGCCTAGTTCCAGATAGAAACACGCATGAAGTGCTGGTTGAATTTGATTCATTTTCATTTTCGCAGGAGGCTATGGTTCGCTCCTCGCATGGCATCCAGTCGCCCTTCTCTCGGAGCTTGGCGCATGGCAATGTCCAACGAAATCTCCTCCACGAGCTCATCTACGTATGGCGACATCATAATGTCGATCCAAACCATCTCTCTGGTAATTTCAATCATCTTGTGTGGCGTCCATTCACCCATTGCGCGCATTTCTCTCTGAATCTCCCATATGTATATGTCCCTTTCGCCGTGCTGGTGCAACAAGGCGCCAGTAACAAGAGCCCAAACCCTCAACTCGAAATACTTTTCGCCTAATCTTCTAGCATTCTGAGGCACAAACCGAGCGACTTTGGCCTGCAACGCAACTTTCTCGCTTGCAAAGAACGCGAAGCTTTCCTTCAACGTCGACATGAGCATGAGGCACATCAACCGTACTGTCTCTCTGGCGATAAGGTCTTCGGAGCATGGCGTATTATCGGAAGTGTCAGGGAGCCTTGTAATCGAGAGTAAGAAGTGAATACAGGGGCCGATTAGAATCAGTGTGTCCATGTCCCTTTTCCAGAACGACGTAGAGTAACTGTTGGTGTTTACTACATCGGCGATTGAAGAAATCATTCTGAGGGCCTCGCCTGCCGAAGACACATCTGGTGACACTTGCTCTAACTGGATAAGCAACACTTGCAACCTTGGTGGCACTCCCCTGAGAGATTTCTTAGGTGCGTCAAGAATATCCGTAGGGAGGGGAAATCGGGGAGATGTGTCAAAGACAATGGCACCAGATAGATCGTACCTTCGTAGAGACAAGTTAGACACTTCTTCAATAACGAAAGACGTGTGCTCACAATAGTATCAGGATCAGTATCTGACGTCCCAGGTTTGTGAATCCGCCGCGGATTTTTAATATGAGGCTTAGCCCATCCATGTGAACGCGCCAGTTATCCCAATCATCGTGTCTCATCTAGAAATGGGGTTATTTGGGAGCTGATAGGTGGAGACCGGGGAGCATACAGTCAGACAGACATGAGCCAAGATATTAGCTATGGCTCCTTCACTGGTACTCTCTGCAACACTATTAAGACGTTGTCTCAATTGCACAACGGATCGTGCGTAGTGGCCCAGAATTTCAGGGGTTTTCTCAGAACTATTATCGCCATTGATTCTCCTCAAGAAGTCGGCAGAATTGCCAAGAGTCACATGGAAGGCTCCGGGGTCGCAGAAGGCTACCTCAATCCACACACCCCGGAACGGCTGATAAGGGGCCGTCGTGACTGACATATAATTTGCGTCAATAAATGTAATAAATGACATATTAAAGCCAAAGAAAAAAGGAACCCCCTTACCAAAATTCAGAAGCTCAAGCACACGTGCGTCAGCCTCGATAGGGAAGCTACCAAGAGGAGCTAGAGATTGACCAGGCGAGCCATTGCTTAGATTCGCATGGCGAAGTTGAGAGCTCTCGCCGTAGTCTGTTTTTTGCAATGAAGTACGGCGCAATGGGGGTGAGGTCTTTATAGATCGTGGCCGCCTCCGTTGTTGGCCTATCTCCTTCATGACATGGCGCCGGATCTCTGTTCGAACCTCTTTATGTCGGCGAATGTCATCTGGATGAGACACATTTACGAACTTGAGATCTGTAACAGCCGAAGAAGGCGTTGCATCCGTTGGTTGTCGTCTCGATGACCGTGATCCATCTGTCGGTCGTTCGTAATATTCGCTTTCCCCGTCCATTCCCACCATTGTTGAACCAAATGATGAGATATTTAGAGGCTGGAGGAAGTGAGGAGTATGTAATCTGTAAACTATTTGCCAGAATTCATGACACGATTGACAGCCTAATCTCGGGAAGAGCCCGGATTTGTCAGCATCACACACCGCAGGCAAATCGCACTCTTAGTGGAGTCTGTCACTCCCGGGGATCCTACTCGGGTCCGTCTTATACCCGCCGTAAGAAACCGGGCGGGAGATCGATGTCTCGCAAAGTCGCAATCTAAAGACTAACAATGGCATTTTGGTTTGTTTAGCCTCCCAAGGAAGACCTTGGAATTAACCTAGCCCTTCACGCTATCATTGCGAAGTGAGCGAAAAGGACAGTCTCAAGTGAGGAATCGAGTATAGGGTATTGAGTGCGCCCAACTGAGCGACTAACTCTAAGAAATACTTTAGTATATAGGTTAGGGATAGGGGTTAGGGTTAGTATGGGGTAGTGTTAAGGATAGTGTTTAGGTTAGGCTAGGATTAGCATATAGAATGTATTTTGAAAGATCTTATTAGAGTAGGTTGTAGTTATAGTTGATTAATCTAGTACCTTTGTTAATGTACTTGTTGGTGGACGTAGCAAAAGTTGTTAGTCTCCTAGCAATACTCCATTGAACAAGCCGTCGCCGAATCCGCCCAGCAGGTAGCCCAGGGCAATGAGAACACGCCGTTCCTTCATATTGCCAACCGAAGGTTCCAACGTACTTGTTTAACAAAACCCATAGAATATGTGGGGAACGAGGCAATGCTGGCTGTTACCAGAGGCTCCCCAACTGCCTAAAATTTGAAACCGTAAATGCACAACATTACATACCATCACTAACTAAGTCAAATAGATTTTCGACGCATCGACTCCTCCTATCTCAAAATCGTCAGTTTCGTATCACAGCTCTCCGCAAGGGTATTCCTTGGCGCCTCCTTATGTCGTAATCCATTCAACTTCTGGTGCCCTCACCAGTAGTCTTCGATCTTTTCGCATGCACAGACTTGACTGACGAACCGAGAGAATAGATCGCCCGCGTGCTGGGCTCAATTGATGAAGGTGAAACCCAATGGAGAAAGAAAATCTGTATAAGCTGTACCTGTGGACTGAGTGTTGAAACAACGCGAACGCTGGGATCAGATCAGTGAGCTAAGAATTGTACGTGTAGCGAATCACGCTGTTTCACTCTGTGAGAGGTTGCAATAATATACAGTTATCCCTCAAGATACATTAACATTAGGCACTACACTTTAGTTGTTCAATGTATATATATGCAGCGGTACTACTCGGGTTAATACTCTTAGTTCTTTTACAAAGCGCGTTGGCAAATGGGAAGTTAGCAAGATGGGCAACTACCGCGGAAGACATTAGCTATACCAGCTATAGTTAACTGGATCCCATGTACCTATAATCTACCAGCGCACTTGACGTAGTAAGGTGTTAGTAACTATGTTATAACGGAATTCACTAAATTCACTAATTTTGATAGCGTTGTCCTCGAGGAGAGGACTTTTCATTGATAGAGTTTGCTGTAAATAAAGGTGACTTAATTAAGAAAGAAGGGGGCACCGAAGTGGTCAACGAACGATGTTACAGTTCTCAAAGTTTTGTACCACTCCGTCGTCACTTGTGAACCACTTAAAGGTAGAAATACCAATTCTACGAAAATAATAACGCCTTGAGGGTCTTTCACAGGGGAGTGTTGAACGAGATTCACGTGATTTCGAGGTGCGGGGATATTTCATAGAACCTGACGATGACGATCTGACTGCCTGCTTAGACCTAGCATCCTTCAATCAAACGATACAACGCCATAGCGAATACACGAACTCGCAAGAACAGCCAAGTCCGTAATAACGATGAGAAGACTAAAGTAAGTCTAACCAAATCTAATAGGACGATGAGGGCATCGCCACTGAAGAAGAGAAGGGATGCCTTGCGCTGGATTCCTCAGTTTCTCGCCTGGGCTTGACATTGGAGCTTCTGCTGGCCGAAAGACCGACTGAAACAAACTTCCTAGCAACTAGATATGGCCGAATCCTGGATCCGGACTGGGCCGATATTAGGGTTCTTGCAGAGTGGAAGCAAAAGTGCCACACGCTTCACGGTCCAAAGTGTGGGAATCCATTGAACATTTGGGACACAAAACCCGCATGGCTAATTGATTTGCGCGATAAGTGTATTATCGAAGGGACAGAAGCCAGCGCTTTTGTCGTCCTCAGCTACACTTGGGATCAGAAGGAAATCACTCATCACTGACTATAAATCTTGACATGATTGAGAAGCTTCGCGTACCGAATGCCCTCGAAAGGGCGGAGGTAGTGAATCAGGTTTCTCCAGTCATTCGACACGTCATGTTCATCACTTCCTTCATCGGAGAGCGTTATCTCTGGACTGACGCGCTTTGTATACGAACAGCTACACCTCATGGGCGCCGTCTACTCGAATGCAACTATTACAATCATTGCTGCAGACGGCGACGCCCAAGGTGGGCTCCCAGGACCACGAGGTGTCTCGCCTGCCCGAGAACTCGATCAACGGGTCATTCCATTCGGCAAGGAGAAGCTTATCGTCCGCAACACGGCATACTTTTCCATGAGCAGTGGCAAACCATACTTCGAGCGTGGGTGGACGTACCAGGAGTACGCAATGTCGCCAGAAAGATTCTGTTCGAGGAAAAGGAGCTGCACTGGGAGTGCCAGTGTAGCGCGTGGCATGAGGAGCTCACACAAGACGCCAAAGTCGCGACATACATAAACCCACGACTGGCAGTTATAGCATCCGGCTTTCCAGATATGGAGTTGCTGTCTCATACCCTCTATTCCTATAATGAGAGAGAATTGACGTTTCCAGAGGATGCACTTCCAGGGATCTTGGGACTCCTCACGCTTTTCAGTCGGTCTTTCACTGGAGGGTTCTCTATGGCCTTCCGGAGATGCAGTTTGACCGGTGTCTAGGCTGGGCGCCCTACTGGGGTTTCACCAATCTGGAGCGGCGTGTGAAATCCGATTGTCCTCCAGAGAGCCGGCTAATGCCATCGGGTCTGCCATCCTGGTCTTGGGTCGGATGGCAAGGGCCGGTCAATGCGGCAAAAGAGCTGGAAGGATAAATCCGCGCAAGGACCGCATAGAGGAGACAACCCCGGTAACTGATTGGTACACAAGTAGCTCTCCCGAGGGCTTACATTTGTGACGAATTCGGTCAGTATGGTACGGAACCCGGGACTACAACAAGGACTGCGCGAACCTCATGCCTTTGGGTTGGACTCGACATGATATTTCGTCTTTAGAGTCTTTCAGGGGCGAACCCCCCCTTTTCCCCGACAGGTGTGGAAAGTTCGTCTTCAAGCACCATCGCCTGCCGGACGAAAATTGCGATTCTTGGTATTATCCGTTCCCAGTTCCCGATATCACAGAATCGACACCGCCGACGATTCCAGAGCAAACACAGTACCTATTTTGCAAAACCAAAATTGCTCAGCTATGGGTGCGTCGACGAGAGATGGAAGATGAATATACCAGGCTTCGGCATAAAAATATCGTCGTTATACATGACAGCACAGGTAGAATGGTCGGGACACTGCACTTGCATCATGAAGAACAGCTGGTGTCTTCTCCCGATGCAGAACGAGATGGTGTGCCTGGAACTCCAATTCAGCTCGTCGCCATCTACCAGTCACGGAAATACTCCAAGGCCTGGAAGGAAGAGCTCCTTCGCTACGATAACCCAGTTAAAACGAGAGATAGCTATGGCGTTCTGTGGGTGAGTGGAAGGATGGTATAGCGACCCGGCTGGCAAGTTGCGAGGTCTGGAAGGATGATTGGGAGGCAACAAGCCTGGAGGATGTTTCGCTCATCTTGGGGTAGAGGATGATGGAAAAAGTCTAACATGTTGGATGGATTTGACTGCGAGGGCGTGTCGAGGATGTCCGGGACCTTGACTCTCATTACTTGTATTTTCTTATAAACATTGTTACCAAACAAATAGAAACAGTACATTCCAACCTGAAGTTCTGCCGGACTAGAAGAAGGGCGACATCTAACACACAAAAACCACAATGCCTTTGTTTCCAATTTCAGAGCTGCGATTTTGGTCTACGCTGAATGATTCGGCGATAGATGGGGCAGTCCTGATTTCTGAGTCAGCTGACAGGCTGACATCATTCCGAATTCGGGCTGCACGGTCAACCTCAACTTCAACGTCTTCAACCTCAAAGCCAACCGATGTGGGCTCCGTCTATCGTGATCTCGAGAAGCCTCGATTGGATCCAGCCGCAAGACGATGACTCAGCTCGTCGAGGTTGTGAAAAATGGCATCTCGGATTCAGCTGCGCGGTTTCGCCGCTGGCTCGACACGCCCCGAGGCCGTGGAGTCTTGAAATGCACAATCGCCTACACCATCGCCAGTCTCGCGACCTTCGCCCCGCCGCTGGCCAATGCGCTTGGAAAGCCGGAGGGAAAACATGTCGTGGCCACCATCACCGTCTACTTCCACCCGGCGCGATCCACGGGGTCCATGATTGAAGCTATTATGATTACCGTCGTGGCAGTCGCTTATGCCGAGATCATATCCTTGCTATCCATGGCGACGTCGGTCTTTTTTGGTTCTACCATGCACTTGGTCATGATATCACACGTTTTGGTCGTCGTTGTGTTTATCGGCGGTGGCTTTGGTTTCATCGGCTGGGTCAAGCAGAGGATGTCCAACCCGCTCGTCAACGTCGGCAGCACCCTCGCATCGCTGGCCATCATTAGCGTCGTCACCAAAGAAAACCACGTGTTATCCAATGTCTTCTCCAATGAAAAGATTGCCCAGGTGCTCAAAATGCTCATCATGGGAGTTACGACAACGGCCGCCGTCAACTTGCTGTTGTGGAGGAGCTCAGCGCGTCAGTCCCTCCGCCAGACGATGAATCGAGTTTCAATGCCGCTTGGTGACATGCTCTACATGATAACAGGGAGCTTTCTTAGTGGCTCTGACGCTGGACTCACATCAGAAGGATTCTCGGCTGCTGCCTCGAACTTTTCAGCAGCATACTCTCAGATGATGAAGGACATGAGAGAAGCCAAGTTTGAGCATTACTTCTTTGGCCACGAGGAAATATATGGACATGAGCGATCTGTTGCAAGGTCTATGGAGACGCTAGCACAAGCACTTGGCGGTTTGAGAAACGCGACTAATACTCAGCTTGGTTTGTTGAAGCGTACAAACCGTCCCACTCAGAGCACTATAGGAGATGCGCCACTGAACTCAACCTCCGGACTTTTTGAGCTATTTAATGCCTCTATGAGCATTTCAATGTCATCTCTCAGGCAATCAATTTGCCGCATCTTGCACGAGCCGCAGTTTGGACGCCCGCCAAGCTACGAGATCAATATCGACGAGGATTTGAGACGAGACCTGACGGACTCCCTCGGGACTTTCAATACTGCCCGAGGGGAGGCTTTACAAGATCTGTATCGCCGGATCGAGCAGATGGCTTTGTCACCAGATACGACTCGGGCGGACTTGGAAGAGATTGCTGCTGCGTGTGGACATTTTACCTTCAGCTTGCAGGCCTTGGGAGAAGAAGTCTTGCAGTATCTAGACGTCTTGGATGATTTGGAGTACATCACCTTGCACAAGAATCGAAGCTGGCGATGGCTCCTTTGGTGGAAGAACGATAACGTAGAAGGTGGGAACAAGGCGATCAGACTGTTTGAGACTGTCGAAGGAGACAACTTGATACGCACAAGGCAGAGGCCAATCACTGCTCCTGACGAATCAACCGCGCTGCCAACACAAGTGGACGTTGGGACTTGGTATACTGCCCCCGACGCTAACAAAATCCTGACCTGGATTTGGCGAACTCTCTCGAAATTATTCAAGAAAATGGCTCGAGATGATAGTGAGTAAATTGCCGTACTCTCTTAGACGTTGCTAACTCTACGCAGTCCAGTTTGGTCTCAAGGTCGGCATCGGTGCTGCATTATGGGCAATGCTTGCCTTCATCGAGGCGACTCGAGACTTGTACAACCAGTGGCGTGGCGAATGGGGCCTATTGTCGTTCATGATAGTCTGCTCGATGACCGTTGGCGCTTCCAACACCGTGGGATGGGCTCGTTTCATCGGTACGCTCTTTGGGGCTTTGTTCTCCGTCGTCAACTGGAAAGTCAGCCATGGCTACGCGATACCCCTGATATTCCTGGGTTGGCTGACCAGCTTCATCAACTTTTACATCATTGTGCAACATGGGAAGGCTTCGTTGGGTCGTATCAGCCTGCTTGCGTACAATGTGTCAACGTTGTATGCGTATAGCTTGCAGCGGAAGGCAGATGGAAAAGACGGGACCAGCGACGAAGGGGGATCGCATCCGGATATCTTGGAGATTGTAAAGCATCGCGCCATTGCTGTTACGGCGGGCATCATCTGGGGTCTCGTGGTGTGCCGACTCATCTGGCCCATCTCGGCGCGCCGAAAGTTCAAAGAAAGCCTCTCAGTTCTTCATCTCCAGATGGGCCTCATCTGGAAGCGTGGACCTCTGGCAGTGCTGTTCCGCAGCGAGGGATCTCAGAGCTACCTCAGGTCCGGCGAGCAGATTGCCTTGCAAAGATACGCTGCCAACTTGGACAGCCTGCGGGTTTCTGCCTCGTCCGAGTTTGAGCTCCGTGGCCCATTCCCTACGGATGTTTATGGGCGCGTGCTTCAAGGGACAACTCGTATTCTTGATGCCTTCTATGGAATGAGTCTGGTGGCGTATCGAAAAGGACATCTTACGGAGGGCGAGAGGGCGTTGTTGGTATACACCGCTCGCGAGCGGGCCATTCTATGCGATCACATCTGCCAGGCATTCCAAGTGGTGGCCAGCTCGACAATGCTAGAGTACCCGTTTGCTGATGCTACACCAAGCATTGTCTCGGCGCGAGAAAACCTTCTCGGCAAGATCTTTCAATTTCGGAATGAGTATTCCGCAAACGCTGCAAGATTGGCGAGCGCCGAGGGCGCAAGCAGTAACGATCCCACTAATATTGTCGTCGAGGAAAAAGACTACGCTCTTTTGTATGCATACGCCCTTGTTACGGGACAAGTGGCGGATGAGCTAAAGATGGTGGGCAAGGAGATCGGGACCTTGTTTGGTGTACTTGACGAAGACACGCGCCTATTGCGATGATTCAGAGGTACTTAGTCGTATCATATGAAGGAAAACACGTAATTTTACGTCATTGTCGGCTTTGTACAACTCCACGTTTGAGATGATTGTGGCATGGAGGAGCCTAGGAAAGGCGATGGAGCTAACCATAGGGTGAATATAATAATAGTAATCAAGACAAGAGGCTATGCGGCGAAAAAGAAAAGTCGTTATCGTCCTAGTGCGAAAAAAAAACAACGTCCTCGAAGTTCCAATTATTCTACCACTGACGTAACCCACCGACGACACATGCTGTTCTTGGAGGAAGGACCTCGTATGGTGAGCCGTTAAATTTTGGTGAAGACAGATGTGGAGTTTTCCGAGGTCGAGACATCACTTAAAGAATTCGCCCAAGATTGGTAATCATAAAGCAAGTGTATCTAAGCATGCACGTTCTACAAGTTATTCTCATCGAACTTGTACCCCTCCTCCACTTCCCAATATTTGTCAAAGCCCACGCCTTCACAGACCTCACTATATGATAGGATCAAGGGCGGCGCTCCAACAGTCATACCCTTTTTGAGAGCCTCCAGCGTTTCTTGGATGCTCTTCAATTTGGCGGCGACAAGGGTCTATGGGTATGCCACCGTACGGAAACCAAGTTCGGCGAGGTCTTGGGCCGATGGGTTTTCCGTCTTTCTACCCTCGATGACTGAGGTTACAGTACAGAAACCATCAAAGTTTTGTTGGAATTTAAGAGGTATTTTCTCTGGATAGGTATAGCAACGAGGAACTCACTATTAGCAAAAGTAGGAATGCCCACTTCGAAGGCGAGACTCTTAGCAACGCACTGTCCGCCTCGCGAACCTTGTATATTTTCACGGAGCAACATTCGACTCGTTTGGGATGTCATTCGATAGTTCCGGGTACGCTGACCCGTCTGCTTTCAGAGCCGTCGGGAACTGGCGGGGAGGACCCCGCGATGATGACAGCGTGGCTGGACCTGACAAACCTATTGCGGACCATTACGGGTGTTCTGTTTTCATCTGCAACAGGGATACGTGAACTCCTTGGGAGCTGTCGATACGTCAACATTATCAAGCATTTTCAGCAGCAGCTATTAAGCTGGAAAATCGCTCAACAGAGTCCGGTTCGTAAGTAAGCCCCTAACAGCTTAGAAGCTATTTAACATTGCATCTGACAATATTTACTAACCCTTCCACTCTGTCCAGGCCCTCTCATTGACCTCCTTCGAGGTCCTCTCAATTGAGTACAACCATCAGCGTGCCTTCATGCTGGGCAGAAGGCCGCCCAACGCCACAGACAACGAGATATCCCCAGTCCTCAATAACTGCAACCGATTATGCATTCATTAAAGAGATCATCGACGATTACTGCCACACGTTGAAGTCGGTCAACATGCTTTTCGAGGCCGGCACGCTTCGTTACTCGCCTATTCGAATCTTCCTTCGCATCATCACAGCTTCGATATTTCTCGTGAAAGCATTGAGCTTGGGTACCCGCACTGCCGACCTAGAATCATCACTCGCTATCATAGACAGGAGTACCGAGGCTCTCAGAGCCAGCAGTCTGGACGAAATGCGCCTGGCGGCTCCGTGCGGCGAGTTGCTGGCAATATATCTGGCGAGATTTAGACATGACATGGTTCCAGTGTCGGTTCCCCGAGTCATTCCAACCGCGGAAACGAACGGTATGTTCGAACTTGGGAACCCGGGACAGCACCTGGGTGAGAGTTTGGGGGACTTGTCCTCGTTGGCTGCGGCGGGTGACTAGCTTGCGTTGTCTTTTGATACGTTTGGGTTTTCGGATGACGTGCCTGAGCTACCGGAACTTCACGATCGGTCTTGGAATACGGTTTAGAGTCTACCGAATGTTTGACTGTTTTTAAGGCGAAAGGGACCATATAATTCGGTAGTCTGGACGTGTTATGAATTACTAAATGGACCTTGGTATTACTGTATGCTTAATCGTAAGTGACTGAGACTGAAGACATACCTCAAGCTTAAGCCTTAAGTCTTTCAAGCCCATACCCTAGTATTTTAGGCTGATAAAAATGGCCATCATCTGCTGACGGGTATGCGTGAAAAGACCTTTCTTACAAGTAACAGCATCGCAAATACCTCAGCTCTTATAAACGATCCTTCTCAAAAACATATTTGAAGGAATGCAAATCGCCATCTTAGTTTCCATGAATTGCCTCACCACACACTCGAACAACCAATTTGCCTCTGACTCTCCCAGTCTTCAGCTTCGTATATGCACTACCAGCATCTTCCAAGTCAAACTCCTCCTCAATCGCTAGTTTAACCTTGCCCTCCTTTATCCAATCTGCAACTCGTGCGAAGTGCTCGGGATTCGCCGTCACTGAATGAAACAGGAACTTTCTCCGTCCGCCTCCAAGACACCTAGGCAAAAGATGGATGGCAATCAAGCTTTTAGCAGTCTTAAACTGTGGCGGCAAGCCAACACAGACGTATTTGCCTTCAGGCTCGAGGTAGTGATGACAGTTCCAGTACAGGTCTGGATTTGCGAAAACAGTGTCAAGGATGTGATCGAATCTCTGGCCGCTCTGCTTGAGTGCCGTGACCGGATCCTCGGCCTTGTAATCAATCACGGTATCGGCCCCGAGACTCCGGCACAGGTTCGCGCTGGGCGCCGAGCAGACGGCGGTGATCTGAGCACAGCCCAAAGCCTTCGCGACCTGGATAGCGAAGATTCCGACGCCGCCGCTTCCGCCGTTGATGAGTACCTTGCTCTCCGGCTTCACAAACGGAACGAGGCATTGAAGGGCCGTCACGCCGCAAATGCCCACGCAGGCGCCGTCCTTCAGAGAAACACCGTCGGGTAACGCTGCAATACCAGCCTTCTCGACCACGACGTACTCAGCCAAAGTGCCGCACGCCAGAGGCTCAGTCTTCCCGAGGACGTGCTGGCCGGGCTTCAAGTTGCTCAGCGTGGTCGCAACAACAATGCCGGAAAAGTCAAGGCCGGGCGTGGCTGGCTTGCTGAACAGGTTGCTGCCAAGGGGCATTTCGGCTACCTTGTAGTCGAGGTGGTTCAGTGATGCGTAAGCCACTTTGACAAGCGTATGGTCTTTCAGGAGCGAGTCGGCACTTTTAGGTAGCTTAGCCTCGCTGGTGATCTTGAGATTCTTCTCCATGCCACCGGCGACGGAGCGCCATTGTGCGGCGCGCATGGTTGATGGAAGTTCGGTAGATGAAGCCATGTTGGTGATTAACGACGTCGCTCGAGAAACCGACTGTTTTGCCAAGGGTATTGATAGAGTAGTTAAACTACAGAAATATTTAATTTGTCGAAAGATGAGACCGTGAAGCTGTTTCATTATTCTCGCAAAGAAGTAGAGGACGACGTCGAATGACATGGCGCCATTCCCGTCAGCCCCCACAAGTAAAACCTCGCTCATCCGTCCCGACAGAAATTGGGGATTTGCCTGTTCTGGAAATTTTGGCATTGCTCAAGGTGGTCCGGGTTCCGGATCCCGTTGCGTGGCATGTTGGTTGATCCTTCCAGGGCAGGGATGGCACTGAGGAGCTGATGGCGACGATAGAATCGCATCGTATGGGTCGTGATTGTCGCTGTATTATCTCATAGTTTTGTCTTCTCACCTGAAATCTACCTCCTATCCAGATTTCACTCGTGAAACGAGATACTTCTTCCGTCAGATAATTTATGGGTTAGTAAGTTAGGGTTAATTAGTGTTGGATAGGGTAGTTAGTATTTGGGTTATGGCTAGAGTTAAGATTAGGGATAGGATTAGCCTTAGTATATATCTTGATATATTAGTATATGACTTATGCTTTAGGTAGGGTGTTATAATAGATTTCGGTACTAGTAATCGCTATTACGCCCACGATAGGAAAGTCATATGCACAATGTACACCCGGTGATCATAGTAGTAGACCCTCTTGAGCGGCCGAAGATCGACGGCCCCGAGGAAGACGGGCACATTGACGCCCTGGATCCGCTCGAGACGCTTGTACACAGCCGCCTCATGCTCGAGGTCTCTGATGAAGGCCCGCACCGTCTCCTTGCATGCAAATGTGTAATCGTACGCAAGAAGCGTCACCTTGAACAGGACCCCTTGCGCGCCGTCTTTCCACAGCTTCTTGATGCCATCATCCAACGTCCGCTTCAGCTGCATGCCCAATAGTTGCAGCCATGTGGCATGGTCGACTGGATGGTGTGTGCGATTGTCGCCTTGGGTTCCGCTGTCTGGGCCTCTATGGGATGCTACATTGGGACATGCTGGGTCGAGCGGGCTTCCCCTGACCAACCCGAGCAGGCATGCCTGGGCGCAGTACTGTCCGTCTTCGGCAGCTCCATCGCGTGGTTGGTCTTTGGCAGCTCCTTCGCGTGGTTGGCGTGTCTGGAGGCTGCGGTCCCTCCTCACCCGATGATGAATCTTCCTCGTTTCTCTTGGACGGAAACTTGTCGTGTTCATCTCGCTCATCCTGGCCCCCGCCGTCGCCGCTGTGTTGCGAAGTGACGTTAGGAGGATATGTGTACTGTGGACTATGAGCGCATCTCCAGTCGCATTGTTGATCTGCTCGAACCAGTCCTTTGTGGTCGTGAACTCCATTGTGATGTCCGGCTCATTAGGAACGACTGTAGACGGGTTCGTTTCTAGAGTGGCGGCATGTGAAAAGACCCCAGAGAGGTCGCCAGAAGTGATGGAGTAACTTATGGTGTTGGGGAAAAGGGCATCCGTACTCAGTGAAGAGATGTACTGAGCGTTGAAGCGTTGAAGCTAAACGTAACCTCATCCCACTTCATGTCTGCTATGACGCACACCAGCACAATGACCACCTTCTAGATCCTGAAGACTTCCCGTCGCAGAACCAGAAACGTGCAACAACCACCCTCTACGAAGACTTTTCTCAGAAGCAGTCGTTCCAAATCCTTTCCCAGCCACACATGATGGACAGTGTCCTAGACCAGACTTAATGCCCAGGATGTAATGCAATACCGCCAGCAGTCTTCATGGACAAACACACTGCCTACTATGTATGATAATAGCATCATTATCGCGGCTACAAATCCAATGTCACCAAGAGTCATCCTTCAAAAGATAGCTTCTATGGCGGCCTCTAGCCGCAGCCATATGATATCCAAGGCTTCAGAATCCCCCGCTTTTTGAACTATATGACAACTGCGGTTGTTGATGCCGACCTACCAAAGGAGAGCACTATAGCTTTATTCGGTCAACTGCTTGCGTTTATAGAAATGGCCAAAAAGTCCTATACTAGATGCTCCATCCAGGATCCAGTCATTATTAATCCGATTATTGTTCAATGAGGCAAAAGCTGGCTCAGTGCTCGCTGTTCGTTATTGCCCCGAAGTGGAAGAGGAACAAACACTTCCTTTGCTCAACCCAACATCGGATTAGTGGAATTCGCGACGTTAAGATGAACTCTGGAGAAAGCGAAATCGGTTACCCGCTCGCCAGTGATGCCCAGAAGTTATAGAACTACAAATGTTGTTCAGTGAAGTACTTTAGTGGCAATAAATGTGAATATTTTGTGTTTTATTTTTGATGAAGGAATGTCTCAGCATAATCGAGCTTCCAATGAGTTTATGTGCTGCATCAAGACTTGAGCATCAAATAGGCCGCTAGACCAACACCCCTTCCTCACTGCCCATCCCCTTCCAAAGCCTTCAGCATACCCTGCGCAGCGTGAATACCCAGAGCATCCAAACTCGCCATTCCCATAATCTCCAACACGCTGATATCAAAGCCAAACGTCTGCCTCCACCAAGTCCTCATCTCAATGGCAACCAGCGAGTCCATGCCCAAGTTGGACAAGGGCGTCGATGTCACCAGGTCCTCCTCCGGCCGCATGATCAAGCTGAGCAACTTGCGACCAATCTCCCGCGCCAGCGTGGTTGCCGTAGCAGCCTCCTTCAGCCGGGACGCGTCGCGGCGCACGCTGCCGAGGAAGGCATTTAGACTGTCGCTCGACGTGCCGGATCGCGCACTCGCTCCGAGGCTGGTGTTGTGGTACACGGCCATGCGCTTGTCCTTGCGCCAGATGGACCGGTTGTCTGCGCTCTCGAGCGCCGTGGCTGAGGCGAGGCCGACGACGAAGTTGTTTTGTGTCACGAATGTCGACGCCGGGCCGCGCATGCTTGGCGGGGACGATGCCGAAGTGAAGCTCATCGACATGGCGATGGCGTCAAGGAGCTCCTGCTCATTGATTCCGTAGGCGCCCGTGAGCTTCATCACGCGTCGAAGGCCGTCGTCGTCGGAGATGACGCCGATGTCGGTAACATCACCAATGTCTATGGTGGATGCTGGTAGACCAAGAGCCGTGCGGTACTGCACAAAGGTGTCGAGGAAGGCACTGGCACTAGAGTAGTTGGCCTGGCCTGGCTGTCCGATGATGCCGGAAATTGACGAGAAGAGGAGCATAAAGTCCAGCTCACATCCAGCAGCCACTGTGGCATGGTGTAGATTCCACGTTCCTTGGATCTTGGGCTCAACTGCAGTAGTCCAGTCTTCGTGCGACATGCGAGGAACGGCGTTGTCTCGAAGGACCATGGACATCTGAAGAATGCCCTTCAGTTTCGGAGCGGCCTCGATCGCTCTAGTAACGTCGTCCAGAACTGACACACTCCCTTTAACCAGCTTGACGCTGCAGCCCATGCTCTCCAATTCGCGAACGATGGCCTGCTCTCCCGGACGTGAGCCGCCACCTCGTGAGAGATACACCAAGTAGCGAGCGCCGTGCTCAACCATCCATCGCGAGACCGCTCGTCCGAGGCCGCCAAGGCCACCGATCAGGAGGTACGAAGCCGATTCGTCAAGCTCCACTACCTTGGGTCGAGTAGCGCCCTCGGTGTCAATCTTGAGCTCTCCGGTTGTCTCGCGGATCGAAATAACAATCTTACCAATGTGCAGGCCTCGTTGCATGTAGCGGAACGCTTCTTGGACCGAGTCTGCGCTAAAGACCTTGTTCGGGTTGATTGGGAGGATGTGGCCGTCCTTAAAGTAGCGGACGACAGAACCGAGGAGTCTAAGACAATTATCAGCTTGAGGTCATTCGCCGAAAGTGGGATAGGATAACTTACCCTTTGCAGATAGCCGGTCTCTTGGAACACATCTGGTCCATGTCGACACAGCAGTAGCTTCGGTTGGCCATGAAGACGTCCATGTCTAGTTTTCCAGATCCTAAGAGATCTCTCTTACCAATTTCCACCATCTTACCGAACTCGGCCACACACCGCCAGGTTGCGTGGAGGAGTTCGCCGGACAGCGAGTTGAGGACAAGGTCGACTCCAACACCGCCGGTTTCGTGGGCTACCCCATCGACGAAGGAGTCATTGCGAGAGTTGAAGATCCTGTTCCTCGGGAGGTCAAACGTGTCCATGAGATACTTCACCTTCACCTCGCTGCCGACGGTGACGTAGATCTCGGCACCGAGCATGCGGGCGATCTGGATGGCTGCGATGCCGACGCCACCACAAGCGCTGTGGATGAGGACAGACTAGAGGGTAGCAGAGTTAAGCCAGGCTTTTAGAATGTACAAAAAGATGTGTTTGGTGACCACATACCTGTCCACGCTTGAGAGCGCCAATATCGATCAATGAGTAGATGGCCGTGGCATACACGCACGCCATGGTAGCGCCGTCTTCGAAGCTCAGATCGTCGGGAATTACCTCGCAAAGCTTTGCCGAGGTAATGATAGAGCTGGAGAACGAGCCACGGCTGAAAAGGATCACACGGTCGCCTACTTGCAGGTCTGTAACGTCAGGGCCAAGTCGAGCAACAACGCCAGTTGCCTCGAGTCCGAATCCTTCCTCGGGAATCTCAATGATTCCATTAGCACTCAGGACATCCTATTGTGTAATATGTTAGCTAATTTGATGCTGAATTTCCGCATCGTTACTTTTCTGGGAGATAGGACTCACCCTGAAGTTCAAACCGCCAGCATGGACATTGACTTCTACATCGTCACCCACGAGCGGTCTTGCCTCTCGGCGAGACCAAGTCAGAGCAGTCAACAAGCCCGGCTTCTTGGTATCAAGCACGATTGGCTCGCTAGGGTTCGCGGTCAACAGTTCCTGGCTGAGCGAGAAGGGATAGTATCTCCCGATGTGAACCACGCCGTCTTGAATCGCGTACTCATAGTCGGGATGCAACCACTCAGACCGTTCGTTTCCTCTGGCGCGGAATCTCGTGAACACATCCGCGATCTGGGTTAGTGAGGCGTCGACATCGTCCACCTCACATGTCGCGAACTCGACCGCCATCTCGCTGCGGATTGTACGTGCGGCGCCCACGACTTGGGCGTAGGCAGGGCTCGTACACTGCATCTGGCTCTGGCGGGTGATCCAGAAGAGGCCGGCGTCGCCCAGGCCTTCCACCAGCTTCTTGAAGTTGCCGAACTGGGTGGCGGTGATGTTCTCAAAGAACGGGTCGTTCTTCTCGAGGAGGGCGATGACGTCTTGTCCTGGAGGAGGGATTGTGTCGGGGTTGCATTGTTGGACGACAAAACCTCGCGCGTCCAAGACTTTAGAGAGTGCTTCGGCGGTGCTGTCTCCAGATGCACACAGCACGGTCACCACCTTCTCGGTTGCTGTCTCTGGCTCAAGGGCCTTGGCAATGATGACGCTGTTCTCCTCCAGAGGCTCACCAGCGCCTGGAACAATGGCGGGCCTGTCAAATCCTGCTGCTAGAAGCTCATCGTTCCATCTCTGAACAGTCACGTACGGCTCCTCGGTTCGTTCATCTGCAGCACCACACCACCACCAGGGCAAGATGCCGAAGATGTAGTTGGGCCACTTGGAAGACGGACAGAGTTCCTGCAAAAGAAGACGACCATCTGGACGAAGGAGTTTCCGAATATGCTTCAGCGTCTCAGCGAGCGACTTTGTCGAGTGGACGGCATTCGTCGCAATAACAAGGTCGTACTGTCCTTCCTCAAAGCCCTGTTCAACAGGATCCTGGCCAAGGTTGAGGACCGAGTGGTGCACATTGGGAAGACCCTTAGTGCGCTCCTTATTGGCAAGCAGAAGACTAGAGCTGAGCTCTGTGATGGTGTATTCTGAGTAGAAAATGCGGCCGTCTGGGAAAGCGAGGTCTGTCCAAGCGCCAACTGGAGGTGCACCGGTGCCGACGCCGAGTTCCAGGACCTTGAGGCTGGGCTTGCTGTGGGCGAGATGGCGGAGGAAGAGCGACCTGTCGAAGGAGTCTCGGAAGGAGAAGACCTTTGTCAAGGTGTCGTTGGCGAGAACAACTTCCATGGCGTCGAGTTGACCGTTGAAGATGCCGATGATGTCTGAGCAGATCTTGTGCATGGCAGCAGCGACGCCTGCAGCAGGCGTTTTAGCCAGTTTTTGGGTCAACTTATTAATTCTGTCCAGGATTGTGTCGTCTGACAAGTTCTCAAAGGCAGAAATGTCGGTCAACTTCAGTTGGCCTTGGATCCATTCCCGATATTTTTGCATGTGCGCCAACGTCGTTTCGGCTCCAGCCACCCGACGTCCTGAGAAGATCAGGCAAAGGCGGGTCAACTCCCCAAGAATGGAAGAGTACGAAACTCGCTCAAAATCTGGCTTAATGAGCGTGGTTGGGTCCATAAAGTCGAGATGCGGACCCCATTCGTAGCGAGTAGTGGCTTGGTCAGTTCTTCCTTCGGCCGAACCGCCGTCATCCAAAGCCGCGAGCCGTACTCCGGCCATCTTCAGGACGGTCTGCCCGTCTGCAACTCCGCGTCCTTCGCCGGCTATGGCGCCGAACTTGCTCATCGTTGCAGAGACGTCGAGGTTAACATCGCCAGCTGTGCGATAAATGACGAGCTTCTCGATGACGGTCGGGACGGACATGACAGGCTTGGTCGTGAAACCCTTTGTTGCCGCCACGCTCAAC
Organism: Neonectria magnoliae; assembly: GCA_037954305.1. Taxonomy (NCBI): domain Eukaryota; kingdom Fungi; phylum Ascomycota; class Sordariomycetes; order Hypocreales; family Nectriaceae; genus Neonectria; species Neonectria magnoliae. The sequence goes on along the minus strand of JAZAVK010000013.1, from coordinate 78,722 downwards.
AGCTGCAAGCAGGCATCGATGATGACTGGATGAAGATGGTAGATTGCTTCGTCGCCAACCTTGTTGTTCGATACCTTCGCTGCTGCGACCTGCTCGACCGTCCCGGCCGTGATATCTTCGAGGCGTTGGAACTGGCGGCCGTAGTTGAGACCAGCCCGGGACATGGTATCGTAGCATTTCCGTGTTCCCAGACTTCGTGGCAATGCTTCCTTGGCTTCTCCTTCATCCGGGCTCGCTGCCAGGGCTTTGACCTGGCCAGTACAGTGCTTAGTCCACGCATTGCCGTCGTGCGAGGCAACTGTAAACTCCCACCAAGAGCTATCAAGCGAGTCAGTCAGACGATACGGACGAAACGACGTCATGACCTCCACGGGGTTTCCCTCGGTCAGAAGAAGCGCCGAGTTGACGAGGATGTGGCGGAGCGAGAAAGCTTCTTGCACATCAGTGGTCTGTCGGACCGCCTCGCCGATCATGGCCACGTAGCCGGCGAATGGGAAGACGGCGTTGTCGCCGATTATATGATCACGAACCCAGGGGACGTTCTCCAAATGGAGGAGGTTGCGCCACGTAGGCTCCATATCGGTGCTCTCCGCCACGCGGAAGCCGAGGAGATCGTGGTATGGGTGCCCACGGTGCCGCCACTCCTTGGAGATTCGCGACTCGTGCCAGTAGCTCTCTTCGTGGTTCCAAGGATACCGGGGCAAGTCTGGTAGACAGGTTCCCTCGGGAATGAGAGCGGAGAAGTCAATGGGGACGTTCTGCGCAAAGAGCTTCCCGACAGCCGTCAGCATGGACTCGATGCAGTTCTGTTTGCGGATCATAGCCGCAGCGTAGGGCACCGTCATCGACTTCTCAGCCGCGATCTGTCGCAGCGGTCCAGAGAGTGCGGAGTGAGGTCCGATCTCGAGGAAGCAGATGTTCTTGCCGACAGGGTCGTTGAGGATGCTGGTAACCGCGGTGGAAAACATCACCGGCGACTCGAGATTCGCTTGCCAATACGCCGGCCCCAGAGACTGCTTCGTGTCTAGGAGTTTACCGCTAACGCTGCTAAAGAAACTGCAGTTGACCGCAGCTCTACCGACAACTCCGTGAGTCTTCATCAGGGACTTGTACTCGTCGCCGATCTCAGCCATGTGGTACGAGTGGTAGGCCTTGTCAACCTTGAGCATCCTAGCCAGCACATCAGGGTGGGCTTTGTGAATAACTGCAACGACCGTCTCCAGCTTGTCGGCATCTCCGGAAAGTGTGACACTCTTAGGCGAGTTCTCGCAAGCTCGTACGACTCCAGGGACTAGATAGGGCTCGACGTCGTCCCAACCAAGTCCAATGGCCGCCATGGCGCCCTTTCTCTTCTGCTTCAAAGTCACTGCGCCTCGGAGCCAAGCCGCCGTGATGGCTTCGTGGGCGGTCAGGGCACCGGAAGCGTACGCAGCAGCAATCTCCCCACTAGAATGGCCGACAACAGCAACTGGCTTGATGCCTATCGCAGTGAGACAGTCGATCATAGCTAGCTGGATAGCAGTGCAGGCCGGCTGCGAGAGCTGTGCCGACTCCACACGACTTAACTTGGGCGGCTTCAACAACTCCTCCTCGAGTCTCCATTCCGGGCCATCCTCGACAGACTGGAGATGCTTATCGAGCGACCGAATGGCGCCCTTGAAGATGTTGTTGGACTGCAGCAACTCTCTTGCCATTTGGGGCCATTGAGCACCTTGTCCCGTGAAGACCATGACAACCCCGGAAGGCTGGCCAACTTTCGATGTAGGAGAAACAAGACCAGCTCGCTCCCGTGTGGCCACCATGAAGGCTCGGTGAGTCAGATGCTGGCGGCGGTTGGCCAGTGTATAAGCCAGATCTCCCAGGCTCTGCGGGTGAGTCCCGAGGAACTCCTGGTAGCCTTCGGCCATCTTCTTGAGGGAATCAGCCGAGTTGGCAGAATACACCAGCAGCTGGGGAGTGCGCAGGTCGCTCTTCGGCTTCGGCTCGATGTTGAAGCTGCGCGCTGAATCGATGATGACATGCGCGTTGGCGCCTCCAATGCCGAAAGAGTTGACACTGGCTCTCTCGTATCGATCTTTCGGCCACGGTGTTGGCTCCAGGGGAACGGTCAACTTCCTGGCCTCGAAAGGGATGTTTGGGTTAGGGATTGTGAACTTGATGTTGGGCGGGATGGTCTGGTGCTGCAAAGCCATGACGACTTTCAAAAGCGAGGTAAGCCCAGATGCGCCCTCGGAGTGGCCAAGGTTTGGCTTGACGGATCCAATGTACACGCCCTTGTCGCCAAAGACGCGAGCAACAGCGTTGGCTTCGATGGGGTCGCCAACCGGCGTGCCGGTGCCATGGCATTCGACAAAGGCGGTCTCCGCGAAGTCCAGGCCAGCGTCGCGATACGCCTTTCTCATCATCGACTCATGGCTCTCGGTGTTGGGATACGTCAAGCCGGGCGTCTTGCCATCGTGGTTCGTCGCCGTCGCCCTGATGACGGCTCGGATGGGGTTGTTGTCGCGCAAGGCGGCACTCAGGGGCTTGACGTAGATGGCCGTGATGGCCTCGCCACGGCCGTACCCGTCGGCATCGGCGGAGAAACTCTTGCAGGATCCATCGGCGGAGAGAACGCCCTGTTCCGTCATGGCTGTAGTCATGTTCGGGGCCATGATGAGGTTTGCGCCGCCGACAATGGCCGAGGTGCAGTCGCCTCTCTGGATAGCAACGCAGGCTTCGTTGAGGCACACCAGGGCCGCTGAACATCCCGTGCGGATAGTCATGCTATAAGTTAGTTAGCATGGGAAGTTCATTGAGAAGAAGAAGATACAAACCTTGGTCCATGAAGATCCATCTCGTATGAAATACGGTTCGACAAGAGAAAATCGCCATAGCCTCCTACTCGATGCATCCCCCATTGTTGGGGCTCCTTGGCCCACATCTCGATCCAGTCTTCGCCAAAGCTGCCCATATAGCATCCTATCAAGCCGCCTTTGAAGTCGGTTTCACCAGCATCGTCGACGCATTCGCGAACGACCTCCAGCATCTGTCTCTGATGGGGGTCCGCACGCTCGGCTTCGGTGCGTCCCAAGTTGAAGAACGACCCGTCGATGCTCCCGAGGTTAACGCTCTCGTCGAGAAAGTAGCCGTATTCCGACTTGACGGATCCGGGTTTCACGTGTGGGGAGTAGTACGCATCCACGTTGTATCTAGACTCGGGGACGCGCGTTCGGGCGTCTCCTTTGGCGACGAGGAACTCCCAGAGTTGCTGGGGAGTGTGCAGACCACCTGGCAGACGGCAAGCCATGCCGCAAATGGCAATAGGTATCGGTGCTGCAGGTTGGGGAGTATCACCATTGGCGCTTCCATTCAAGTGCGTCCCGTTTGTGGTTGTTCCTTTGGTGCCGTTGGTAGATGTCCCGTTGGTAGATGTCCCGTTAGACTCGTTGGAGCGGTTTCCGTTTGTGCTGTTTGAGCCATTGACGCCGTTGGTGTGCGTACCGTTAAAGCCGTTGGAACCATTTGTGTGCTTGCCATTGATACCGTTGGTGCCGTTGGTACCGTTTAGGGCGCTGATGTTCGCCGTGTTGGTCATAGTTGCGTATAAGTCGTTGATGGGGATGGTTTCGTGTCTCTTTTGTGTTTATGCGCGTACAACGTATCAGAAAGTGAAGGAAATAAGGAGGAGAAATGATCGCGATGAGACAGGGTAAAGACTCTTCTAGAGTCCGCGTGAGAGTGTACAAAGATGAATGTGGGAGTCCTGAGAAGCTAGCAACTTTCAGGCTTTGATCATGTTTAGAATTTGAGTGTAGTAGAGAGCACGAGCATGACTTAAGGACGCGTGAGGCTTGACCATATATCCATTATTGGTTGATACTAGAGCCCCCCACCACGAATCTCTATCTACTGCTTCCGCCATGCGGTTATCAGGAACCACTACGCCTCTTCCAGAAGGATCAAGTATGGTTCGATGAAAGGGATCCTCCCTGACCTTTCTCATGGCACAGTCGGGTTCCGCTAGCATCCTATCTGTTCTCTCACAGTTTGAGCGTCAGAAAAAAGACCATAGTCATACAACTAGCGACAAGCGCGACTGGAGGCCTGGGAGAGCCGAGAACGCGCATGTTACGACAGAGCGAAGAGGCGATGTGAATGGCCTGACAGGGTCGTACAATCTTCCCTTGCTAGCCCATGGAGGAAATAAGCACATTACGACCCCTTATTTCCCCTGGTTTAGGCTTATCCTTCGCCTAGATCCTGCGAATCAACCTGCAGTCGATCCACGGCAGGCTTGCCGGAACCCGCGAATGGGTCGTTCGTAGCCGGAACCCGCGCGAGAGCGGACGTGGAAGTGCGTGCGGTCCAGCTTAGGTGACAACCAACAATGGCTCAGAGGGATTCGGGCTAGCAGGGGTTGCAACCAAAAAGGCGTTGTCGGGTTCCGGGAAGGATTCAGTCCCCAGAGATTCAATGACAATTCACATCCTTGCTTTGGCGGCGTTGAGTCCCCCACCACCGCAACCGAGCGTGGGTACCACTGATGGCTCAACATCTGATGGATGAAAGACATAGGATAGTCTAAATGGTATCTCAACGGGTCTTATAATACATATTGCCTCAGACGAATTATTCGTAGAGAACCAGACACAATTCATCTCATCATTCAGAAAGCCAAATTCACTCAATCATCATCAATCAATTTACACAAACACATTCGAGACTTGTACCTCGAACAACTCTCGTCCAACTCATACACAAAACCACCCCAACTATATATCACAATGACGAACGTTGTGCCTCATATCAAGGACTATCTTCAGGCCCAGGAGCCCAAAGCCCCTCGCATGAAAGATGCACCAGTCTTCTACCGCAATCTCGAGGAGGCGCTCGACACTCGTCGAGCCGACCAGAACCTGATTGTGTTCCGAGACTTCAAGGACTGCGTGGACTTCTCCTCCAACGACTTCCTGTCTCTGGCCACGAGCGGGCTCCTGCGAATGGCCTTCTTCGACGAACTTGCACGTCATCCCAACTTCAGGCTGGGCGCCACGAGCTCCCGTCTTCTCGACGGCAACAGCGGCTACATGGAGACTGTTGAGAAGGAGGTCGCCGAGTTCCATGGCGCCGATGATGCCATCATTGTCAACTCTGGTTACGAAGCCAATGGTGCCATCTACACGGCTGTTCCTCGTCCCGGAGATGCCATTGTCTACGATGAACTCGTTCACGCGAGTACCCATGACGGCATGAAGAACTCCGTGGCCCTGACGAGGGTGTCTTTCCGTCACAACGACGTTGACTCTTTCGAGGAGACTCTGGTGTACATCCGTGACACCCAGCCTCTGATCCAACAGGGCGCAAGATCTGTCATCATCTCTGTCGAATCTGTTTACAGCATGGACGGAGATGTCTGCCCGCTGAGGGAGTTCGTGGACATTGCTAAGGAGGTTTTTCCTCTGGGCAATGCCCAATTTGTCGTTGACGAAGCCCATGGCACGGGTGTCGTCGGTCACCAGGGCGGTGGCCTTGTCCAGGAACTAGGCCTGGAGAATGAGATTGCCATCAGGATGCATACCTTTGGAAAAGCCCTGGCATCGAATGGAGGTGAGTTTCTCTAATGATTCTACGCCATGAGGATACACTTCTCTAACGCCCAGTTTCAGCTGTGGTTCTGTCGAACTCGACCGTCAAGACCATGCTCATCAACTATGCTCGCGGCGTCATTTACACGACAGCCCCGAGCTTCATTGTGCTTGCCGGAATCCGGGCCGGGTACAATTTGCTAAAGGCGAACATGACTACACAAGTAAGATAGAGGACTTCAGCGCAGTGAGACAAGACAAGACAGACACTAACCAGAGATGCAGGCGCAAGAACGAGTGCAATACCTGGTCAAGCTCTTCTTCAAGACCATCCAGGCACACCCGGTCTACGAGCGCGCAGCCGAGACTGGCATCCTGCGGGTTCCTCTCTCCGAAGGCTGGGAATCGCGGCCCTTTGTGACCCAGGTCGTTCCCGTGTGGACGCGGCCAAACTCGAACCTCTTCCTGGTGTTCCATCTGCAGATGGCCAAGTACTGCGCGTACCCCATCGACTTCCCCGTGGTCCCCAAGGGCGCGCCGCGCGTGCGATGTGTCTTTCACAACCACAACACCGACGCCGAGGTCGAGGGCCTGGCGCACGCGCTGTACGAATGGGCCCAGGAGATGCTGGACATTGAGGACGGCAAGGTCGCGAACAAGATCCCCATGGCTGCTCGCAAGGCCATTGCCTGGACGTCGGAGGCGAAGACGAACGGGAACGGTGTGCACGTTTAGAAGTGTGATGTTTGTTGCTGTGTGTGAGAGAGTAGAAAGAGAGTGTGTGTGGTGGGGAGCTGTCAGTGAGATTGTGGGGGAAGTTTGCTCATAGTTCGTACCTTGTCTTCGGGATTTCAATCCTTGCAACCTTGTCCACTCGTCTTACGAACCCAGTGACGTACCTTGTTTACCTAGATACTTGGCTACATGATAAGTCAGATTGTTACTCAACACCCCTTTGCATTCTAGCTTAAGCTACAGTGGCTATGGATAAGAGCACAGATGATAGTTGGGTGTCTCTCGCGGATCTCAACAAAACAATAAAGCTAGGCATTTAGATGAACGCAACTTGATTAAATTCCGAACATGTTCATGAGCTTGTTTGTCTCGCACTTGATCTTCCTTGATCCCAGTCACGGAATCTCGTTATGCACCTTCCAGGTTCTCAGGGTAATCTGTCGGTATCGGAAACTACCTAGACTGCTCTGGCAGGAGATGCAGGAAGCCCTGTGCACCGTACCGACACGATGAACTACATATAGCCAGATGCTGCAGAAGAACCATAAGGCCACCCAAAGTCCTAGACTAGGCACGGAACATGATACTCAGGGTCGACGTGGCCCTACGCCAAGCACTGGCCAAGCCGCCAACAGGATCAGCCCAGCAGTGAAGCCAGGACGTAAGCAAGCACCCGGGAGATTGTCTAACCGTAAATGTCAGTGCAGACACAGCTATAAGCACGCTTCGTCGCTACGTGAAACTCCCCTGAATATTACCAGGATCATGGGCCATGGCACAGTCGCTCGGTAGCGAAAGTCCATGAGCGCAGCCGAAGGTGTGAGAAGTGGCATTATCGGGGTCCAAACAGGTGCGTGAACATATGACATTAATAATAATAAGACGGCTGTAGCAGCATTAGCGTATCTCCAAGAAGCACCGTGCATCAACCCATCTCTGCTCGCCTTCCGGGAGGCCAACCGGGGAACACCCTACCCGAACGTGGGGGGCCATTGTGCAACAGAGTACAGTATTCGCAGATCGACAGTCTTGGCCAGATAAAGACGTATCCCATTCCGGCAACACCCAAGCCTCCAGTGCCGTAGCTTAGACCTGCGCCGTCGTATCGTCCGCGAATCGTTCGGCGTTGCCGAGATGCGCCGGGGGGGCCCTTGTCCCGGATCCCGGCCTGCCACCGTGGAACTTCCTGATCCACTCGACGGACTTCTTCCGGTAGGGCGGTGAGGTCCCCCCGGAGGAATAGGATTCGATATGTAACGTCAGCGATGGGCCATCAGCCACGCGAGGCCCCCGTCGTCGCCGGCCGTTTTGATGTTGGGAATGGGGTAACGTGTCGAGCGTCGCATTTCAAACGGGGCGAAGGAGTGAATGCGACGATGATAATGCAACTTTAAACTCGAGTCAAACAACGAAATAGGGCACGGCGGTTTGGAAGCCGTCGCGGAGAGAAAACAGGCCATGTATTCGCCATGAAGGATTCACAGCGCACGGAAAACTGCAATAGTCCGCTTTACCTAATACCTACTCGTCATTTCCACCTGCCTTCTCCAGCGCCTCTATCTACGCGCTAGAGATGTAACATTGCAGGCTGTCTCGTCCTTCGTCTCTAAGCGTTGCATGGCACCGAGCAGCTTGTGGGCCAACATCAGCACAGGAAGGATCCGGATGTGCCCACGTTTTCCTGGCCAACGCGTCCGTGAAGCGAGCGACCTCCAGAAACGAGAATGGACGCGCATCTCGCTTCTAACCGCCCCTAAGTAAGGCTTAGCACATCACGGCTGACGGACCTACCCGCCTTTAAGTAAGATTAGCGTCCGCAAGCACCGATGAATCTGGGTTGAAGCCTGTATTCGGTACTGGGAACACTGAAGCAGCAACTCAACCGACAGTCAAACCAGCGCATCGAACCAATACGAGACTCTCCTTGCAGAGACTCGCCTTGCAAACCTCTCTCCGAGATGCCTTCGCAAGGAAAGAGAAGTTGGGACGCCTCTGACGATCACGAAGTATGTTCACGCTCGTCTAAACAAACCACTGCACTGTGGAGTTGAAAGCCACTGACAAGTTGACAACCTCCGTTCCTAGATGGGAAACTCGAAAGACTATCCAGGTATGTTTCCATTCAATAACTCAAACCCACATCTAACATGTCAAACAGTCTGCGACCAGTGCCGTTCCCGCAAAATCCGATGCGGCAGAGAACGTCCACACTGCTCCAACTGCACCAGGCTTGGCCTAGAGTGCGAATGGCTAGGACAGGGCAAAAAGCCTAACCAGACAATTTGGCTGTGAGTATTCGTAACTGACGGGCCTCGCGTTGCGCTCGAGTTGACCGCGTTCTTTGTTGCGAACATTAGGAGCCACGCCGTCACGAGTCTTGGTGACCGTCTGGAGAAGCTGGAAAGCGCCGTCTCCGGCTTACAGACCTCGCTCGACACCCGGGACTTCGAGGCCACCCCGAATCACATAGAGACTCCGTCTCTCTCAAGCGCGAATACGCCTTGCGGTCGACGCTGCTCTGTGCGGAATGTCAGCGGCCATGATCGGTACTACGGGCCGACGTCCTTCGTCTCGCTGATGCAGGACATGGCCGCGGTTATCCTGGCCAACCTATGCAACGCAGAACAGGGCATCGCGGCCAGCGCTGCTGTTGCGCGAGAAGAGCTTCTGCAGCTGACCAAGCCGCATGCCATGTACCAACGCGTCTGCGATGGCTCCGTCCTCACAAGCCCGCCCGTGGTGATAATCGAGGCCATGATTGATCCCTACTTCGAGATGGTGAATCCCTACATGCCGATATGGACGAAAGAGAGCTTCCGCAATCTCATGTCCTCCGCCGTAGAGTCTACCGATGCGTCGGATAAGCGCGCGTATGAGGTGTGCGCGAACAGTCTTGTTCTCCTAACACTGCAGGCCAAATCACTCTACTCTCGTGCAGTATCAAGCATGCCATGCACAGAAGCCCCTACGGCACCTTCCATCGATGGAGACCTTATAAGGTCGTTTATCATGAATGCGAAGCGGGCATTGGAAAACGTCGAGCTGCTACTATTCTGTCCCAGCCTCTTAAGTCTCCAGGCCATCATATCTTTGGTTCGTCCCAGGTTGCGAATTACGGGCACTGCATCATAAACTAATGATACAGTGTCTTGTTGCACAAACATCTCTCTCAGAAGATATCACTGCACTATTGTTCAGTTTTGCCGTCCATGTCGCCAAGTCTATCGGGCTGCACCAATGGAGCTCATCCAGCCACAGCCAAGAGTCCAGCCACAGCGAGCTTCAAGAAAAGCGCAACGCCATGTACTGCATGCTGTGTCTCAGCAGAGCGGTATCTTGGTCCTCGGGGTGGTCTTCCACCATCCCCGGTGTCACTGTCTTCGAGGGTGGGCTAGCAAGCTCCTCTATCAGCGAAGACACAAACCACATAGCCGCTCGAGTTGCCCTTTTACGCCTCGAGGAGCAAGTCTATACCGGGCTATACTCAGACGAGGCATCACGACAGGGTACACGAGAGACCGGCAAGATAGCACTTAGTCGAGGTCGAAAGCTTCATGACTGGGCAGCTGAGCACGCTGACGATCTCGGAGGGGATGAAGAGTGTAGCACAGTTGTTGATTGTTCCCGATATGAGCTTGCCATACGGTTTCATTCCATCCAAGCCTTGGCGATATGGCCAATTGCGGAGGACGCAGAGGCGTCACGTTCACTACTTGATGCTGCCCGACGTTCCCTCCGATTATTCCAGCATCTCTGGAGGGCCACATCAGAAAGGGGACGTTGCCTTAATCCAGTACTGTAAGTATTCTCTCAATCCCACCGTATTCGAAATCTTGAGCTATTTTACTTCACCTTTGCTGACCTCTAAATCCGTCAAACAGACTCGTGGCATCTTACCCGCCAGTTGCATTCTTCGAGCTCTCGAAGCATGTACTCTGCAACCAGCCGGCAGCCGATGACGATGTAGAACTATTGCAATACTTCAATAGCATGCTACACACATTTTCGGAGTGGGCTGAGGAAAGTTCCTACATGAAGAGACTGTCGAGCTTCACCGACATTGTCCTGCGGCTGGCCAACGCCTGTTGGAAAAACGAGTCTTCGAGACAAGAAACACTCCCATACCCAGCGGCAGCTGGACAACAATATACACACGCTCTGGGCTTGTACCCTGGTACCGCAAGTGGCACAGTTCAAGAGTATGGAGGAGACTCCGTGGCTTCCTCTTCGACGCACAGCAATTCCACGTCCATATCAGGGACGGCCCAACCGAGGTACCCAATTCCGGATATGGAAGCCGTGCCGGTTCCCGAAACTTCCGCCTCAGTCCTCTCATCTTCTTTGGACTCGTTCGATCCGGGGTTTGAAGGAAGGGTAAGTCCGATCGATGACCTAGATGGATGGATGGTAGATCCCAGGCTAGGAGAGAGCATGAGAACTTCGTTACAGCCGAACCTGATGAATGATTTTATTCTTCAAGATTACAACGCTTTTTCACTGGACAGAATTGAGCCCGGATGATTTTAGATTCTTTAGGTAGACTATAAATAGATTCTTGGTCATCAGGAACCGTCAGCAATATTCCTGCTTGAAGGATCTCCAGGGTAGTGCCGGGCTCCAGCTCCGGCAGCATTATGAAATCAATGGCTAGACTTCAACGTCTGGTAAGTTCCCTCTGCGGAGGAATTTCATCGTGATCAGGGTGCACCAATGAATGAAAAGAACTAGACGTCCAATATATGCAATGCAGACTAGCATCGTAACATTCAACGGTAGCAGTGATGAAGTTCTTCTCGCTCCCACAAGTCATTTAGCCTCTTTATAACATCGAATTTTGATCGACTCTAAGAGTTTTAGATTGACAGACAGATCGTACCTTGAACTGAGGAAGCTTACTGAATAACTGCCGAAGAGCCGATTATGGAACAGGTACACACCGTCTTGAACATTTCTTAGAACGTGAAAATTAAGACATGGAGCATTCAATATTTACCTATCTACAATAGTCTCGAGCATAGAATCTACGGTGGTCAGAATATGGTACTAATACTGGCGGAGTCTATCATGCTTCAGTGGATCGAGCCCTGGTGATGTTGGGCACTGGTTAGGAATAGGTTTATCCATCGTTTAGATGGAAGTAGACACTGAGTATAGCATCCCGACAGGCAACTTTCGCATCATTGGCAAATCATCTCTATTTGCTTAGGAACCTCACCGGAACATTTCGTATGACCGAGACGGAATCGACCACCTGCTGCAAATCCTCATTCGCGCCTGCGCCCAGTGTTGTGTGGCATTCGGCCCAATGGCCTCTAGCCCGTCCAGGATACCGAAGTGCCGTCTTTTCTAAACAAAGGATTTGGCCCCCAACAACGTGGACTGAGATGCGCAGTTACTCATTGAATGCAGGTAATCTCAATTTTGGCAAAGATCCTCGCTTCACGTGTAGTCGCACAGGTTTGTTGTTCTGTCAGGTGTTTGGTCGCCTGCTGCAGCTTACGCTACGGTCAATGTTTGCTAGCTGGTGCCGTGGTAGCAATATCAACTGCCGTTTTATTTACATTACGAGTCTTGTCGGGTCTACGTGAATGTAAGCTGGTCAATTATGCATCACCGTGCATTTCTGTATGAATATCGTTGCGTTGCTTAGCATTTTATTTCCCTCGAGGCCAATGATAGCTTAACAGGTGCTGCATCGCACCCAGGTTCTCTTGCGCGCAGACGCTGCGTAACGTAGACAAGGCACCTCAACGTTTCTATTTCGTAGGATGAGCCTGGTTCACGTCTCACTCTTACCATTCCAGCTCAATTTCGCATTTTCTGTGACGATGTCATGAGGCATTTCGAGTGGCAGGGTGTGTTCGCTAGGGGCGATGCTGACGGAACCCGAAGCGAATTCGAGGCGACGAGTAGCTACGGAAAGAGGCGAAGACAATGTAATAGACACGATAGCTAATTTCCCACAAATGTATTTTCCACCACTAGCAGAGAATGCTGTTGATTACACGATTCAAAAGTGGGAACGCAAAGGATCGGACTGCAGTCTGCTTACACCGCCGCCACACAAACAATCACCGCTAACAGAACGATAATAATCTACGTGGCGGGAAAGCAAATTCTGTTTTTGTGAGGACTTCGAAAGTCTGTCCGGGCCGTCAGGATGGCTTCCTAGTCCGAAATCTTCGTACACTCGCGAATCGTCGCCCGGTATTAGTTAAGATGTTATTGGAGCTTGGACAAGTCAAGCTTACACCGCCACATCCCCAGGTTAGGCTACCCAGCTGAGCATAAACTCATGCTCCCCAGCCCCCATGCGACTTTGAAGATTCCAAACGTCCAACACGTGGGAAAGGTGAAGTGGCTCAGAAGGAAGGCCTGGTCATGAACTTCACACGTAAGATTCTTAGACCAATTTCCAACTTAACATGGGCTCTGGCCGGCGTAGCATGTCTGCCAGCCCAAATCAGAGCCGCCCAAGTCAGCAAATCGCAGTCGTACAGAGCAAAGGCCTTGCCTGGCTCGTGGTGAATAAGCATGAAACAGAGCTACATTGCTATACTAAGGCAATACAGCACTACTGCTTATACCGCCAAGCGTCCAAATGCCGTAGCCCGGGCCCCAGACCCTTGCTCAGCCCAATCCGCGGCGCCAAACAAGCGGGCCCCCCAGCCCTCTTGTCGTTCCTGGGAGATTGGACGGACAGGGTTGCATGATCAGCATTGCCCACAGACCTTGCTTGTTTCGCTGCTGACCAGCTGCAGGCGTGGACTCGTTGTTTCTCGCCCACCCGGAACAAGACAAGTTCCGTAAGGCTGAGTACCTGGACCGCATGGGACACCCCCGGGGCTGGAGGCCAGTTGCCAGCGTTGAACTGTCAGCGCTATTTCTGGGTGCTTGGTCGGCGCAGTGAGGGAGTCTGACTAAAATTAGATGTCATCTAGTCTATCGTGGGCCTTGTGATTGTGGTGTTGGACCAACCGACAGTCCGGTGCGTCGTCGGGCTTCATGTATAATTACAGCCCATTGCCATTGCTCTTGTTATGAGAAGGACCATCCACCAGCCCTCACACCAAAGCAGCAAAACAACAAGTGAAGCAACAGTCCCTCACACCTTTCTCGACAGGCTTCACTCCTCACCTCAACTCTTCAACACCCTAATAACTCCACTACCCAATCATCACCATGCTCTTCACCAGATCTTCTTCTCTTGCTCTCCTCCTCGCAGGAACCGCCCTCGCGGCGCCCCAGAGGATGGCCAAGCGCGGTGACATCGACATCGACGCCGTGCTTCCTGAGGTTGTCCCCGTCAACACCAGGTCGGGCGACATGGACCTCATCGCCAAGCTCCTGACCGCCCCGACCCAGGTCGACCGCGTGAGCCTCCTCAGCGAGCCCGGCGACTACATCTTCGACTTCAACGATGAGGGAGCCCCTGCCTCATCTGAGGCCCGGGGCGCCGGCGGCTTCTCCGTTTCGGCCACAGCCAAGACCTTCCCCGCCCTCATCGGCAACGGCGCCGCCATGACCGTCGGCTTCCTGGGCCCCTGCGGCATGAACACGGCCCACGTGCACAACCGAGCCACCGAGCTCAACATCATCGTCAAGGGCCGCCTGGTGACCAACTTCGTGCTCGAGAACGGCGCGCGACCCATCGAGAACACCATGTCCACCTACCAGATGGCCGTCTTCCCCAAGGGCGCCATCCACCAGGAGTTCAACCCCGACTGCGAGGATGCTGTCTTCGTGGCCGGCTTCGACAATACCGACCCCGGTGTCTCACAGGTTGCCCAGAACTTCTTCCGACTTCGCAAGGACGTCGTGCAGGCCACCCTCGGAGGCATTGGCACGCTGAACGGACAGGATATCGAGAGCTTCCGTGAGATGATCCCTGCCAACATCGCCCTCGGCATTGAGACCTGCCTGGACAAGTGTGGCCTCAAGCGCAACGAGAAGCGTGATATTTCCGACCTCTTCTAAGTATCTTGATTTGTTGATGGCGGGCGGTACGGAATGTGGCATTGCATAACAGGTGGTGGCGTTTGGGTAGCTTTAACTACATATTTTCGCTTCGTAAGGGGATACCATAGACTTCGGGCTGGTTTGGTGCTTTTAGATTGAATGATTACATGTGCTTGATTCTTTGAAAATCGTCTTTCTGGCCTAGTCCTGACCTTGTGAACATGCCGAAGGAAGTGGGCTTCATGACCATCCAGAAGTACAAGCGGAACGAAGGGTGGTCTGCTACTAATATATGGCATTGTATCTATGTCAATGTTGAGAAGTTCAAGCGAATCATGTGCTGTCGTGCAATCTTAAGAAAGAGAGTGGTGTCCATCCTGGAATCCCGAGAGCTCACGCCTGAGCCGATTCATCTCACGGCCAGCGAAACATGTAGTTGCTAGTAGTCGCAATAAGTTATTAAGCACTTTTTAGTGACCTATTAGAATGAAGAGCTACCGTAATTAACATTCTTACTAGTTTAAACTGTAAGTGAGCGCTGGAATGACTGGGTGGCGCAAAGACATGCACTCGCAAAGTTACCTTATCCTACTATAATATTACATTGCCTACCCGTGAATAATTCATCATTGATAACTAGACTACAATCTCATATCATGCTTCCAACCTGGCAAGTCCGCCAGGTCCTTCGCTGGAGCTGCACGTCGAGACTTGAGGGCATCGCCACCGGGCCTCCACCTCCAAGAGTCGACAAAATCCTGCTGCAGGGTGCCTTCTATCAACGCAACAACATGCTTACCAATGTTCGGCAATAGCTTGAATGTGTGACTAAAGGAATAATCTTAGTAAAATGGCCGTTATTGTGTTTTTAGGTAGGCTATGGAATTTCCCGTAGGATTGCAAACGTACCCGCTGTCTCCGCTCGCCACGATCAGGTTCTTCCACCTTGGATACTCGCAGATTAAGAGATTTGCATCCGCAGTGTCCGTACACCAGCACATGGCGCGATCCACGATCCTCTTGCCTTTAAGGCCAGGTAGAAATCTGGCAATAGCCTTTCGAATCCTTTCTTCAGATTCGTCTGGGTAGGTATCCGTTGGATGACTGGCGTGTGAACGAGGAACGGAGATGGACTTTGGATGGCTGGCCCCGTAAGGTTGATGCTGTTTGAAGCGAGAGAAGCCCGGAAACTCGTCACAGACCTTGATGGTACCGTCTCTGCAGAAAAGTGCTTAGTACGTCTTTCATCTTTCGGTGTCAGGGTTGCAGCTTACTCGCTCGGCTCGAAGAAGAAGCCATATTCACCATCGTACACGACGGGAATGTCCTTGTATGATGCAGCCTCATCGGGCGTTAAATGGAGATGAGCAAAAACCCAGGCCTAAGAAATTCTTTAGTTAGCAATTGAATTCAAGCGATCCCTTCAGGAGAGGGGGGAGAGCCATTTGCCTGTACTGACTTTCGACACACACTGATCCTCCAGATCCACCAGCGTTGGCGTCCATGCACCAGCAGCCAAAACCACCTTGTCGGCGTAGTATTTTGTGCCATCGACTGTCTCAACGCCAATGCACGTCGATCCATCAGCGGCGAACAGGGGCTCTTTCAGGGTACCAGCACTATGATGGTGTGAGTAGGGATCTGCACCTTTCACAGATCTTGCAGAACGACAAAACGTACCCGCTGAACCCGAATTGTACGCCCTTGCTTTTAAGAAAATCTCCTATGGCATTGATTGCCTTTGCCGCAGCAAGCCACCCGCCGTCGAGGGCAAGCAAGCCTTTCCATCCCTGGGGGTTCATCTTAGCTTCACTCGTCTCCAATTTCTTTCAGGTCATCGTACTTTTACTTGTTCCTTTGTGAAGCAAGGCAATGCCGCCAGGATTTCGGCCTCACTTTCCAACCAGACATTGGTCTTGTCCATGCCGACATTTGCGTCGAGGAGAGCCTGATGTTTTCTTCTGAGGTTTGCGATACCTTCCTCGGACGACGAGCAATCGAACTAATAAGTCGTCAGCGTCCGACGTTGGAAGATTTGTTGAGAGATTTGTCTAACTTACCATGCCCACATTGTGGAAGAAAGGCTTGAACAATGGGTCGTTCTTCCACATTTTCAATGCTTCCAGTGACAGCTGCAAGTCAGGCTTATTGCGTAGCCGAATGCTCATAATCTTGTTGAGGTCGAATCCGGCAGATTGTGATGAAGGGATTGGGTAAACATCCAAGACGGTGATGTTCGAAGACGAATATCCAGAGCGTATCAAATGGAGGGCTGTTGACGAGCCCATGGTGCCGCCCCCGCCCACAACCACCACCTTCGTGTTCGCTCGTGACAACGTCATGTCTTTGCAACAACCACTTTTGTCAGAAGAATTCTTGGTGTTTGGACGCAAGCCTAAAGACCCTTAAGGTAATCGATTTTCTGGGCTTCTGTAGGAGTTAAGGCGATAAGGGAGGCTCCATAATGGGGTGATTTAGACGGAGTCTTGCGATATCGGCGGTTCGGCAACCAAGAGGATGAACAAACAAGTCACGCCAGAAAAGATTCCCCCGCTCTTTGCTAAACTAGCTCACCTGGTAGAGTCGCATGGACCTTCCTCTGACTAACGATAAACATGGTTTGGAGAAGTAACCTGGCGACCGACAATCCCCATGGGGGATTATTAAAAGAGGATCCTATTCGGTAAAAGTCGCCTGATTGGTCCGGAACAACTCAACGGCAGGCGCGACAGCTCGAATCCTTACTTGCTGTTCGCTTGGACCTTCATTCTCTGCTTCGTAGCCCACTTTATTCCCAAGTAAACCAATTATCGAGCTAATAGGGTGGACCTTTCAACAAATATGACAGATACGAAGCAAACACGGAAGACAGACTAAGTTAACCCTGTGGGGATATCTAGATAAGGGTGGTTGTTAGTAGTTGCGCGGGCATGCTTCTTGAGGTGATATAAAAAGGTATCCCTCAAACACCAAAGTAGTCTTGGCAACTTGAACGAGTCAAACACAACTCACGGTCGTGTTGGAGCATTTTTCCACAATGGCCGGCGTCAAGACTACAGCGCCCGATCCCCGCGAGGGCCTATCGCCTACGCCGTCAGCCCGTGTGGCTTATTCCACTGAGACGGCGATCCCTCGGTGGAAACAGATATGGAGACATAGTCTGACGCAGATGATACTCCTGAGCATCCAGGCTTTTTGCGGACCTGCCATGTCAGACGCAATTGCAGGTGTGAAATAAACTGCCATCGCCTCATGTGGATTTTCAACTAATAACTGCTTCTAGGCCTCGGTGGTGGTGGTCTCGCGACCCCTCAGGTGTCCAATATCGCGACTGCGCTCAGATACGCTATGCTCGCCTGCAGTATGTATCCACTTCGGGCACACTGAAGTCTCACAGAGCTGATCGTACGGCCGTTAGCTTGCTTTATGGGAGGCCCAATCGTGAACAAGCTTGGTATCAAGTGGGCTCTGGTCATCGGGGCCATGTCTTTCCCCATTCAAGGATCTGCGTACTACTGTAACAGCAAGTATGGCATTCAATGGGTAAGCGATTTGAATTCCATTCTCCAGTTCGTGTATGCTGACATTACTCGAATGATGTAGTATCTCATTCTTAGCGGTGCAATCGGCGGTGTTGGCACAGGCTGTTGGTATGTCGCTGAGGCTGGAGCCGTCATGACGCTTGCGCCTTCTGGTGCGCGTGGAAAGTACTTGGCTCTTTGGATTGTGTCTCGAAACCTTGGGCAACTGGTTGGCGGTGCAATCAAGTAAGTGACTCGAAGCTTCAACCTGAACGAGTTTTGGCTAACAAACTCCCGCGCAAGCTTGTCGAAGAACTACGAGAAAGGTGTCAGCGGCGGCGTAACACCAGACACTTATATTGCCTTCATGATCATTGAGTGCATGGCGTAAGTCTATCCTCGAAATGCACACTCCTGGACCTGTATCCCAGCTGATACCCTTTTTAGCCTGCCATTTGCGTTCATGATCACGCCGTTTGAACGCGTCATTCGATCTGACGGGACGCGCATCGTCACAGCGGAGTCTCTCTCCACCAAGCAGGAATTTAGACAGATTCTGAAGACCATCACCTCCAAGCTCATTGCTCTCTCCTCCATCTGGGCCCTATGGTCATTCTTCTACAGGTCAGACACGCCGTAATGTTAAAAAACGGACAATAGTAAACTGATACGGTGGCAGTGGCTCTTGGTCAACCTATCTCGGAACATACTTTTCGGTCCGCGCCCGCGCCCTTTCATCGCTAATTTCACCATTCTTCTGCATGTAAGTATAGCGCATTTTCAAGTCTTCTTGACAAACCATTAACAAGTCTTTAGCGTTGGCTGCTTTGGTCTCGGATTCATCCTCGACGCGAAAGGCCTTTCACAACGTCGCCGTGCTCAGATCGGCCTCTATACCGTTGTGATCGTCAACGTCGGCGTCTATATTTGGTCCATCATCATGCAGGTCAAGTTCAACCGCAATGACCCGGGTGCTATCGACTGGAATGACGGTCTATATGCTCAGTCATTCTTGCCGTACTTTTTCGTCCAGACTACGGGCCCGCTCTCACAGTCATACATGTATTGGCTTTTGTCGTCATTTGCGACAGATGCGCAAGGTTAGTGTCTCCCAAGGCACGATAATTTGCCTCCCAAGGCACAATAATTAATCTCCCAGTACTAACGGCCACGTCAGCAAACGTTCGTAACGGAGCTGCATTCAGGTGTATTGAGGCTATGGGCCAGGCTATCGCGTACGGCATGAACACTCAAACAAAGAGCAACCCTCTTGTCGGTTTGTAAGTTACTCCTTTTTTTTTTTTGACATGCCCATGGTAACTTACTGACCATTATTTTAGTTGTGTAACATTCGGCTTGCTTGGGGCTGCTGTTCTTCCCATGATTATGCTCGTGAATACAACACCAGACCAGATCCCCGCCGACGAGATCGCCGAACAGCAGTCACGAGCATTGGGAGAAAAGACCGGAGATATTGAGGTTCAGAGTGTTCGTGCGGAACACGAGAACACTGGAAAATAGGAACTTTTCACAGAGCTAAAGGGAAAACGGCGACGGCTCGTTCCTGGCGGTTCTCGTATGCAGCATATGGCAACGCATATTGATGTCGCCTGCGGTGATTGGCGTCGTGTGGTTGAATCTAACCGTGGTCGGACCGCGAACCAAGCTGACTCTATTGCGCTTGCGGTACGCCCTTCCCTAGCCATCTTATCCTATACGTTAGAGCCCACAATATAAGCAACGTCCAGACTCGAACCTCCGAAATTGTCTTTCCCATGCCCCCATGTATCGTACTTATAGCACCTGATCTTTGGCTTCATTCCGCGGGAATACGTGCTTCTGGAGAACGGTATTGTGTCCTGGCCTGGCGTGGGTTGTAGGGTAGTCATAAGGCTATCAGGGTCTCAGCTATGGATGACACCCAGGCCCTTCAGCTTTTCCGCAACAAGCTACAGCGAGACTTTGACGAGAATGCCGCTGCTGATCTTCTTCATGCTCTAGATTATATCCCGTTGGCCATTACCCAAGTAGCAGCTTACATCAACCATCGTGCTCCCCGCATATCAGTAAAGGCATACCTAGACGCCTTCCGGGAAAGTGATAAGAAGAAGAGCAGCCTCCTCAACAGAGACACAGGGGATCTTCGACGGGATGAGTCCGTCTCCAACTCCGTAGTTGCGGCGTGGCAGGTCACCCTTGAACATATACGCCGCGAGAGACCATCCGCAGCCGACCTACTCTCATTTATGAGCTTCTTCAATCCGCAAGGCATCCCCGAGTTTGTACTCCGCGATATGAGACATAATGCGGACGACGACAGTGATGCTGGATTTGAGGATGATCTGGATCTCCTCCGCGGCTACTCACTCACTCGTATCGGTAACAGCAAAGGGAGATGTGTGGCAAGATGCATACCCTAGTGCAGTTCTGCACTCATGTCTGACTATCTGTGATCAACAATACAAACCGATGGAAATAATCGTTCTTATGGGCCATGTCAAGATACTTCCTAAATGGCACATTCGAGACCTGGTCTACCTGTCAGATGCTACTGCCACATGTTGAGTCAGTAGTGCAGGGGGAGCCGCCAGAGAAGGGCCTAGGGCTGTGGGCCAATTTATTGACGAATCGTGCATGGTATTTGACCGCGATGGGGAGCTATAAAGCAGCAGAGAAGTTGAGCGACAAAGCAGTCAGAACAACGAAGGGGTTGCAAGGAGAGGAGCATCCTGGCATGCTAGATAGCATGTCCACCCTAGCGTCAACATTTTATAAGCAAGGCCGATGGAAGGAGGCAGAAGAGCTACAGGTGCGAGTGATGGAGACTATAAAGAGGGTGCTAGGAGAGGAGCATCCCGACACCCTGATCAGTATGAGCAACCTATGTAGCTATTACCTGGAAAGACTAAGGCCACTCTAGAGATGCTTTAGCTCTAATGCGCAACTACATCATCCTTCGAGAGCGAGTGCTTGGTGCAAATCATCCAGATATGGTGTCCTCAGCAGCAACTCTAGCTAATTAGGAGGAAGCGAGCGACTTATCATAGGAAAGGAAAGCTTTTGAATAATAAACATCAAGGGGCGCTAGATGAACCTTCTTTGTTATCTTATAATCAAACTGACTTCTTAGTTACCGCTGGACCATTCATAGTAGACCACAATCCATTCAGCTACTGTAATGGTCCTTAATAGCACATAGGGATTTAATGTACGCAGGACCTTGCCCCTAAGAGGTACCTACTCAAAGTGGTAGCATTGCACAGTCTTAGGTTGAACACTCTTTTTCCCTTCTCATAATACGGACCCGTCTTTTGTCTCATTACTTTCCACTGCCTAAGTTGTCGCAGCAGCTCTTATCATCGCTTTTCTAATTTTTCCAACTCGCACTCATTGAGATACACTATATCTAGTACCTGGAAACAGTTTGGTTTTTTCCGCACTATTGGCTATCTCGTGAGCTGTGATTTCCTCACGTTTGCCAACTTGAAGTTGACTGCCTTGGCGGGGGTGTTGGTTTGTACTAGTTGCATCTCCCATCAACAAACTATAACTGCGCAAACTTATCCCCAATCATCCTTCAGCCCCAAGGCCATCCTCTAGAGTGTAACAGTTGTGCTAGACCGCTATACCATTGTGCAAAAGATGGTCAATAATCGTTATTGCGGCAATTACTGGGTACATTACCTGCTCTCTTAAGTTTATTGCTGTTCGGGAGGACCAGGCCGTAACAACCGGTGTCACTGTCATCGCTATTGTCAGGGATCCAGTATCTTCTACGGATCAAACAGCGGGACCCTCGCTGCTGATTCTGCCTCCTATGGTTCTGTGGTTGCAGCACATCGGTTGTTGACTCCTGCGAAAGAGAAAATTCCCACCGACGGGCCAGTCGTCATCATCACCTCGTCATATGAGGAACAGCCCCCGGATAACGCAGCTTACTTTGTGTCTTGGCTGAAGAACTTCGAAGGCTCATCCCTGGAAAAGGTGTCCTACGCCGTCTTTGGAGTCGGGAACCGCCAATGGACTCACACATTCCACAAGGTACCCAAGTTTGTCGACTCGGTACTATAGAAGCACGACGCTAGGCAGGTTGCTGAAACTAGTCTTATAGGTACGTCTGATCGAGGCCCTTTCACAGACCTCGAATCGTGGAAGGATAATGTCCTTGGGCCTGCGCTTCAGAGGGAGAGCGGCGATTCGAAGCCATGTGAGTTGGGCACGCAGCCTAACTTGAGAGTTGGAGTCTCTGTGCCTCGCAGCTCGACACTGCGTCAGGACGTGAAGGAGGCATTCGTCACCACCGCTAGAGATCTGAGCGGCCCTGGAGCCCCTCGTAAGAGGCACATCGAGATTGCCCTCCCTTCTGGCATCTCATACCGTGCGGGTGACTACCTATGCCTGCTCCCCATCAACCACGCAAAACTGTATCGCTAAGCCAGCCAACTTCTGCGTGGGATGTGCTCAGTGCCTGCACTGAGCTGTCGCAGCCGGCTACGAAGAAAATATCTTGGCTCTGGTCGAGTTTACTTCTGACAGCGAGACCAAGAAGGAACTCGGTGAGCTTACGGGCGCAAAATTGCGGGATGAAATCACCAAGAAGCGCGTCTTTGTCATGAACCTGCTTGAACGTTTCCCAGAGATTGAATTGCCTTTGGCATCTTTCCTGGGGATGCTGCCTCCGATGTCTTCGTCAATAGTAAGCTCCCTTCCTTCCAAGATTCACATCGATGTACTTATCAGATTTTTGTTCCATCGCATCCCCCCCGTTAAAATTTCCTCGCTACGTCTTAGTCTCATACTCTATTTTTGATGAGCCCTCCTCAGGCCAAGGCCGACATATAGGCGTTGCAATAAACTACCTCTCCAACCTTAGCCCCGACGAGATTATTCACATTGCCATACGGTCCCACGTGTTGCCTTTTACCTTTACTCAAGTCAGAGACAGCTCATCATTTGCATCGCCGTCGGCGTCGGCATCGGCCCTTCCGCGTCATTTGTCGAGGAGCGCGCCGAGTAACTAGCAGCCGACGGTCAAAGGCTAGCGCCTGTTTTGTTCTTCTTTGGCTGTCGTGGAAAGGCAGATGATCTATATCGTGATGAGTTTGACGCATAGGAGAGGCAAGGCGCTGTAGTCGTGAAGACGGCTTATTTTCGCGAGACTTTAGAGACGACAGGTTGTAATTATGAACAGCATCGGCTTATCAAGGATAAGGAGCTCGTTTTGGAGAATTCTGGGACCAAGCGGTAAAGCTCTTATGTGTGTGAGAACCGGGAGATGGGTAATGCGGTGGGGGAGACGTGCGTTGAGCTTTTCAAGAAGATGAAAGAGACGGATGAGGATGGGGCTGGAGAATTTGTTGAGGATACTCGGAATGAGAGGTTTACTACTGATGTGCTTACTTGAGTTAGTTAGATATCATGACACTTAGTAGCACACACCTACTAGAGGAGGGACTAAAGGTTAAAACAGGATCAAAGAAACAGTAAGAATAACAGGATAATGGGATCAATACCCAGTCCCAAGGCAACAATATTACTCAAGTTATATTCATCGACTTTGGGCAGTATTGGAACAGTTGATAGTACTATTATTGACTCCAATATCCATCTGTGGTTAGTAGGGAACTCAGAGAGAAACACTGCAAGAATGACAACGTGACGTTGGGAGCAACAATGTTCTTGACAAATAGCATCCTCCTATCCCTGCGACCTCGCGGTAAGGCCAAAGAACTGGTTGAGGGAGTGAAGAAAAGGGGCAAGGAATGGAACGGCTCAAATCATGTCATGACGTTGAACACTCTGGCTACTCTCGACTTAATATAGGGCAGAACTGGCTGCCGCTCTGACGCGAGGCGATGCTTCCAGACATTCAAGGATCAGGCAAAGAACCTATCTGGCGATACTCACGGGGATGTCGGGAACGAACTGGCCATCGAGGACACCTATGCGGCGGAAGGAAACTATAGTGAGGCTGAGAAGCAATATCTCTGGGCCAAGAAGAGGAGCAACGGATGATCTGCGCTGATGCTGAAGCCAAAGGAGAATTGTGGGGTTTGTTCGTATAGGGTCACCAATCGAGTTGAATTAAGCCCTGGTCAGCCCCAAGGTCTACTAACCAAAATGAACCCAAACCCAGGGCGCGTACTGTTCGAAATGATCGTCTTGTGCTCCAGCGTCGTTGCCGAAGAGGACCACTTCTTACTCATAAGAAAGTCAGCGGAGTGACAGATCTGTCACAAGTTCGGGAGATGGTGCATCGATTTTGCGGGGTCGTGACGTGCAAGCGGCGATCTTGCTTACTTGCCTCTGGCTGTCAGCAACGACGTAAGCCGGCTAGGCTGATCAACGACAGAGGCGGAAGCCAGAGTTAAACATTCATATATCAAGGTCTGGCTGTGCACGAAACATCATCTACCTATCTTTCACACAATGTATCAGAATATTTCGCACAGTGGCTCACCGGCTCACACAGCAACTTCTAAGTTGGACGCTGAGCCTTCTCCCGAAGACCGTCAGCCTTCTTCGACCAGCAGTATGCGTCCTCTGAGCTGGCTCTCAAAGTTATGCGCTGTACTGCAAGCATCTGGTTCTGCCATAGTTGAAGATGCGGCTCTAGGAAAGGAACCGCTGCCTCCTAGCCAGGACCCGTGGTACAAGGCGCTCCCTGGTTTTGAGTCTAAGCAGCCTGGCGATGTTCTCCGACTGCGTGCAGCCCCGGGTAACCTCGTCACCGTTGTCGGAAATTCGTCGGCCGCCTATCACATTCTCTATCGCACTACGGACTCCCGCGGACAACCTTCTTGGGCAGTAACGACCTTGTTCGTTCCCGCTTCTTTCTACTTCTCTCCTTCAGGCAAAGCGGCGTTGCTGTCGTACCAGTTCGCCTACAACACCGCCAATCTCGACTCAAGCCCGTCTATCGGCCTGTACCGGAGAATGGCACAAAGGGAACCCAACCTTGGCCTGAAATCCAACACAGACCTCATCAACAGGATGCTCTCGCTGGGTTGGATCGTCAACACTCCAGACCACTTGGGACCAGATGCTGCGTTCGGCGCGGGTGTACAGGCAGGCCACGCAACTCTGGATTCAGTCCGGGCTGTTCTTGGCCTAGGAAAGCTCGCAGACACCGACATGAGCGTCAACACTGCTCTGTGGGGATATAGCGGTGGATCGATTGCTACTTTCGCCGGTGTTGAGTTGCAACCACAGTATGCTCCTGAGCTCAATGTTGCCGGCACAGTCCTGGGTGGCCTCGCCGATGATATCTCTGGAGACATCGATAACATAAACAAAGGTCCTATTGCCGGTACTGTAGTAGCCTTGTTACTGGGTGTAACTGCCCAGTACCCTGACGCTAGGAAATACTTAGAGAGTCGCCTCTTTGCGGAAACCAAGAACAAATTCATGTCCGTCAAAGACATAAATCTTGCCGACGCTGTGCGAGAATTCTCTGGCAAAGATATCTACACCTACCTCAAAGGCGGCGCTGCCGATTTGCAAGCCCCGGTCTTGCAGAATTTATTCAAAGAGCAAGCAAGACTGGGATACAACGGGGTTCCATCAATGCCACTGTTCGTGTACAAAGCTATTGAGGACCAATTCTGCCCCATTGAGGATACGGATGCAACAGTAAAGAGATTGTGTGATGCTGGTGTTGAAATCACATATGAAAGGAACACAGTTGGCGACCATGTTACTGAGATTGAGAATGGAAAGCCTAGGGCCTTCAAGTGGATTGGGAGTATCTTTGATGAATCTTATGAGCCACCAGCAACGGGATGCTCTGTTCGAAATGTTACGGTGAAAGTCAAAACGGAGGAGCCATAGAGACCTTTCTCTACGTTCATAGGAGGATCAGTATCAACGTAGTTCTTGGTTTCTCATTGCCTTCGAGTCATGACACCTACGTCATTGTCGTTGCATATTTCGGGCACTGAAAGCTACCCAAGTATAATCAATTCTCGGGTGATAATTGTTTCACCGTCAAGCAATAGGGAGGACATGGGTAAAGCAGTCTATCTTCGAATACATCCATTGAGACAATTTTATTCCTAAGATTTATAAAGCGAAAACTCTTACGCTAAGAACATCGGCTCGCCGAGATGAAAGCTGGTAAAGATCCTATCTGACCCTGTCACAGTAACGTAGAAAACTAATAATCCATCAACACAGTTAAGCAAAAGGACCTAGCATAAATTTCCTCCATTTCGATGGTCTGTCTCCTCCAGAGTTTGGCCCATAGCCGTCCTCTTGTACACTGTGCTGTCCCACGATAGCCAGGAACACGTCGTTGAGCGTCGTGGGACTGACACTGTGGTGCTTGATGCCAAGCGCAGACTTGTTTTCCTCGAGCATCAGAATGAGCTGTCCGATGGCACTGGTTCTGTTGTTCGGGTCATATCCGCTCCGACTGCTGGTCTGTTGTAGAACCGCGGCCGCAGGCACAGAAAATCGCATTTGGCCTGAATAAGTCTCTGGTTCCACCTGCGCTCCGGGGAATAGATGCAATACCCAGATACGCATATTCTGCATTTCCTCAGGCGCCGAGTGTGGTGCTGACTGGCTGACTAGGTGCACGTATAGAGAGTCATCGAAGCGCTGACGCAATGTGTCGACATCACCGATGGCTAGCATATCGCGGGCGAGAATACCAGCTCGGCTAGCTAAGGCATCTGCCTCCTCCATGCTGTGTGTGGTGAGTAAGATGGAACGGCCTGGAGAGAGAGATTCAAGTGTGCGCCACATAATGCGTTTGGCTGCCGCATCGAGACCAGACGATGGCTCGTCAAGCAGAATAACCGATGGGTTACCGGCGAGGGCAATGCCGAGGGACAGCTTGCGCTTGTTGCCGCCTGAGAGATGAGGAGCCATGGTATTGACAAACGCTTCGAGACCAACGGCGCGGATTATAGCTTGAACTTGCTGGTCGACGTCTGATACACCACGGAGACGTGTGTATATTCGAAGGTGCTCGAGGACTGTCATAGGCTCGATGGCGTTAAACTGGGGACAGACACCAAGATGAGAGCCAGCGAGGGCACGCTGGGCCTTAACGGATGTTTTCTCAATAAAAACATCTCCACCGTTGACGCTTGGTTGGATATCGCCACGGATTAACGAGATAGTCGTGGATTTCCCTGCGCCGTTAGGACCGAGAAGGGCAAAGATCTGGCCATGTGGAACACCGAATGTGATGTTATCCACCGCTGTGAACTTGCTAAACGACTTGGTGAGATTCTGGACAGAGAGACCTTCCTTCGTGTTGTCGGCGTATACATTAGTCAGCTCGTGAGCCATCTCTTGGTCGTCCGGTTTGGGTTGCATGTTCTTGCTTGCTGCTGGCCCCTTCTTGCTAGAGAGGAATGATGGTATCTTGTTCCCACTATCGTTGTACAGAAGAATGCTGAACATTATGGCGGCCTGCAGGACGAGATAAAGGATAGGTGAGCCGTAGGCATCCATGGAAGCCGGGTAGCTGTAAAAGACGTCACCATCGCAAGCCAGGGAATTGACGTTGAGACCGACCGCGAGGGCGCGGAACAGGGACCCCGCGGGGAAGAATATTGCGATGACATAGTGGGCGATGGTTATGTTTTTCTCAACTGAGCTTGAGGAAGATCGCTGTAGGATAAACATGAAGGAAATCAAGTAGATGGCAAAGCCAACGCTGTTGTACACCATGGTGGCGACGTAGGTTGATAGTTGGCTTCGAGTGAATAGTGAACAGACGTAGGACACCAGGATCGTGGTCATAGCATAAAAGATAAAGACAGGGAATAGGTAGCCTACGCTGAACCACATGTTGGACGAGACAGCAAAGATGATTGCGGCGATGATGAGTGGAATCACAAAGATGCCAAAGTCGAAGGCCAGATGAGCAGTCCAAAGAGAGTATGACCGAACGCCGCTAGAGTATTGTAATGCGCGCACCTGGTTCCGTCTCTCGACGTTGGGATACAGTCCAAAGAAGGCCGGGGCGAGATTCGAGGCGATAGTGAAGAAGATAGCCAGCTGAAGCGCCGATGACAGGCCTGGAGCAATGGGCACATCAAAAGGAATGTATGATGTGGCAACCGTGATGTTGGTCCTCATGCGGTTGAGGAGATTCAGTGCAGCAATACCCGTCATGATTGAGGATTTGTTCTCTGATCTGTAGGCAATAAGAGGAGACTCGCCATCCCCGCCGAGCCACCAGCCGCCAGGTCGAACATCTTTGCGGTTATCCTCGACGTAAGAGCGAAAGCTGGAGAAGGAGCCGCGAAGCTCGAGGGAAGAATTATGGTAACCTCCCGGCAGTACTGGCCTGAGTAGATCCCCAAGTGAGCTGTCTATCTCACCCGACGGGCCAGCCACAAAGACGCCGTCGGAAAAGAGCCACCTGAATGCATCGTCGTTCTCACGAGATGCTTGTTCTCGGGGTGAGCAACCGATGGCTGACTTGTCGCGGATGAGAAGCTGCACAACGGCCGCAGCAATGATAGGAATGAGGAAAGCGATGAGATGAGGGATCCAGTTTGATTTGAGAAGGATGTAGCGCTTCTGAATGAGGACGATGGCCTGTTTAAGGAAGCCAGTCTGCTTTCCTGTGAGCAGCTGGCTGTTTCCTGGAGTGGAGAGTAGGCTATGATCCTCCGATTTGGTGCTGTCGAGACTAGCACCGTTGGCAGGTAGTCCCTGTTCTGACTTGACCTCGTCGGCAAGCTGAAGGAACACATCTTCAATGGTCGGGGTGGAGAGCCTATACTCGATGCCCGAGGCTTCCAAGACACGGATGACCTCGGCGGCGAGAGTCGATGAAGGCGCAGTGTAGACGATGTTGGTGGAAGTCAGTGTACGGAAAACACCTTGGATCTCAGGCGCGTTCCGGACATGCTTTGCGTTCAACACGTGGATGCGATAACCGGCACCGAGAGTGTCCTTGAGAACAACTGGAGAACCTTGGGCGCGCAGAGAGCCCTTTGAAAGTATAGCAATATCATCTGACAAAAGATCGGCTTCGTCAAGGAAGTGAGTCGTCATGATGATGGTGCGTCTACCACGCTCCGAGAGCAGGATATCCCAGATCTTGCGACGTGAAAGAGGATCGATACCAGATGAGACCTCGTCAACACAACATACGCCGCTACCGCCAGTCAACATCATGCCCAGCTGTAGTTTTCGCTTCTGGCCTCCAGAGAGTGTGCCAGCTCGAGCCTTCATCTTCTGTGTGAGGCCAATAGCTTCAATCAACTGGTAGAGCTCGGCCTCCGAGACCTTGGCGAAGGGCGACTTCAGGTCATTGAAAAGACGGATATGTTCGGCTACAGTGAGTTCATCCCAGAGGACGTTCTGTTGCGGAGCGATGCCAATGCCACGTGAGGCGTCGATGGTGATATTGCCATGGTTGAAGCGGCTCATTCCAGCGATGGCGTCCAGTGTGGTACTTTTACCACTGCCGTTGGCGCCGAGCAAAACGAGAATCTGTCCGTGCTTGACGGATAAACTCAGATTATCAACCGCCACGGTCGGAGCTCGGGGTTTGACAATGAAGGAGAACAGTTTTCGGATGAAGCTGGGTTCGTAGACTTTAGTCAGGCCAGTGATAGCCACAGCGTCTTGTGGTGCAGGCTGAGACGGCTCTCCCTTGAAGACGGTGCGACTCTCATCAGCAACTCCATGAATGGTCCGCTCAAGAAACGTAGCAATCACGGGGTAGACTATAAGTTGAATGATCATAAAGATCCACAGGACGATGGGGGGCAATTCCGAATCACTGTCAGGCGGCGCCTTAAGCAGATTCAGGGGCCTGCCCTCAGCTTCGTACTTGGCGATACTGATGACGAAGAAGATGATTGAACAGGGGGTGAAGAGAAGACCTAGGATGGCGACGCCGGCTGTTCTTGGGTCGGGTATTGCCTGGGCGAGGACTCCTAGTAGGAGGTACACGATAGAGTTGACCTGACCGGAGAGCTGGGCTTTCTTAAAAAGTGTTCCTCCCATGATCGCTTGAGAGGTGAGAGCGAGGCCACTCAAGACAAAGAAGACGATGATGATGACAACAGAAGTTTCCTTCCATATCATGAATCTGGTAATGATGGATGCAATAATCCAGCCAGGAGCGTAGACGGCGGCGAAGGAGTAGAAGAAGGAGAGCATGCGGGCCATCTGAGCCTCGTAGTCGTGTGTGGTAGGCATCATGGCGTCGATCAACTGCGAGAGGCCCTTTTCTCGCTCACCGGACATGTTGCCAGGCAAATGGAAGCTAACGCCGATGAAGGCGAGGATGAAGCCCACGCCCATGTAGTCGATGATTGACTTTTGGTAGTTCCTGCGCACACGATCCTTGCGCTCCTTTTCTGTCTCGCTAGTGAAAGGCCACTCCTCGCTGTTGCTCAGATCCGGACCATCGTTGGTGGAGTTGAGACTTGCGATGGCTGAGTCGACGGCGAGCTGCAGAGGAAGCGTGTAGACTTGGGCATCGTTGTTGTCGTCTTTGTACTTGAAGCCTCCAGCAAGGCCAAAGTCTGCACGCAGGGTATAGTTCCAGATGCCACCGTCGCCTTCATCCGGAGAGGAGTAGAAAACGACAGCGCCGTAGCAGTTGGTGGAGCCTATGAAGGACGAGCGGCAGATCGAGGGCATGTCGACGGGATCGGACTTGCGAGACACCGCCTTGCCAGCGTCGTTGATCTCATCTGACAAGGATTTGATTACTCGTTCAATGTCACCGCCGGCAAAGCCATTGTCGACAAAAACGACCGTGTCGCGTGTGCTGTCGGCTGCGTCGAGTCCTTCCTTCAGCGACCGAATCACGCGAGGTTCGGTGTCGCCAAACTCGGATGTTTGGTTGCCAATATTCTGAAAGATGCCGAGATATATGGTCCAAATGATTGGAAGGAGGAAGGCGGCGTAGATTGTCGTGTTGAAATGGCGCGAGTATATGAGGGTGAAATTTTTATTGGCGAGGGTGTTGGTCTGTCGCCAGAGCGCCGACTGCCGGGCAGCCATGGTGACTGGAGGATCGAGGAGCAGTTAATATAGTTGGATACGGGTATAGGAATAGCTTGTGTTCACAAGGAATAAGTCTCTGACAAGGAATCAGTCTCTTTAAATGCTTTCAAAGACCTTGGCATGGGATTGAGGCACCGGGGACAGAGATGAAGAATTAATTCTCAACGGAAGACCCCCGTAAAACATGGCGCATTCCTATATAAAGCAAGCAATCCTTCAAATGGGAGCAAGACCGTCTCTCTATGAGGCGCGGGGTTCCAGGTCTCAGCCCCAGACAAGGCCGCTCGTGAGCGCTGCGTCGTTCCTCTTTGGGAATCGCCCAGACCATCTCCCAGTAAGCACACCGGTCAGCCTGTTTAAAAACGCGGCTTTCTCGCAATCTGATTCGCTGGCTACGCTATCTAAAGGCTCAGCGATGTACCCAATTTTACTTAGCACGGTTGCGACCCTGAATTTCGCATAATGACTGCCGTCCGCGGCTGGTTCCGCCTCATACGCAAGGCAACCTCATCAAGCTGACTTCAGTTGAGGAATGGGTTGCAGATGACGTTGCCATCGACAACATGGGTATTTTCGGGACCCTTTCTTCTCTCGTTCAGCCACAAGGAGACGAATACGAAGCTCTGCTGAAGACCCCAACTCCACATAGGTTGCCTGACCATCTCTTTCTTTCAACCGGCAGTGCTCGCTCGCCCTACCCTCGGTAAAGGTCGGGGGCATGGTGTGCACTGTCGATGTCCTGAGTTTGGTGGTATGGGCAGTTGCAGCAGTTTCTTTGTTCGGTTCCCAGTCACATGGCCTGAAGATGGCGTCAGCCTTGGCCAACGATCGTAATTATACTACTCTTCTGGAATTACTGACACGGCTGTATCGCAGGTACATTCCGCCAAGTTACCGCGTCTGGGGAAGCTTAATGATTGAGTACTCGATCATCCGTGCCACTGCCCGTGAGAATGAGTACATGGCGAATGCTTCAGGCAATTCTTTCTGCATCCCTCATCCTCTATATCACACAGAGGTAAATGGCAGATACACTATTCCATATCCTGTCTGAATAATTCGGCATTCCCTTTTGGAAGATGAAGGAACGGCCTTAAAGGGCCTACAGAGCCAGGTTATAGATGCCGTCGCAAGATGGCACGCTGGGGAGCCCCTTCGGTGCAAGGTATCGAGGGGAAGGAGGTTACTTTGTGGATATTCGAACACGTCGACCCCCGATGTTTTGTGAAAGGGAAGAGGGCTTCAGAAAGCTTCCATCAGTACCTTGAAAGGATCGGTCTTTCTATGTCTCCTTGCTCCTTTTTGAACGACGATTTGAAGCTCAACGATATAGGGGTAGATCCAGACTATAACCTCGTCAGTTTCCCTCGTGTTACCTAATCTATTAATTTGTCTTATATGCTTTCACATGCATAGAGCATCCAAGCGCCCTGTTCTTATTGCAAACTTGATCGCCGCTCGCACTGGTGCTAAGTTCGGGCTCCATTTGTGCCCGTCCTCTGCTGTCTTGCCTCCAGAAAGAACGATAGATACGATCGGGTACATGAATCCCAATTGCGTGGTCATTCTCTCGCGTTTACAATAGTCCCAGAGAATTGTGGCTATCACATTCGAGGAGGAATTGAGGTACATTGAAGCTCTTGATTTCTACCTAAAAGAGGTAATCCTTCAGGAGCCGCTGCCCGAGCTTGGCACACGGAGGCTCAAAAATGTCGACCCAGGGCATCTGGCGGACATCTGCCATGATTTCAACCCACGACACCGACCTCGGCTCTTTCATCTCACTGGCTATCATTTCCATCGAGGTCGCGAGGTCTTTGTCACTAGGTTCACTAACGCTACAGAGAACGAGAAGCCAAAGGCGGACGAGGCGTAAGTCCGGACTGTTCCAGACATGTTCTGAATTAGACTTGCTCGATAGCATCTTGAGCAACGTTGAGATACGTGCTTCAGCAGTTCCAGGATAGGAGCGACACCTTCGCTTCACCCGTATGATCCAGATCATAGCGCCGAGCCGAAGCGCCTCCGAAACAATATCCCAACGCGTTGCTGGCTCGGATCTTGATGGTTGATCCAGCAGCTGGTGAGTGACTGGATTCATGCGGAAACCCATCTGCTCTTCATCATGCCAGATGGCATCACCTCTGGTCGCCAGCTCGAATCGAACAACTGCGACGAGCGCGTTCAGATGACCTATACAGGACACGACGTTCATAAATCGCGTATTCTGTGTGTTTTCGTGGTTGATGACGCTGAGTAACGGAGCGGGCAGCGTTTCTAGGCCTGAGTCACAGAATACGCTGGCGCTGACCATGGGAACGGATAATGGAAATAGTGGTTTTGTGTCGTGAAGCAATGCTGCAGTAATGTCCACCCTAAAGTGATTTGTTAGTCTCTGTAACAAATCCCCAGCAATTGCATAGGCTATTGGTGTCGCTGAGCCATACCAGGATATCATGAGCATCAGGTCCTGGTTGGCCTTCAAGGTAGAGATGCCACCTCTTGCCGCAATCACCATCCACATGCCCTTCACATGGATCATCGCCTGGTCAAAGTCTAGACTGGTAAACTGATCTCAAATTTCAGCTGCATGGCTTCTTCTCATTTGCTTTAAGCGCCACGGCTCCAAAGGTAGGGCTTACATTGTAGCAAACCATTGCCAGCACCGCATAGAGTACACTATCAGACGTCGCGCTGCCTACAACTGAGCTTGAAAGCCTGGACTCAACGCACTGAATGGTTTCTAAAGAGCGTTCCAACGCCAGGGATCGCAGCTCTCTGGCGGATCTGCGGTATAGTGGGATAAGGACGTTGGGTGAAGTGAAGATCTGTTGGTAATGATGAAGGAAGGCGGATTTTCTGAAGGCGAAGGGGAACCAGAAGATGTTTGTCGAGCACGCTGTGTCCCATATGTTAGCAATAGTGGTGAGAATTGAAGTCGATGGAGGACTTGGGTATCCTTACTGGAACCCATTGCGTTCCTTCCTGCGACCATGATTAAGGTTAATCCATAAGCTGAAAAGGAATCCTCTCCCCATTCCTTCTCAAAGACCAATAATGCGTGTAAGATGGGCGGTGTCGCAATATACAGTGCAGTATATTGCGCAGCAGTCCCCGGTACGACCAAATCCTTCGCAGGACCTTGCAAGTGGTCGACATCTCGACTCGTCAAATGCTCACCTTGGCCAGTTGTCGATAGCGCCCCTGACGTTTCTGCCAGGGACCATTCGAAGGTGACGAATTGAGGTGCTTTCGATGGCTTTCTTCGGGACTTGCCAATGTCGACCATCAGATGGCGACGGACCTTGGAGTCGAGCGACTTGGTGCGGGTGCGACGTTGAGTAGTAGGATTATGAGTATCGGC
Organism: Neonectria magnoliae; assembly: GCA_037954305.1. Classification (NCBI taxonomy): domain Eukaryota; kingdom Fungi; phylum Ascomycota; class Sordariomycetes; order Hypocreales; family Nectriaceae; genus Neonectria; species Neonectria magnoliae. The sequence continues at coordinate 44,583 of JAZAVK010000013.1, read as the reverse complement.
ATGTAAGAAGAGGAGGCGTCTCTTCTTTGGGGGCCCCTCCATTATTGACTTTTGTCAAGACGTAAGTAGCGATAAATAGAGAACGAGTTGCTTGTGACGCCGGGTTGAAGGGCGTTTGTTGGACGACGGAATTCCGTTGCTAGGAAGAAACGGATTACAGTGGCTGAAGGCTGGACTTGCTGAGTATCGATATGATAATCATATGTCTAAGTCTGTGTGAAACCTTTCTTTTTGACACGATGGGTATGAGTCGATCGATTGACGGCGGCCTGTCCATGGGATCAACCAAGGAAAACTAGTCGGCCTCCCTCAGGATCCACAGATGATTTCAAATCACACAGCGCAAGCAGAGCGCATAAGATGATTGATAATCATGCCAATAATCTCCTACCCATCACTAGCCACCATTCATGCCCTTACACTAATTATGATTACTAATAGAGTACAAGTCGCGTGACGATCTTTGCCAGTTTCGATGTACCATTTACCCTTTTTGGCGACTTGAGGCTACACCGTTGAGGCCAGACACGGCTTACACGGCGGTCCAGGCGTATGCATTCTGATCTAGTCCTTGGCATTCCGATTGGCACAAAATGGATGAAGCGTGCAAAAGGAGTCCGTTTGCCTAAACTGCTTTGGTGACACCATGATCCTGTTGAGGCAACGTCGAAACCGAGAGACTTCGCAATCGCTTCATTCCTAGGTCCAGGGCAGAATGGACTGTCACCTATGTATGGTCCGCATGATTGTTCAGCTTGCGAGCTAATCATGATTATAAGGGATCCAATGCGTATAAATACGAGTCAAGAACCGCCGTGAATGAGAAGGATCAAACCGTGAAAAGTAGATTCATCACGACTTGCGATCTCACTATTTGCATCTCCCTGCACGACTTGAACGCTACACAGCTTTCACTCCTTCCCATATATTACGCCAACAGCCTACTCAACTTCACCACCATGAGCACAGAGAAGCACAACATAACGCTCTATTGCGAGGGCACTCCCAATCCTCTCAAGATCTCCATTGCCCTCGAGGAATTGGGCTTGAAGTACAACGTACGATCCCATGACCGCTCCAGATCCCCCCTTAGAAGCAAAGGAACGGAAATCCCTGACATAGTTCCGCATATAGGTACGCCCAATCAAGCTCTTTGAACATGAGCAGAAAGAGCAGTGGTATCTCGACATCAACCCCAACGGTCGCATCCCAGCCATCGTCGACACGGACGAGAACGGCCAGCAGCTCAAAATCTGGGAAAGCGGTGCCATCTTGCAGTATCTCGTGGACCGATACGATGAGGACCACAAGATCTCGTATCCTCGTGGGACCAAGGAGTACTGGGAGATGACAAACTGGGTAAATTGGCGAAATTCCCATGCCTCATTTGAGGAAGGGCATTTCTAACAAGGACTTTGACAGCTCTTTTGGCAGGTGAGCGGTCTCGGCCCTATGCAAGGCCAGGCAAACCACTTTAAGAGTAAGTTCTAGCTGTGCTACAGCGACGGAAGGGAAAAAAGCGTTCACTGACCTGGGCTGAATCACAAAGTGTCCGCTGGCGGCGACTATCCATACGCCTTGAAGCGCTACGTCAACGAAACACGCCGCCTCTATCGCACCATGGACAAGGTACTCGCCAAGAATCCCTCTGGATACCTCGTAGGTGATCATCTCACCATCGCCGACATTGCTGTTTGGCCATGGACCACCGGGTACAGTAAGTCTTTCACCCCCTTCAAAAGAAACACTCCATGGCGTCTATATACAAAAGGGACTAAATGAAAGCGCGCTGCAGAGTATTGCGGTCTATCCCAGATTGACGAGTTCCCTCACGTCAAGGAGTGGATGTACAGACTCCTCGCGCGTCCTGGGTTCGAGAAGGGTCGCAACGTGCCGAATCCTCATATTTACCTTAAACTCAACGAGCTGCCGGATGAAGAACTGAAAAAGATTGGGAAGGAGAGGTCGGGTTGGGTTCAGGAGGCTATGAAGCGCGATGCTGAATGATCTCGGGGCTGTCTGCTATCTGCTGTACGGATAGGCTGTGGCCGATCGCCTAAGCCGTAGCTTGTGTCATGCTCGTGGTTTGACTCAGGCTTAGCATACTAATCACGGGCATTATTCTCATGAGAGGACAACATCGTAAGCTGTCCATCGGATAGATATTTCCCTTGAAATGGTTAGATCATTTGGACAGAGTTTCGCTCGCATCAATGCGCTCTGTGTGGCGACGCGACTTTAGTTTTGCGATGCGATACAGTGAGGTATTGGCTAGCAACATTTCGACCTTCACCAACTAGACGAAGGTTGTTCTGCCAGCGCAATCGGACGGATCAGAACAATCAATACATTTCAGGGTTTAAATCACGCCAACGGTTTGCGTTGGCTGGTGGCTCAAGCAGGCAAAAGTGATCTGACTTACCTACGTCCTACCCTACTACGATGCGTACAGCAGTTAGCCGCTAGCGATGTATAGTTCAGTACCACACGAATGCAGACGGTCTTGTTCCCGATCCCGCGTGATCAGATTACTACTGGTGTCGATGCCGACCGGCTCAGTTATAGTGTCATTTCGTTCTACACAGTATGCAACAACCCATCTGATCTGGAAGCACCGAGCAAAGAAAAAGAGCTTTCTGGAGAAACCAGGGTTCGTGGATCCGAATTCATTCATCGTTAGGTGGCAAATAACAAGGCGTCCCTAGTCAGCGATAATTAAACGGTAGAAAGCGACATACAATATTGGTGAGTGAAACAAGTACCACCAACCACTTGACACTTTGCCTCCTTGAATACATCGGCTCCATTAAACGATTAGCAAGCAACGCTATTCTAACCGTAAGCAGCGGGAAGTGTGGGTAGGGGTATGAGTGAGTGTGACTTCAGCACTAACTCTCTCTGCGTCTATCGCTGAATGTATTTCATCACTAGTATAGTTTTGTCTTCTGTCACTCGCGCCACGTTGGCTCTACTCTTGAAGAACAGTGATTCTGCGCTTAGAAGTTAGGTGAGAAGGAAACAAGGGATCACTCTAGCACGAAGCTGAACCACCAGCTTAAACTAGGGCGTGAAAAGTCATTATTAAACCTAGATGCAGTGCTAAATAAGGAAGGATTTGCTAGAACTTTCTCTTAGTATACCTCCTCAACTATCAAACCCTTCATCCATTCTTTCATTGCTTCCATACACTCTCCAGTTCGCCCCTCCAAGCCTTCCAGTAACATGAAGTCATGCGCAAGCTTCGGCTGCAGATCGAATCGCACCTTCATCCCAGGGTTGCAACGCTGCACTTGGCGCGCATAGAAAGAAATCTGATCGCGAAACACTTCGTTGGTCCCTGCCGTAACATACATCTGCCTTACCACAGTATCTAAGCTGTCAAAGCACGGGACGTCCATATCAAGTGGAAACACACGACTCGCGAGCTCACTCTTCTCCACCATTATATCCGCGGATCCCACCAACTCCGCAATGGTGTTGTTGATAGATGTGGCCGAGATCATGTCTATTGAATTATTCTCCGAAAATGATCTATCGTTGGTGTGTTTGCTGAGCCATGGCGAGATGAGGAAGACTGCCGAGAGTGGTTGGAAAAGCTGAATCCGTTCGGCTGCGGGATGTGGCCGGACGAGATGACACAGCAACTGGGCCGTCAAACAGCCTCCAGCCGAATCTCCGCCTATGATGATGTCTTGCGGAAGAAAGCCAGACGAAAGTAGATGTGAAAGGCCACTAGCAGCCTGGCATAACCGAACGGGGTGCCTTGCGGAAGGATAAAGGGTGTACTCGAGCACGGCAACTGCAACTTCGGTACCCATCTCGATGCCGCCATCGACACACACTCGAGAACATATCTCCAAGTGGCCGGGCAGTAGTGGTGTGATGAAGCCGCCTCCATGGAAAAACAGTACAACCTTCTTCGCCGTCCGGCGGTTCCCAACCCAGAGAAGAGAGCAATTGTTCTTCGTGAGAGGTTCGATATCGAGGCTTAGCCGCCCAGCAGAGAAACCAGCGGTGCTTGCCTCGGAGGCTTTGATCTGCATCCATGTTCTGTACGTATCTTGCGTGGCATCACACAGATATTGGATCTCGCGTGGTCGGAGCCTCCCCAGAACGACGTTGAGTATCGCACAGATGAGGTACAGGCGAAGAGGAAGCCCTCGGACCCAAGCGACAAGGGCAGAATGGAGAAGAGCCAATGGAAGTAGCCATAGTACTAGCATGTCGCATTTTAGCACTAGAAATAGAGAGCGGGTGACAACTTAAACGACGTGACATACCGAGGCATACTTGGCGAAGTACTAGGCAGACTTTGTCAACGTTGGAGAATGAAGTTGTCATTTTCAAGACCAAATATGATTGAGAGACAGCAGGGTGTACACAGAAAAGACGAAGGGGGATACTGGAGATACCTAATAAATACTTCAGCTCAGAGCCTTACCAAAGCCCAGTTTGTTTCCCCGCCTGAACCACATCTCCCTTGCAGCCTTACAAAGGACGGCCACATCTGCCGGCTGACCACCCCTTTCCGCGCTTCGTTTAATGCTTCGAGATGGTTGGACGATCGAGAAAAAGTAGTCAGCCTATTTTGCTTCTGCCAAATGACAGCAGGCCGCGTGTCTCGGTCTCTCACTCACATCTGACACCGCATGCTCCTTGCAGAATGACGCTTCCACGGGGGATGCGCAGAGCCTACTCTTTGTCAATTTCCTCCAAATGAAATCTCTGAGCAACACTTCCACAACATATTGTGGCTTGTGCTGCCTCCTGCGTGTCATACCAGGGTGTTTCTGCCCCGTGTTGATGACTCTAAGATGGAGTCCGATTGTGTACCGATCCGAGCGCAGATTTTCTGACTGCCTCTAGTGCTTTTCATAGCTCTCAACCAGCGATTCCTCAACAAGACATGTCGCATCTATAGAAAGAAATTATAGTACGAACGAATCCACAGTACTGCTGATATTGTAGGTAAACGTAGCCATGTTAGAGCTCGTTTTGTTGTAGTAATCAGGTGGTCGAGGCGGAAAGACAAGGATGACCGGTATCGATTAGATGTCTCTAATTAATATAAACACAATGGAATGGATACCCGGTAAATTACTCCTACATCGCACCATCGTCTCTGTGATAAAAATTTCTGCCTTGAGAACACGGTTTCCAGTTCCCAAAAGAGCCTTCCATGCAGGTTAAGGGAGCCTGATCCACATGCTAGCTGGCCATGCGAAATTGACAATTAGTGAGATTTCATGGAAATCCTCCACAACCATTACTTAGAACAAATTTTTATCAAACCACAACTACATCAGACTCAACCCGCACTGTGATTTCTATAGTTGAAAAATTGCGTGATCAACAATTTCCAGCCAGGCCCTAAGCGAAAAGAAAAGGAAAAAGGGATCGTTTGTGTGAAGAGGCGACCGAAAAGGATTTTGGGCGCTCGCGACTGTTCATTCTACTATGTGGTTCATTATACCTCATCTGAGTCATCTCCAGGATTAATTGACATCAAGCCAATGTTATCCAAACCTCGTCCCTAGATAGAATTAATTAGCTTCGGGCATCTTCCGTTAGAAGGCAACACCCACCATGACCGAATAAAATCCGACAACAGTGCAGCCAGATGGCTTGACAGGGGTCCAGGGCTCGTCGAGGTCAATCTCGTCCGGGGGAGGAAAGACGACTTCCCTTCCAAGGTTGGTTTGAATCTAAGCGGAGTGTCGTTAGTAATCTAACCTGCCCAAATTTGAGAAGACAATGCAATACCTTCAGGCCAAGAATTTCACCAGGATCTCCCTGCACTTCAACGTGTGAAACCCTTTCCCCTCCAGGCCCATCCAGAGGAAAGGAAATCCGGAAGTCTTCGGATTGTGAAGCATTTCGGCCGTGTCCATCCACTGCAAAGGGTCCTACACGTCCAAAAGTCTTGTTCATCGAAGGATCGGTATAAACAAACTCCATCCCAACAATGTCATAGACGTCAAATACCCATCCCACAATCTCGACAAGTTGCGAGAGGTCTTCCCCATTAATACCGCCAAAGGTAACTGTAGAAAAGGGTAAGGGTTTCCTCAGATACCTTTTTATAGGGAAATCGTCTTCAGTTCCATTAAACAGGAAGTTCTCTGGTGGGATATCAGGGCTCCAAAGGCTCACGTTTCGCAAAGCCAATTGTTCCTGAGGTTGGCCCGGTGCTTCAGGAATGCTGAGGGACACAAGTTTCAAGGCCTATTATGAATTATGTCAGTCCAAAAACAGACCCAGCAGTCTAACCCGGTAATATGAGAGAGAGTGTGTATACTCACATCAAACTCAGCTTTTATGGAACACACTCTGCTCGAAACACCAACCAGCCGTCTTTTTGGAACCCCTTCATGCTCCCCGACCCAGGAAGACAAAGTCCCACCCTCCATTATGAGGGCGATGGCTTTAATTCCTGCTTCGTGAAAGGCCACATGCCAACCGTGGAAGGTACGCCCAGGTGGAATAGAAAGCGAAATCTGTCTGTCTGAGTGTAGGTAACCGACGTTCACCCCAGCGCTGTTCTTCTGGCGAAACTGAAGACCAGAAACAAAACAGCCACTGCTAAGTTGAACAAAGGAGACAACGACTTCCTCAACATCAAAAGGAATATCGAGCACGCGGATGCGAAGGGCTCGACAACCTCCCACAAATAACCGCTCTGGTGCATTCAGACCGCGACTGGCCGTGTGCCACAAGAGAGTATCCTCAGCCCCGATCTGCTCAAAGAAACATCGCAATGGATGGCCGTGACATAAGCCGCCCATTTGGCTCAGCATGTCCTGAAACTGAATAGCTAGGGCCCATATGCGTTTTCGATTGACCAGGTTTGAGTTAGCTTGCATCAGACTGATGAAATCGTACATGGCCCTCCACGACCGTGGTTTTGTCCGTCTGACTTCGAAGATGTAATGATACTCGTAGCCTTCTGAGAATCGAGAGGCCCAAAAGGCTTCTGTCAATGCCACGTCGGCAAACGCGCGTGATACTACTCTTAAGGAACGCACGTCTCTTGACTGCAGTTGTATGACAATAGCATGCAATATCTCTGGGGGGATAGACAAGAAGCACTCGACCTCCGTGCTTCTAGTGCGGGTATAAGCTTGGTCACGCTGGCCAGGTTCAGTCGGTTCAGATCTGTCCAAGACAATTGCAGCCCGAGCGAAATCACGAAGTACGGGAATGTCCAGTGGATCAGCCCGAATGGAACTGTTTGCCGATGTCTCATGAAAGCGGGTTTCCAGACTTTTGAGTCCTCTCAATGAGCTCTGTCTTGCCGCATCTCCATAATGGTGACCCCAATTCAGAAGACCATCCGCACTGAATGGCACAGATAGGCATGCATGCAGCGCATTTTGAAGATGTGGCTGAAAGACTTCATTCAGGATACTCCAACAGGATTCGTGGAATCCAAATCCCCAGAAGGGCTGGGGATCATAGAATGGATCAGGATGTATGAGGTTCGTGAAAGTCGGGCAAAACAGTTTGATCGAGACAGAAGAGTCCGGGTTAACGTCAGGATCATCATATCGTTTTCTGGGATCCACCGGCGCAGTTATTCCAGTATTGGTGTAGATGCCGACCCCAGAAAGCCTGACTTCATCCCATTTGTCGTCGCGGGTGTAGGCTATGATGTGTCAAAATGTGTGCCTAACGAGAAGTGGAAAGGAACACTGACGGGCCCTAAACTCTTTAACCCATGGCTCCGGCGGACGGTGGGAAATGGGGACACCACATAAGACACAACAAATGGACGTCATGGTAAACGAGTGTCGTAGAAACAGACGTCGTTATGTTGATGGGTCCAGGCAGAACGCGAATTATGACGCTGTCAGTGAAGAAAGTGCATACACTTCGTCATGCGGCATTAAGCGCCAATGTGGGGCCTAAATACGCCTTGAAGCAACCTACTTCGTTTAGATTGGCTAGTGGCTACTCAAATACAACAAATTCTAAGGAATCCAAGCAATCGCCCATCAGCGCTAATCGCTCCAATAGGAAGTCTAGACTATGAGGGGGGCCTCCAACAAGACCTTCAAGCCCAGTTTGCGCAATGCCCATGGCCCAGTCGCTAGAAGTAGGCAATTTTCCAGCGAAAGTCAGACTCCAGTCGGGTCCCTAGTTACTATTCGCAGCTGTTTGTTTGTCTGGTAATCAGAGCCGGGGGCATCTCTATCAGCAGGACAAGGTCTGGACTGGTAGGGGCAACTGCAGTCTGGAGGGATGTAGTTACAGCTGAAGAAGGGTTGCAAATACCATGAAATGCCTTCAAGTCAATCACTTCATAAAGCAACGCATGTGAAACCCTGTTGCTGTCTCGTTGTGCGTCCCAGTCTATGGCACGCTCGTCCAACCTAGCGCCAACAGCCCAGCCATCGTCCCAGAGAGTGATGACATGGAGCATGTCCCCGCGCTCCAAAGAAAATTCGTCTACCGCCCAGGGTTAATACGCCCAGAGGACAGCCACTTTATTTCCCGGACAAATGTCATCCTGGGAATAATAGTTCCTGGGAATAATAGTCTTTGAAGAAGGGCAGTTGCTCAGCTTTCTGCTTAGACAGATCTTAAGACGAAGGCACTGTCGCAGTGCTCTTGGAAATGTTGAGGGGCTGTACTCTTGCAGAATTGAAACCGGTTGTGGCAGTGTCGCTTGGGATGACTTGGCGACTTGTTTTCAGCCTTAAAGTCCTTCTTAGCCTAGCTAGCGCTGAGCAACATCTTTGCATTTTCGTCTTGACCATTCTTTGTTATTCTATGACCTAAGTGATTGTAGCTGTTAAATTTGCTGGGCTTGTGGCTGGCTGTTTGACTTTTACTCTAGCAGTAGGAATGCTATTGAATGAGATGTTATTTAAGGCTTTAAAGTGAGGTGTACTATTAGCGAGTCATTTAAGAAATTTTGCTATAACGCATGTAAAACCGTCCTTTAAGCTAGATGACTCAGTTTAGGCTCATGATATTGCAGGAAGATTGACTAGAATGCGTGTATCTTTGGCTCTAAAATCCACTGCCTAAGCTGATGTCCTTCCTTACTTCCTTAACAGACCTTGTAGGTCCCGACCTTCGTTTTATCTTCGGCTCTGATGGACCAACTGTTGAAAGTGGCCCAGTCGAAGAAAAAAAATAGTCATGTCTGCACCTTATCTGGACCGTGATGTCCGCTGACTCCGACACAGTACATAACTATTCACAAAACTAGTGTTACATTCTAAGCCTGCAACTTAGCTTGCACCAACTTCACGATACCTCCTTTGGCCACAATTTCTTGAACGTTAGGAGGCATCTCACCAACTTGTTGCATCCAGGAGGTGCCATCCTGCTCCGTAATGGTGACTTTGGACCGGAGGGCGTCCCAAAGCAGTTTCCAGCCTGTGCGGCGAGTCAGGGGCTTCTCCGTGTCGTCCTTGTACACTTCACGAAGCCGCTCGACCAGTTTCGGGAGTTCAATTCCAAGAAGAGCATTGTTGATGTCTGTGATATTTTCCTTAGTTTGGCATCATGAGAAAATCAAGAGGATCTCCAAGGGTACTCACTGTTACGGCTGAAGATGTTACTGAAACTACCAGAAACAACAAGACGAACCTTGTTGGCCAGGATAGAAGTGGCAGCCTGTTCACGGGAAGAACCAGAGCCGAATGAATACCCCGCTACCAGCACATCATTTGGTCTAATGATATTGCGAAACTCGGTATCGTAATTATCCTTACACACCTCAGCCATTTGCTCTGTCGTTATGCCATCCTGGTAGGTGTAGCGTCCGAGGTAGATACCATCAGTTGATGTTATCATTGTTGCCTGCAGCGGTTAGCGAATGACTCCTCAAGCGTATGTGACAACTACTCACAGAAGACAATCTCGCCCTCAATCTTCTCGGGGAAGCACGGGAGGACGTCCATCAAGACCTCGTCTTAAGCGGCCGTTGGACTGGCCGCTTCCTCAGCGGCCCCTTCAGCGGCGCTAATCATGCTCTCCATCTCACCAATGATTTTCTCAGAACCATCTTCAATGGAGCGAGCTTTATCGACAACAAAGTCGCCGGTGCCCTCGCCAACGATAACCTTCTCAACGCCCTCGGGCTTCAAATACCAACCAGGACTGGCAATCTGACCCTTAAGAGCACTGGCTGCGACTACCTCAGGGCTAGCGAGGTAACACAGTGCCTTGGGGCTACCTTGAAACAGAAAGTTAGTATCGTGTGCAAGGAAGGCCAGAAACACAATGGAGTTACCCATGCGCCCTTTATAGTTCCTATTGCTTGCCGATATGCCCACCTCGCCTTCCTTAAGTAAGCCCTATGTGATAGATTAGCATTGGAAAAGAGTCCTGAAATAGATAGTGTCTGCTACATACAGGGCCTAAGCCTATACAAGTCCCGCACCCGGCCGGAAGTAACTTAGCTCCAGACTGTACGAGAACCTGCCAGTCCCCGGCCTCTTCCGCCATCCGCTGTTCAGCCATGGATGCAGGTGCAAGATAGAACTTGACACGAGGATGAACCTTGGCAGGCTTGCCATCGGTACCAGCCTCACGGAAGACACGAGCAGCAGCCGCGAGATCCGTACTCCTGCCATTGGTGCAACTCAAAAGATAAGCCCTGTCTATAGCAATATCCTGAGTCTCGAGCTTCGCAACAGGGTTGGCAACCTTGACTGAGTTAGGACCGGCAACGAAGGGTGAAAGGGTGGATCTGCGCTTTATTAGAAGAATATTTATGGCAGAGACAGTCAAGTTGGTTCTTGCTCACAGATTAAGATAAAATTCCTTGGCATATGTAGCACCAGGATCGGCCGCTAGAGGACTCTCCAGAAGCTCGTCAATTCGCTTGTGGTTTATACGATCCTTGGTAGGACTGTCAGACATTGCTGCGATTGTCGCTCTGGCATGGTACCATGAGATGAGCGTGTCGTCAACAGGGAAGAGTCCTAGCCATACGTATTAGCCACTTAGCAGAGGTGCGGAAGGAGATAGCTACCTGATAGCGCTCCCCACTCAGTTGTCATGTTTGCGATTGTCAAGCGTTCGGATATAGGGATGCTTGCAAGAGTCTGCTCAGATCCGGTGAATTCGACGCACATATTCAGCACATCGGACTTGAGCAAGAAACACAGGGCAATGATGGCGTCTTTGCCTGTGACTCCCGGAGGCAGGATGCCCGTAAACGTAATTTTCGCAATTGGCGGAACTTGCCAGAATATTGTGGAGGTTGCGAGGACACTTGCGGCGTCTGAGCGGACGATGGCGGTGTCAAAACACCCAACGCCACCGTAGATGTTCGAGTGACTATCGCTAGCAACGGCGACTGTTCCTGGCCAGGCGTAGCCTTCTTCAACCATAATTTGGTGCCCGATTCCGTGCTTGGCGGGGTCTCTCCAAGTTATCTGAATGCTCCAAAGATGGTCCGGAGGGAAAGTCCTGGTGTTGTGAGCATACAAAAATCTATGCCATGCTTGTTGGCGAACTCCTCGATGAGACGGTACTTGCGTAAATTCTGTTCAGACTCGTTGGACACATCGTGGTCGATTCTGGAAGAATTAGACAAGGCATGTGAACTGGGTTGGATGGCAAGATAGCATACGTCATGACGACCTGGCGATTATCGTTGACTGAGGTAGCGCCCATTCCAATAAACCTACACAGCTTGATTAATGTGTCATTACAATGAGTCAAGTGCTTACTTGGTCATTACGGGAAACGAATTATCGTGGGTCATACCCTTGCGAGGTCTTTTGCAGAAGAGTGACGTTAGCTCGATTTCCCGGTATGCGGACCAGGACTAGACCAACCGCGGGATCACATAATCTCCAGCTCTGACTCTTCTCCCTTCACTGAGGCCATCTGCGTGAAGTTGTACAATCTTCTCGGTAAGTGTCTGCGGGTTAGTCCGGGCGGCGGAGTCCAGGGAGGACTAGAGGGCGGAGAAATTGGGGGTGGCATCGAGTTGTGACTGGAAGGCCTGTTGCCGTTGGGGACTGGTTGAGGCATAGGTACGTAACTGAGTCACAGATACCGTCAACAATCGCGAGCGGGCAATCGAGGCTCGGGTATGCCGCGTCGCAAGAGCGGTGGCATTGAGACAGATTGCTCTCCGCTAAAGCAATCCCACCGTCAGTCAGTGTTCTTTTGATGGTTGGTAGAGAAACATACAAGCCCAGCCATGATAGATAGTTGCAGGGGGAATCGCGTTGATGATTTCAAAGTGTTCCTTCCTGGCAATCCACCATCAAGTGGAGAGGGAGGGTGAGCTGTGTCAACCAAAAAGAAGAAAAGAAAAATATAGACTAATAGGATAGCTGTGATTGGCTGGAGATATCGATGGTAGATGTGGTTACTATCACGATTTGTCGGCACGAGAAAAAACCTTCCGAGAATTCTAAAGACAAGATTTTGGGTGGTTAGCCACGGCAAAATGTCGGCTAAAAGCATACGCCTTATCTATACTAGATATGCAAGGAAAAATGGAAATAGAGCTAGGGCCGAGCGGGGCACGCTACGGATGTTCGTCAAATCACCAGTTGGATTGTCATTAGTATTACAACAAACTGAATACTCAGGCTCATGCGGAGCTACATCTCATAATCAAGTACTAAGGTTCCTGTTGTAAAAGAGTACACATGTGGATTGGTTTTCACGATTGTAGCTATTTAATAACGCTAGAAGAACGAAGTACTCTGATATGTATATCAGGCGCGACCATGTTAAGGTCGCCGACAAGCTTGTTCCGCAAGCATCAACACCAAATTCTTCAACAAAACACTGCTAGGTGGAGTATGTTGTCCTTACCCGGTCTACTTTATTAGAATTTCAGCCAGTGATGTTGAACGGATGGCGAAAAGGATTGCGAGGTGTCATTCAGAAACCTAGGTCTTTCTCGCATTAGCTCGAGTTCTTGTCCAAATCATCTTTATGTTGAGCGACGTCCAGAGATTGTCTCGATCGATTTCTGGTCGCATTTACAAACTAGAACTGGATTGCCGCTATGTTCTATGTCATTACCATCATGTGATGACTGCACTACTTGACCGTAATGGTCTAGAATTCGACAGTGAAAGCGAAGTATGCACAGCGCGAGGCTACAAAGAGCCGTCAATCCATAGTACGAGGAATAGCGTGCACCTGAACCGTCTCACAGCAGGGACGCACAAGGCGAAGATGGTTGCTGATCCGAGACATTCTGCAATTTAGAAACGTGGACCTTTCCGTCGACAACGTCGTGGTTCAGCTTGTCATTCTTGGCGATGAATACTCACTCACCTGCCTCGCGGCAACCATAGATATTTGCCATCATTGACCGAGTTTTGGGGCATACTCTCATCAATACCACCATTGAGCATCAGATTGGGGTCGACCACGATGATTTCTAGCTGTATCCGTTCACGAAATGGTTTAGCTGGTCAAAAGCATCGCTCATCTACTCGCCATCTCGCCTACCAAATATCGACCGCATGACTATACACCAGACTGCATTAAACTCAAGCAAATCGAGATTACGAAGGACACGATAGTCCTTGTTTGCCAGACCTCGGCAACAGATCTAAGATTGCTCAAGGGGTTCTTAGAATCTTCAGGTTATTTTGCCATTTTGCCACCGAACAAGAACAGCATTTCCAGCTGTCCTTCTTGTCTCACATCTTCGCCGACCCACACCGGGGTTGAAGTTCAGTGATGCTTCGATTCCCGGGGGGCACACAAAGTAAATACGCAACAAAACCTGACAATAAGGGCTTGGAAGACTTGAAGAGCGTCACTATCGTGACCGAGAGGCCCAAGGTTTCCTTCACTCAGCTTGCTCAGAGTTTGCTGACGAACTGCCCCAAACTGAGAACGATGTTTCCCGCATGCCGCTGTGCTGTAGGTAAGTCAAACTGGACCCTATTTTCTGATTTATGGCTTTCGCCAATCATCGAGTCGCTTCGATGTGATGTGTGATGCAACGTGCGATGTGATCATGTGACGTGCACAGCTGTCAGACACGTGATAATTCGAAAAGTAGATCGAACGCGCCGAATTCAGGGTAATCGAATACTGTGAAATAGATATTGATGATGAGGTCTAGAGAGATTGTTCAATTGATGCTTAATCTGCCAGAAATCGTGTTGTTGTTACTGTATCGTATCATCGCGATCCTCCGCGATCTCCCTGTCTACGGGTCCGTCTGACAACAGCTCAGCGCCTGAAAATTCGCGACCCACTAAACAAAGGTTGGGCCCTGTGAAGCTTGTGGCAGCCAGATCCCGAGCACCTGGTCACAGCGGGTGGGAGCACTCATGTTCTGATCGTTAACGTTAACCCCAAAAAAGAAACATGTTTGAAACGGTAGCTAAAAAGGTTCTTCGGGTTTTCGAAGGCAGAGAAGAGTTCAAAATCGGGCACGGAGAGATAGGATCCATTCAGATTGAATGAGCCCCGACACGGCGGCACCACCACCAACCACAAAGTGCCGTTGCTTGCCTGCATTGCCCGACATGTCTCCCGGAGATGATGCCATTTTCTTCCTCACGGCGAGGTGTTTTGTGAGGGACATTTTGATACAGAAACTTGCATGTTCGTATGTAGGTAGACACACAATGGCTGTTGGAAGCTTGCACATTGCACGTCCCCCTTGAACTATGCGGTGGGACTCGTTTTATTTTAACAACAATAGGAGAACCCCAACCCAGATATCTATCTCCTAGCCAACAAACGGGCCTGTCGGCCGTCATTCCACATCCGTAGTCTACTTCCGGTAGAAATCGTCCCATCTCTAGAACAAACGGCCGAGTCTTTAAGCGATACGACCGCGCCGGTGAAGCCCCTGTTCGCAGCGTGGCGATTCGAGCGACGAGCCGCCTGTAGTCCGCACCCTGGACGGCAAACGAAAAACCATGCAGCTTTCAAACCGTTATGGTTTCGGGAGACGATCGATCATCCCGGGCCATGATCCCCTTCTCAGTGGCCCCCCAGATCTTCCGCGGCTGCGACCTATCCACCCTCCGTTTCGTCTAGGATAATCTTTAAAACTCCACCAATCGCCTATTTCTCCCACGCGCGGAACGTGAAACGCTTCGGGGCCGCCAAGCCCCAACTTCACCGCGCAACCGAGTTTGGGCGGCGGATGCTCCCACCGGGCGTTCAGTCCTTCATTCCGAAATCTCGTTTGGGAACAACTCGCCAAGTCGCCGTCTCTCCTGAGGAACGCCCATTTAAGGTGCCAGTCTCTCGCCATGGAGGAGGAATCGGATCAGCTCTCACACCACCACTGACCGACCAACCGAGATCTCTTTCATTTCTTCCATTGACCAGTTCAATACCGTCACAATGCGTGTCGTTGCTTCTATTCTCTCCTCCGCGGCCCTGGTGGCTGCCCACGGCTACGTCTCCGACGCAACCATTGGGTGCGTCGACTACGAGTTCTATAATCCCAACACCGACCCTTACACGTCGCCCGTCCCGGAGCGCATCTCGAGATCGATTCCCGGCAACGGCCCTGTGGAGGATGTCGACTCCATCGACATCCAGTGCAACGGCTACACCGCCGGTGGTGTCAATGGCAGCGAGCCTGCCGCGCTCCACGCCCCCGTTGCTGCCGGCTCGACCGTCAACCTGCAGTGGACTCTCTGGCCTGAGTCGCACGTTGGCCCTGTCCTGACCTACATGGCTCGCTGCCCCGATGAGGGCTGCGACGAGTGGGAGTCTGAATCCGAGGCCGTGTGGTTCAAGGTCCAGGAGGCCGGCCGAGAAGGCACCTCTAACACCTGGGCTGCTGTAAGTGATCTCCGTTAAACCGCCGGTAGAACAAATACTCATCAGACACAGACTCCCCTGATGAAGGACGAGAACGAGGGTGTCGATTACACCATCCCCAGCTGCTTGAAGGCCGGTTACTACCTCGTCCGCCACGAGATCATCGCCCTGCACGCCGCCTACCAGTACCCCGGCGCGCAGTTCTACCCCGGCTGCCATCAACTCAAGGTTACCGGCGGCGGCAGCACCGTGCCCACCGACCTGGTCAGCTTCCCCGGAGCTTATTCCGGATCCGACGCCGGCATTACCTACGACTCGTACAAGGGTAAGTTCCTAAATTTCCCTGCTTATTGTCGCTACTCTCTTACTAACGCCTATCACAGCTACCAAGTACGAGCTTCCTGGTCCTCCCGTTTTCACCTGCTAAATCGCCTCGCTATCCCCGAAATGGGATTGAGCAATTTTCATGGCTTTACATGCTGGTTCCTATTGTATATAACAATGTTCATGTATATTGGTTGAGATACAAGTAAATAAGACTTCTCAGATCGACTGCGTTCTCTAGTTCGTGGCAATGCGCAAATCATAAACGATGTTAGTTATCACCCGTGATTGTCTAACCATGGAAAGTTGAACTCATTTTTTGTTTTGCGAACTCTTCTTCCTCTTGATTGGACTCTGCACAGTTCTGTGAAGTCACGCGCAGATCATCCACTAGGGCCATCGAAGTTGGCTTGGCAAGTAAATCGTAGGTATACTACGTACAAGCATCTCGAGCATATTTCTAAGCTTCATTATTGACCTCTTTGTGCCGTATGTTGTCTGGGCCCGTTGACTGGGCGAACTATGCAAAATACTACCCTCAGGTAGCGGTACCAGTCATTGCACGGGTTATGTGCAGGGATTCTCAAGCTATTGTTTCCAGGTGGTAGTTTATCAAACGAGATGAAACATGATCTCCCTACCCTACGTCTTCGTTCTTAAGAGCGACATACTATTAACGCCAAGTTAGGAAAACATTTAAACCTGGAAAATCGACGAGGATTATGCCGAAATATAAATAAACATGGACCTAATGTACATCCTAAGTAACAAGGCTTCTATAGTAAGTAAGGCTTCTAACGCGTCAAGACAGCTTCTTCGCATGAGATTTGAAAGTAGCAGCCCGGGCCTTTTTCACAACTTCTACCACCTCTCCTGCTGGATGCTCACTGTGCGTCCACCAATGCCACAGCATGGCAAGGATGGCTACAACGATTGTCAGGGGGATAGAAATCCACCACATCGTCCAAAACAACGGCGTGATCAAAGTGTCCCACGAATCGTCATTGTGAACCTCGGTTACGAACAGCTGCGACCCAACGACGGTGGCGACTCCTGTGGTCGGAAGGAAAATCATGGTAATCGCCGCGATGATCTTCATCGAGTTGGAGTCTTGGATCATCATCATTGAGTCCTGCTGGGTGACAAGGTTGAACGACAACGTGATGGCATTGTCAATCCGCTTCTGCAGACTGCCCAGGCGCAGTTGGCTAGAGTGGAAAACTGTGCGTCGATACTGTAGGCATTCGTGGAGCTGTCTGAGGACCTGGTCGCGATTCGCTTGGCGTGGCATCTGTTCGTGGGTGCCGATGTTCTGGATGGTCGAGTCGACAAGTAGCATGCAGGACTCGAGGGCCTCGGCGATGTGGATGATGTGCTTGGCGCAGTTGTGCATGGCTGCGAAGGGGATCTTGGAGCTCATCTTGCGGATGCCCTTGCTGTTGGCGAACTCGAGAATCAACTGCGACGGGTTAGAACTGGACGAGGCAGAGTACACGATGGCTTGCTCACATGCTCAAGAGGGCCAAAGACTTTGTTCATCTTCCAGACTGTATCGTCCACCTCGTAGTACAGCCCTTCGAACACCATGTCGAACAGGATGTACGGGTCGATCGCCACATGCTCCCAGGCTTTGGCAGCAACGAACTCGCTCAGCCTGTCCCTCACCCGCGGCGTAGCACCAAAGCACACCAGAGTAACATCACCATGAGGATCGACTCTCAAGAAGAAGCCAGTGCGATGCCAGCTGTAGTCGGCCTGCGGCAGCGTGGAGACGTGGTATCCCATCGCCGCCGCGCGATTGTCTACCTCGGGGGCACTGACCCCCTCCTGTCTGATGTCGATGTTCTTGCACAGGAAGTGGAACCAGGAACAAGACCCGTTCTTGTCGGTGTTTCGGCCGAAGCTGTGGCTGACGGACTGAAGGCGCTCTTTGGTGAAGTCGGTCGGGACGCCGAGGATGTTGAACATCTCTAGTGTTTCGGGGAGGGCATCTCTGCGAGGAAGATCGAGCGGGGCGAAGCTTTGGGCTGTCAGCACTATGTTTCGAATCGAAAGCTCTGATACTAGGGTTCCAGCATTCTTGAATGATACGCATGTGAAGTACCAAATGTAGAGAACGGTAACTTACACAATCTTCAAGCTCGCCTTGGATCGAAGGCAGTGGGGACTGGTCTCGACATGCCAGTGACCGTCTGGGTAATCTGAATCCAAGTCAGCACATGATAAGTTGGTACCTATCCGTTATCGTTCCGTACCGTGGGATACCTCAAAGACATTGAGCATCCATTGCGGAAACACGATTCCAACGGGAGTCCCTGTGGCCTCTTCCACAAACGCCCGGTAGGGACTCTCTCGGTTCGTCCACGACATGGTCAATAATCGAGCGATGCGATGATACTAGAGGAATACAAAGTGCTGCAAAATCAGCAAATAAAAGTGGTAAATCCACCGAATAGAATCAGGTTGTCGCCGTCCACCTTTGACGTGCTCAGTGTTACACGCCGACCTCTTGATCCCTCACAGGGGCAACCTAGTCTAGCAAACAAGCTGAAGGCAACGGAAAAAAGAAAAAAGGAAACCTAGGACTTTAGATTCAGCTTAATACAGTAATAAGACGCCTCAATGTCTGAACCTACGCCATGTTTCAGACGTAAGCCCTACACCGCATTCCTCCTCCGAGACGGCGCGGCGGCTGACCTACGAAAGGCCTGGCACGCCTATGGATTCTACGACCGCTAGGCACCCTTAACATTAAGTCTATTGCCTCTGGCGAACCCGGCGACTTGGTTGGGTTGCGCGGAAGGACGCCACTTTCAGGGCTGAACAGCCCAGGGTTGCGAGCTGCCTTGTGCGCGTCGTTTTGCAAATGCGGGGACATTGCCAATTCTTGTCTCACAACTGCACCACCACCACCCACCAAGATGGCGCAAGGCTGCCAATCGTTGTCTCTAAATGAAACTCATGCTTTGCCAATCTCTTTCCCATTTGCCAGACCTGCAGGTGCGCTCGCCCTTAGGCAGACACGCTCCTGGTTGAGCTGAGTGCCGAGTGCCTATTTTTGGTGAATCAAACCCAGACTGAGGCGTCGCGTGCCGCCTTGTGGTACCACAGACTCAGGTCTAGACGCAGGACCTGAATGTGCTGTGCCAGCCAAAAGGTGCGCCACGGCTGGCCCCAAAAGCCAATAAATATATTGACGTTACATCCAGACGATAGTGTCCCCCAACGCATTGCCGAGCCGCCGAGGACCCAGGTTCGCAGAGGATACCGTTCTTGGTCAACCTATCATTGGCACCAGAGAGCTATCGTGAGACTGGATTCAGGAGAAGGGAGGCTGTCACATGGTCCCCCAATTTGATACACGTCCCGACTGGTGGATGTGTGGAAACATGCTTCACCGAACATGGTCTGGCCCGTCGATGATGCAGGCTCCCCGTCCGTTGAAGGGCGAACGGAAAGCCGCAGCGGCGTGATTCAACATGTTATAGGACAGCCACGACCGTGTTGTTCAGCTCATTTCCCGCTACGAGGTTTCGTGTGACGCCCAGTCCGGCGCCTACATATCCGCCTGTTCGTCTCGAGCACCTCCCGCGTCGTGGCACTCAAACCCCTTCCTTCTCCTTTCCCGATAAAAAATCCCCGAAGTATTGGAGTCTTGTTGATTCTCGGCATCGTGTACTTAAGCCATGGTAGGCCACCTCTACTCAGACTTGTTCGAATCCGCTCTGGCTAACACTAACACCGCTTGAGGCTCACCTACACGGAGGGTTCTTTGACCCCAACGCCCCAGGCAACGTAAGTCGTCTTGAGCTCTCTCTGGGTCATTCCCACCTCTAACTTGTTGTCAGTATCCGCAACAGCAGCAACAGCAGCAACAGCGGCCCTCGCACCAAGCCCATGGTGGCTCTTACACGCCAGGCAGCTCCGTCGTGGTAAGATCCTGGCTGAACCTGGTTATGCTCCAGCATCTCTGACTCTACCTACCAGTCCCATCAGAACCAGCCGTTCAATCAACAGCCACAACCTGTGTCTCCGATTCAAAGCCCTATATCGAACCACTCCTCCTCTGCCTACGCCACCCCTCAAGGCCAAGAAGCCTATCCCCTCGCGCAGGTTCACACGCAGGCTCACACGCAGCCAAGCATGGACCAATATCAGCAGCAAACCATGGTTCGTAACTCGTAACCCTCTCGCCGGTGCCCAAGGACTAACCGTCATAGGACTACAACGGTCAGCAGGTTGTCTATCCCCAGGGGACAGGTCAAAGTCAGCAGGACGGAACAATGGTAAAGCTCTTCCGCGGCTGCTTCTGTGTGTAGCCTCAAATTGAACCCATCTTAGCAATCGAAGGGTGTTGTTCCTGTCGTGTCCAACTGCCTGACTCCCGTCCACCAATCAAGTGTAATGTCCCAGGTTTCTCCCCCGCGTAATATCGTGCTAGGTTGCTGACAACTGATCTTAGAGAGCCGAGAAGGAGTTCCCCGTCACCCTCAAGGGGAGCTTCCACTTCACCGAGCCCCGGACGGTGTGGCGATTGCGCAACCCGCGTCTGTACCAAAAGCCCGGATACAAGTTCAACGACTCGGAGCGCGAGTTCAGACATCGCGATTTTGCTGGCCGAGTGAGTCTCAAGGCCCGGTCGGATCGCTACCTGCATCACAATGATGGTTACCTTCGCAACCTCTATGTAGCCTGCACAGACGAGATCTATACCGGACCAGGAACCTCTACTTGGAGGAGAACCTATGTCCGCAAGGTCGCTCCATTGAAGGTCCGCATCGCTACGTGGGTCATTGACTTCAGCTATGATCCTGAGAGCTGGGAGGACTGGGGCATCATGATCCTGAGAGCTATGCCTGCAGCCCTGGCTATGACCCTCTGTGTGAGTAATCCAGTCATGGAATGATGGGCGACGATATTAATGTTTGCAGTTTTGGGATAGCAAATCTAGGTTCTCGCAGAGGAATCTCTTCTATGCCCCGGTGCTGTACAGCTACCACGGCGATTCCAAGGTGTGGGGGAACCTGCTCGAGAACCGCAAAGGGTTGTCCCTCATGGCTCGCAACAACCAAATCTACAGTTTGCTGCGACCTCGCTTCCTCTGCTTCCTCCGGGAGCCATTCAGCGACGAGAACAGAGGAGTCGAGGTCCAGAACGTCGAGGATTGGGAGAGGACTCAAGGGCGGGACCCTAACCTGAACTACCTCTTTGTCGCTTACTCCACGGAGCACTTTTCGCACTCGGATGAACAGGCCATGATCGCGCTTCATCACATTGCCGAGACAGCTTGTCGCGCTGCCAAGTTGCCCGCGTACTGGATTGCGTGCAGTTGCATGCGGGATCCTGCCCAGCTGGAAGCGGATGTAGGTGTTTCTTGATCGACAGTCCGAAACAAGTGACTGACTTGGACAGATCTATCGTATTTCCGACGTTCTTCGCGGTGCGCACAGCATGGTCATCGCCGTTGGCAGGGGAAAGTCGTCCGCATCGTTAGGTAAAGCCACGACCGAAGCTCTGCTTCAGGAATGGGGTAGTCGGATGTGGACATTCCCTGAAGTTCTTCTCAGTCCGGGTCGTAGCATCTTGGTCTACACCCGCGACGGCAATCTCCAGGCGCCGTTGAATATCGCCAAAAACCAGTTTGCGTCCCAGGTCTGGACGTACATGGACGCCGATGTCGCGCGACACCTGATTGATCACTACCTGGGAAGTATCACCCTCAGCCGCTTGGAGCTTTCGGTTCTGGCCTTGCGGTGTTTGTACAGTCGACATACCACCGAGTACTTTCCAGGTGACCAGGCGTATGCCCTGATGGGTCTTTTGAGGATGCGACCGCAGATTGACTCGTCCGACACGGCCTTCCAGGCCTTTTCGAGGCTGTCGTTGGCCAACGACTCAGACAAGCTACTGGAGAGGTACATATGTACGTTCCCCGTGAAGCGTGGTCAGCCATGGTTCGACATGGAAGACACCTACCAGTCAGCACTCTGGGACATTACGCCCTACTGCGAGGTTGCCGGCATTGCTGATGACGATACCGTCGTCATCGATGGCGCGTGGGGACTCTCAGTTCGATGGAAGACGTTCTACTCCATCTACTGGTCCACTGGGCCATCCTGGAAGCGGTTCGTCTCGGAGCTCCTGCTGGAATGGAACGGCGCCATCTTCATCATCGCCGTCACTCTCTTTGCCATTGGAGCCCCGGCTGGTGCGGCTGGTGCAAGCATGATCGGGGTTGGCGTAATCTTCCTGCTCATATTCCTCTATGTCTGGATCATGACCCCGAAGTTGGTGCGAATCATCTATGGGGGCAAGTTCTGTGAGACTCAGGCTGAGATGTTCGGTTTTGAGGGCCACCTGAACGCTGCAACCATTGAGCGGGCCATTTTTGGAGGCAACTTCAACCGCTTCTCGTGGAGTGTCAATGGAAGCCCGTTGAGCCGGTCCATCATTAACGAGCACGGAGAGCGCGTGGGCATTGACCCATACAAGGACCCGGAGATCCGGATGAAGGTCGAGGCAGCCAAGCAGGCTCGGCCCGGAGACATGAGGGTAAGAAGCGCGGTCCCTCCAGAACTATATGATCATTGCTGACACGGCGTAGATCTTCACGCTTGTTGATACCTATAACATGCAGATAACGCTGTTCGAGGCCGTCAGACCCCCGGTAACGTTCATGTTCTGCGCGTCGGAGGGCGGCATGCAGAGGGCGATTGGTTGCTCGTACGAGTGGGAGTCGCAGACCCTGTACCGCGAGACAGTTCTCAGGCTGCCGACAACTTCTCTCAACCGCATGGACCGCGTTCCCCGGTTCCGCATGGGGATCCAGCGTCGCGACTATGCATCTGCGCCGCGCCGTGGACAGGCGTGAGGATGATTGTGGCAGTTTGAATTGTGCTGATGTTGTAGTTGTTGTTTTTTTTTTTTTTTCCAAGGCTGTCAAAGAGTGTGTAATAGCTGTAACTCGTATTTCTTTTCTTCAGTCGATGAATCAAAATTATTTTACGGACATCGAGGTGACATGTTCATGGTAAAGCGATGGACGGGCCATCAACTGGGTTACTAGGCGGAGACTAGCTCTTATCGATAAGCCACCGTGATCCAGGCGGCAGTGGTAATGGAGAGCGGGGCAATAGCTGCCCGCTGCAACAACCGCCAACCGCCAACCTTCAACCTCCACCATCACCACTCTCAACTCTGCTTCTCACCAAGAGTCGGGTCGCCCAAGATGGAGGAGACGGCTCTCAAGTCCTGGGGTACGTCTCCCTCGGCCTCCCTCCCCGATCCCACCCGCTAACCCGCTGCAGAGCTGGACAACAACGTCCAGCTGGTCGATCCTAAACGCGACGCCCTCTACAACTACGACGCCGACGCCCAAAAGACCATGGACAACGCGAAGCCGTGGAACAAAGACCCCAGCTACTTCAAGCATGTGCGCATCAGCGCAGTCGCCCTCATCAAGATGACCATGCACGCCCGCTCCGGCGGCAACCTCGAGGTCATGGGCCTGATGCAGGGCTACATCGACGACGAGACCTTTGTCGTCACCGACGCCTTCCGCTTGCCCGTTGAGGGCACCGAGACCAGAGTCAACGCCCAGGAGGAAGGGAACGAATACTTGGTCGAGTACCTTACCCTTTGCCGCGCCCAGGGTCGACAGGAGAACGTGGTGGGCTGGTACCACAGCCATCCCGGTTACGGGTGTTGGCTCAGCGGAATCGATGTGGAGACCGAGGCCATGCAACAGCAGTTCCAGGACCCTTTTCTCGCCGTCGTCATTGACCCCGATCGCACCATCAACGCCGGAAAGGTGGAAATTGGCGCCTTCAGAACCTACCCCGCCAGCTACAAGGCGGATGCTTCACGCGCAGTCACATCGGATGGCTTCCAAGCGGTACCGCTCGCCAAGGCAGCCGAGTTCGGCGCCCACTCCAGTCGGTACTACAGCCTCGAGGTGTCCCACTTCAAGAGCTCTCTCGACTCCCACCTCCTAGAACTCCTCTGGCACAAGTACTGGGTCCAAACCCTCAGCCAGAGCCCGCTGCTTACTAACCGCGACTACGGTAACAAGCAGATGTTGGACCTGAGCTCCAAGATCAAGGAAGCCACGGCGAGCATAGCGCGGAGCAGGTCAGGACAGGGCATGATGCTGGGCGGCGGTTCCAAGGGAACCGATAAGGCGGTGGAGAAACTGGCCAGGGACACGAACCTCATCGCCACCAAAGAGAGGTCGGGGCTGATTGCGGGTCAGATTAAGGCCAACGTTTTCAACAATCTGGGGGCGAAACCCTCATTAGCTGAAAACTGACAGTCTGTATTTAGGGAATGCGTATAGCAAATATGACGGCATAGATGGCGTTAATAGGATCAAAGATGCCATGTGTGGCTCTATTCTCGAGGGTAAGTTTGTTGGTTCCAGAACACTCTCGTTGCGAACTGCGTCCGGTCACTATCTCAGTTGCATAGCGGCGGGGTCTGAAGTCTGAACTTCATTCATCTCACAGCCCTACTTCCTTGAATGCTGGGTTGTCACGCTACTTTGACGCTCTCTATGTTTCGTGAGGTCCTCTTCGTCCCTCTCAACTACTCTAACCCCCCTTATGACCCATTGCCATCCCCATTACAGCTTTCCCTCGATCGGCTTCGCCAACACCCTCCTCACCCACGCCGCCCTCGTTTCGATAGACCCCTTCGACCTTGGGTGGTCCGGAACTAGCATGTCAAATATATGAAAGCCGCCCTGCCAGATGTGCAGGTCCACCTGCACGCCAGCTGCCCACAGCTTCTGCGCATACTCGATACTCTCGTCACGGAACAGCTCCGCGGAGCCGGCGCAGATGAACGCCGGGGGCAGACCCGCCATGTTCGTTGCTCGCGACGGTGCTGCCAACGGGCTCACGTCAGGACTTCCAGTTAAGGAGCCCAGGTACGCAGTCCAGGCCGTTACGTTGGACCCGCGCGACCAGGTACCCTCGCCTACGAACTGGAGGCTCGAGTTGGTTTCCATGCGGTCGTCTAGCATAGGGCTGTCGAGGAGCTGGGCGCAGATGCTGGGCCCGTTGCGGTCACGAGCCAGCATCGCCATGGCAGCAGCGAGATTGCCTCCTGCGCTCTGTCCTGCCAGCATCAGGTAACCAGGATCAATGCCCAACTCCGCGAGATGCTCTCCGACCCAAGTGAGTCCCGCGTAGCAGTCATCGAGCGGCGCCGGAAACGGGTGCTCGGGCGAGAGACGGTACTCGACGGTGATGCACACGGCGCCGACTTCCTGGCCCCAGCGTAGGACGCCCTTGAAGCCGGTGAAGCGGTTCCCGCAGATCATGCCGCCGCTGTGAGTGTAGAATATGGCCGGGACACCGGAGCGCGATGGCGCCGCGTCGGTGGGTCTGCATATGGAGAGCACAACGGGGCCGTGGGGACCCGGGACCGAACGCTCCTCGTGGGTGAAGGGTTCGCCGGCGAGGGTGGACTCGAGAGTTGCGGCGGCGTTCTGGGCGTCGCGCAGCGCTGGGATGAGCTCCGGCGTAAAGTCCTTTGGCCCCGGGAGGGTGGCCAGAAAAGCGGCGAACTCGGGCTCGTAGGGGGGCTTAGGGATGGCAGCAGACATGGCGGATTGCTAATTACGACGGGAGGACAAGAAGGCAGGCAAGGCGAGTTGAGTATTTAGATGTATCTCGGACCCCTGAGCCTCTCCGGATCGCTGGTCCATGCAAGATCCATCGTGGGGAAGGGATGGTGCCGAGGGACCTCGGGTTTCCGGGATGGACGGGAGCGGGGCCGGAGAGAAGTGGGTCTACGGCGGGAGGTCAGTTCTTGGACTTGGTTGACTGTCGGAGTCGTCCAGACGGTCGAGTAGGTTGGTGTTTAGAGTCTGGTTATCTTGATTTGTGTTTTAATCGGTGTATGAATCCTTCATTTGGAGATGACAGCGTTCTTGACGGGATCCAAGCATCACAACGCATCGCGGTGCGGATGGCATCCCCGCTCGGCAAGGAAAATGTCTTCCGGAGGGGGAAAATGACCTCTTTGCGAGGCTACGCGATCCAACCTAGCGGGATCGGGGACCTCGCAGTATTCCTTGTCAAGATTTCAGTACGGTCGTAAACTGTAGGCGATTTACCTGAGCTTGTCAGCATTGATCATTAGTTAGGACGCTGACGTTAGGAAGTCTCAGTCACTCAGTCTCGCCATCAATGACCCATCCATCCATGAACTGGACATTTGGGACTCTTCAAACCAACCTTGCATATACCAATTAAAAGACAAGTCGCGAATATATCATTACTCCCGTTCCGTTCCAGGGTCGAGGGCGAGATGCAACGAGGGAGCCAACCACTTCGCTCCCTGCATATTCATCAGGGAGACATTATTGGCCTCCTTGTCTCAGTCTAGATTGGCCGGGAATTTTCTTTCTTTTTAGCGGCGGACAACAGCGTGGCGTTTCCAAACATTGCGTGTCTTTCTGCGACAGCAGGGAACAGGTTCACCAAGGGCTCCACCGTTGCTGGCCTTGGGGCATCTTATTCCCTGCTTTCTTCGCAAATGGATTGATGAGCGCGTCTTGTGCATCGGCAGTGCGACCAGTGACATATCACGAGACGACGCACATACTGTAGTGCAAGGCTGGGTGAAATCTAGCTGAGACGCTCGTGCAACGAGGCATGGTGTGCATGCCCGTGCGCCATCCATCTGCATGTGCAAGGTGAGCAGGATAGGCCGTGGAAGCGATGGACATATTCGTACTTAGTTTAGACCTCAGGCACGCATACGGGATGACATGACGGCAAGGGGCAGGGGAAGTTCCGGCCAAAGTGACGCTGAGACAATGATGCTTCCAGAGCCCAGACTCGTGGCAGGCGATGGATGGCCTGATCGCATCTTGAACGAAAGAAGAAGAACAGGAAGATATCCGCACGGAGGAGCGCTGATGATGGCAGAACCGGGCTCGACTACGCTGGATCCAGTTAGCGGCATCGATCTAACCCCGGCTACCACTGCAAGCTAGAGTGACGCTATCGCCGGTTTCCAGCTCGGCAGGTATCTTGGCACAAGGCTGGTGCCATGCTCCGTAGCGATCCCCGGCCGGGCTGAACCCATGGCCGCACCACCACCACGTACCCGGCGTTAATAAGAGGTGTGGTAGGTACATACCGGCGCGCTGCGCTAAGGGACTGTGACCGTCACTACCGTGCAATTTAACCCTGTCAACCATCATCTCTTAGCCTGACGTCATGGATCATCATCGCGCTCTCGGCAGCCCAAGGTTTTCCTGGATCGCGACAATGGCTGCGCGATCAGCAACGTAAATTGACTTGCGCTGACGTCGCAAAGCAGGGCACGCGGGCGGCCAGAAAGGAGGCACGGTGATGAAATTGTATGACGCGTGTTGCCCTTCCCCTTTCTATTAGCTGTGTTGTGGTTTGGTTTGGCTTGCTCCCTACGAGGGAACATGTGAGAACGATTGAACATGGTTGGATTGTCAAGACGGAGGAAAAAAAAAACCCTGCTCGGCCAGGGGGTGAGGGGGTATATGCTTTTTGCGAGGGAAGGCTCACGAGAGTCAATGGCAATGGCAAGGGCCGGCAGCGTGTGGTCGTTCGCGCATCCCCCGGTGTAGTGATGTGTCAATGTTTGTGGGATGGATGGGTGGATGCACAAGGTATGTGTAACCAGAGGGTACAAAATACAATGTACGCACACAGATGCGTTATCTGGAACGTCAACGGATGGGTGGTGATGCAAGATGCCCGGATATTGCTCTGCTTTGTATGCTGTCCGTCCAGAAACGCCCAAGCACGGCGCCATCCAACGCAGCACAGACACGAACACGCACGCACGAACGCACGCAAGCGCAGCTTTAAAGCTGAGCTCGATTATTCGGGGCGCCTCGGAGGCACACAAGTTAGATTAGATGCCTCCAGCGCTCTCCACCACGATGCAACGGCAACGAGACAAGACAGACGGGCTAGAACTCGTCTTCGGTCGCCACATTGAGGCGCAAGAGAGAGAGACAGAGAGAGAGAGAGAGATTCTGTCTCACATGTCATCTGTTTTATCTGGGCGTTGCCGGGGCCGAGTGCAAGACAGACAGAGAAAACAAGCCTGGACGCATGCAATGCGGCGGCAACCAACCAGCCAACGGGCTGGTTCGCCAGCAAGATGGAGGAGCCATGAAACATTCGACAAAGCTAAAGAGGAATTGAATACCGGTAACCCCCTGTCGAGAAAGAGTGTGAATAAAGGCCAGAACCTGCAGAGTCGAGAACGTCAGAGACATGGACTGTTGGAGGTGCTTGGGTGAAGTGGTGAGGCCTTGCACTGGCGGAACACACCGCGCGGCCCCTCTGCTGCGATTTGCCGGGTGTGCAGTGCCCCGGCTGCTAATGGATGGAGCTTGGAGGCTAGTACAGTAGCTGGACTGCCCTGTAATTAAGGTACTTACAGTAGGATTCCGGTGGGGCCCCAGGTACCCAAGTCGGATCATTTTAGCTGGGGCCAAGGCCAATGGTGGCAGGCTGTTGGCGCTGTGAGTGGTCGACGACGTAAATGGCAGCCGTTCATGGGTCCGTGATTCTGCGACATCTCGCCGATGACGTCCACGATCAGTCAAGCTTCCTCCCATTCTCGCCCGTTGTTCGCCCTTGCCCAACGTCACTCCCTCGCCGAATCCAGCTTTTTGAGTGTCTTCCATTCAGTTGTCTCGTCTGTCTGAGGTCTCCAAAGTATATCTAACCCCCCCTTTCATCCTCGCCCTCGTCATAACCCTTCCCTTCTCTTTCCTCTTGCTCTCTTCTCATTATACCCCACGCCCGCCAGAAGAAGAAGAATAATACCAAACGCGCCTTGTGATACCCCAAATACCTACCTACTACATACCCAACCTCACCTTACCCATCTCTCCCCTTTTTTCTCTCTCCCTCTCTCTCCCTCTCGCAATCGCATTTCCAACTTCTACTACTACTACTATTACTGCTGCTTACCCGCGCGATACCCTCGATACCCATCCCGTTCGACTCGCTTAATCACATATACCCATCATCACCATGTCCGTCAACGTCAACAAACCCACGAACAACGCCCAAAAGGAGGCCGACATCAACCGCAAGCTCCAGCTCTACGGAATTGCCACTGCCTTCCAGAACGGAAAGGTTCCCTCTGTACGCACCTCCCCAATATTGCAATTTCATCTCGCGATTCCCACCATGCTAACAACTCCGCCTCCTCCAGAACGACCAAGTCGACGTCGCCCTCAACAGCTTCCTAGCGTCTCGCGCCCTCTCAAACCCCCCAGAGAAGCTCTCTGCGGATGGAAAGACTCTCGTTCAAGATACGAGGGAGGTCATCAAGCAGGCCAAACACCTGCTCCTGTCCAAAAATGAGGGCAACCTGATCCAGGACTTTGTTTGGCAGACCACTCAGTTCGATCCCAAGAGTGTCAACACTCCCAACGCTCCCGTCTCCAAGGATGTCGCCAAAAAGGACGGTGAGGACGCCCTTCAAGGCCTAAGGACTCTCGGAAAACTCCTCATTACCAACGGCCAGTTCCGAAAGCTCCTCCAGGACTCCACCGTCCTCCTACGAGACATTGCTGGCGATGCCGCTACCAACGCTGCCTCCAAGGTCCGCCCTTCCCAGGAGCAGCTGGCCGAGATGGACAAGCCGGCCCAGGACAACACCTGGCATGAGGTCCCCGACTTCTCCAAGGAAAACCTGAAGAAGCAGGCCCAGGGCGTCTACGGCGGAAACGCAAAGAAGGACGCCAAGGACACTGCCGCTGCTGGAGTGAACGCTGCTCTACCCAAGGGCACTGATGGAACTCAAAGCGCACGCGATGTCGATCCTTTTGCCGGCACCAACGCCGCCATCGCTGCCGCCCAGAACAAGGTTGACAGCAATGTTGATGAGGAGACAAAGGAGAAGACAAAGAAAAACATCCTGCAGCGCAATGAGGATTATCGCCGCCGTGCCAACGAGTACTTCAGCAAGAAGATGCCTCAGGAGCGCAAGGACCAGACCATCTTCCGTCTCAAGAAGATGATTCTGGAGTGTCAGCAGCACGAGGATTATTCCCAGGCCATCCAGACCCTGTTGAACCTCGCCGAGAATTACGGCAAGCATGGCCGCACTGTCGGTCAGGCTTCTTCCGGTTCGGCCAAGGAGGCTCGATCTGGATTTGCCGCTGCTGAGGCCGATCTCCGCACTCTCATCGAGCGCTTCGCCAACGGCACTTCTACTTCCGACCTGTGGGAGTCGATTGGCCAAATCTACAAGGATGCTGAGAAGGATCAGGAGCTCAAGGATTGGTTCAAGGCTATGGACTCGTACATTCGACGCTGCCTGCTCGAGCAGGGTTTCATTCTCGATGATGCCTCCACCCAGCAGTGGAACCAGCTGTACGAGCGAGGGCGCTATCTCCTCCGCGAGAAGTATCGCACCCACACTGATCGTGTTATCGACGAGATCAAGTTCGTCGGCGATCAGTTCGATAAGGACGCTCAGAACAAGGCCTTTGCTCAATCCGTTCAGAAGTTGTTCAAGGATCTCGGCAGCGATGTTGACGGCAAGCCCGTTTTCAAGCCCCATCTCATCAAGGATCTGACTGAGGTCATTCTCCCTACCGTCTTGGAGAACATTGCCTACATCCCTATCCCTCGTATCGAGTATGCTGACCCCAAGTTCGATGCCATTATTGAGAACTTGGTCCTCGAGAGTGACAACTTCATGCCCAATGTCATGGAGATTGCTAGCGAGCACTACTTCCGATGGGGACGCAAGAAGATTGCGAACAAGCACCACCAGACCTTTGAGGTCAAGGTCGCTGGCATCCAGATGGACCTTCGTGACGTCAGCTATCACGTCAAGCGCAAGCAGGGCTTTCCCTCCCTCACCGATACTGGCGTGATCGACATCATTCTGCCTGGCGATGGCTTCTCCTTTAAGATGAAGGTGTCCACCGCCCACAAGAAGGATCGCCAGAACTTCTTCAAGGTCGACAAGGTCGATGTGGATGTCAAGGGCCTTAATTTCAAGGTTAAGCAATCGAGCCACAAGTTGCTCTTCGCCATGGCCAAGCCCCTTGCGCTCAAGGTCATCCGAAAGCCCCTGCAGGCCGCCGTCGAGAAGGCAATCAAGGATCAATGTAACACATTTGATGCCAAGCTCTACAAGGTAAAGCAGGAGGTTGACCGCGCTACGGCTGAAGCCAAGAACGATCCCCAGAACGCTCCCAACATCTACAAGCGATACTCGGATGCCGTTCAGAAGGAGTTCATGAAGAAGAAGGCTAAGGCTGAGGAGGCTGTCGCCGACAAGAAGATGAACGTCGCCTTTGTTAAGGAGGACAGCATCTTCCCCGCCATCAATCTCCCTGGCGGCATCAGCACCAAGGCTTCGGAGTACAAGGACCTTGCCAGCAAGGGAGACAAGTGGGAGAGCCCTGTCTTCTCTATTGGCTCCGCCAACAAGAGCACGGATATTCCTGTCGCTCCCAAGATCCAGCGCAAGGCTCATCCCGTGAGCACCAGCACTGGACAGGATACTCGCTCTGGAAATGGAACTCACACTGGAAACGGCACTCACTTGCCTGGAAGCGGATCCCTCAATGGCCAAAACGCCTATAATGGCAACAGCAACGACGCTTACAACGGAAATGGCCAGGGTGTCTACAACAACAACGGTCAGGCTCCCCTTGACGGACGCAAGGGCGTGAATGCCAACGCCAACGGCACACACATGACTATCAACGGTCAGACGTACGAGACTGGACCCGTGTTCGGCGGTCAGACTGTCTGAACAAACCGACGACGAGTCTGTGAAGACGGTTACGGTGCGTGAAAACGGTGGATGATGGGACGAGATGGTTAAACGTTATACCCTTTTCGGCGGATGCATGCCTTTTTCTGCTGCATGCATTTTCCTGCTATTGAGTACTTCTGTCTTTTTTGATACCACGTTTGAAGTAATGACGGATGGCTCAAAAGGGGGCCAGAGCTGGTTCCATAACCAGGCATTGATTGGCTATGATTCAAGTGCTTTTCCTTTGTTAACTATGATAAAAAGAAACGTTTGTAGCTCAAATTGCGGCTTGCATAGTATCTTCATCTCGTGCATTGTGATTTTTAAAAATTTGCTACCATCTACAGCCCAACAGATATCTTCTCTACACAACTTGGACTATCTCATCATGTAAGGTAAGTAACCAACGTCTCATTATTATTACGGCCCTGTTCAGATCTTGTCCTGCTCAGATTCTCTTCAACTTACAAATGAGACCTTCCTGTTGCACAAACCAGATGTTCTTAGTCTTCCACTCTCGTTGGGGATCGGCTAAGCTGAGCTCAAACCGCCTCAAAAGCTCGGGAATGATCTTGGCCATCTCCATCACCGCAATGTGTCTCCCAATGCAGGTGCGCGTCCCGGCGCCAAAGGCAAAGAACGACTGCTCCATGACCTTCACCTCTTCGTCGGAGGCGTTGAGCCATCGCTCCGGCTTAAAGCTGTCCGGGTCCGGGAAGACTTCTGCGTCGTGCTGCGTGACCCACGCGTTGATGCCCACGATCGTCCCCGCGGGAATGTGCTTTCCACAAATGACGGATCCGCCGGCCGGGACGTGGCGCTCGAGGAGAAGACCGACTGATGGGTGGATTCGGATACCCTCCTTGATGGCGGCTTGCATGTACGGGAGGTGCGTGGTGGACTCTTTGAAGGAGACGGGCCGGGTGAGTTTCCCTTCGGCGGCCGCGTCGTCGATCTCTTTGACGGCTTTGTGCAGCTTCTCTGGGTTCTTGAGCAGGTGGTACAGCACCGCGCGGATCGCGATGGCCGTGGTGTCCGAGCCGGCGAAGACGTTGGTGCTGAGATGCACGACGATGTCGCGCGTGGACATGCGCTCCGGGTTTGATAGCTTGACGGCGTGCCACTTGCTCAGCATGTCGCCGCGCTGGTTCAAGGCCTCGATGTCTAGTTCGCCGCCTTTCTTGAGGCTGGTTCCCTTGCCGTCTTCGGTGTCGAGCACGGAGTTGACGGCCTTGAGGGTGAAGGTGAGGACTTGGTTCCAGATCTCCATCGACGGGATGAGGTACGGGAGCAGGGCGTTTCCCAGTAGGAAGTTGTGCCAGACTGGGACTTGGCCAATCTGACTGGCATACGTCTGTTTGTGTCGTCAGTTGAAATCCAGAGCTGGGTGGTACTGCTCGTCTTACAAGGATGCCCTCGATGGTTTCAATCATCCCATCGACGTCGCCACCAGTCTCGAGGAACCCCAGCTTCTTCGCAAAGGTGATTTCACCCACGACGTCGAACGTGTAGAACTGGATCCACTCTCCCAAGTCGACCGGTTTGTTGTCTTCCGCGAATGGCATGAGCTTGTCGATCAAGAGGTTGCTACAAGTGTCAACCGCAGCCTCGTTTGTGAGCAGCGTCGTCATGCTGAATGCGTTGGCAATGGGTTTCTTCATTTCCCGGTGATACGCCTCGTCTCGGGTTCCGAACAGGTTTACTTCTTGTTTTCCCTTCCAGGTGATGGATTGGATAGGGTAGAACGCGGTCTGGCGTGGACCAGCAACTGGTCAGGCCAAAACATATCGGATAGTAGGTGGCTTCATACCTTTGTGTATCCAGACTTGAGGCCGTAAATCTTCTTAATCTCTTGCGGATCCGAAACGGAAACGTGGTTCGGACCAACTCGAACAAGACGCCCGTGTTTCCGGTGCAGGTCGATAGCCGTCCTATGGGCCTGGCCCTGGCACACATTGTACCATCGCCAAAGCGCCGTGTAGGCAGCGAGTCTGGGCCTGGAATAGCTCTCAAGCCAGATCGAAACTTGTTTCTCAAGAGGCTAGCTATGATAGCTGCGCAGACTGCGAGGAGAAGCACAGAAGGAGTACATGGCAGCGAAGAGAGCGCGGCGTGGTCAAGCTTGTTAAACATGATGAGGAGTGATGTTCCCGTGTACAACAGTGGAACGATGTCAGTTATCCGCGGGGAAGCAGTGTTTCTTTATATGCAGCCACTGCGTTGCATCTACACGCAACTGAGATAACGGCCTATCCGAAAGCCCGCTGAATCAACCGCAAGGACGACCCCGGATGCCGAGATCTGGGGAAATGCCCCAGGTTACAAACACAGCACAGAGCCATCTGCCGAGCAAACGAGGGAATCGCTTTAGCCTCTACCCCGGGTTCCGATCCACATTGTCAAGCAACGGAGACGGCTCGGCCATGTCTAGCGGCTTCAAATCCCGCGTAGAGGATGCAGCAGGGTTGAGTGGTCAGCCAATGGAGGGAGAAACTTTTTAATCAGGCTCGGAAGCCGGGAGGAGGGTTGTCGGATGTGGGAGGGTTTGCTGTCGGAAGCAGGCTTGAGGGTGTGTTGAGAGGGTAGGGAATGAGGTCGGCCAGAATCCCTTTTAGGGAAAGTTGTATGTTCATTGGGAAATAAGTAATAAGACAGGTCGTAAGACATACCTGATCAGTCACAAGCATGATTGTTTGTACTATTTCCAATGCTTCCAGAAACTTGGGGTTGTTGATACACTGGTTGCTATAACTGATGACATGGCGGTGCATCGAGAGGAGGAATGTGCGCACAGCAAGTATCTACAGGCCTATACAAATTTGGGCTTATGATAGGTACCGCGCTAAGCAGAGGTCTTACACTAGCCTATTCCAGCAACATAAAGGAACAAAAGTTCTAGATAGTGCCAGAGGTAGGATTAATATATAGATTGTATTTTTAAATGATTTCATCAGGCCATGTTGTAGTTGTGGTGAATTATTTAGTTGGGTTGTGGATGTATGTCTTGGTGGTGCTCACAAGGCTCTCTATACACAGCAAAAGTTGTTTGTGCCCTAGCAATACTCGCTGAGTGAGTATGCTACAGGAAGCCAGCTGCAAAGCTGGAAGAGAATTCGTCTTTACATCCCACTCCGCACAGGAATTTTTGTTGAATAAAGCATGTTAATTCTGTGGTGTTCATGTTTCTCGTGTTAGGTCCTTGAAACATATCTGTCAGGGTTGAAAGCCTCATCCCACTTGTGTTTCGATCGATGTCTTTGTTACATCGGTTGGCAGGCCGAGGCTATAAAAAAAAAAAATTCATAACCAATCGTGCTTATCTACACTGCGCAAAGACGATGATTGGTCAACCAGCATATTCACTCACAAAGGAAAAGGTGAATCATCATCATCATCATCATCATCATCATTCATCTCGGCTCATCGTGCTGGATGGGGGTGAGTTGGCCCAAGACCGAAGCAGCTTAGCCTAGAACTTGAAGCTCAGCCACATCTCGGGTGTGCACCAAAGCGGCCAAGTGGTGGTGGCGGGTGGCGGTGACGTCTGCAAAGCCACACTCGAGCAACCCACTCAACCCGAACAGGCCGTCGACGACGTAGACTAGTTAGGCCTGACGTACTGTCAAACGGAGGCGACAAGAAGAGGACCAGGAACCACGGTTTCTGTCCTTGTCTTCCTCCTCTCTTCGTCTTTTCCGTGTCTTAATCCTTCTTCTTCTTTTCCTCCTCACATTCAACCCCTCAATGCCCTAGTCCCTCGCATCATGACGCCGGCGGCTCTCTCCCAGGAGCAAACGCACGCGCTCTTCGACATCCTCTCCCACCATGAAACCTACGCGGAGATCGAGGCCTTCAAGTTCCCCGACGCCGTCACGGGCTATGGCCACCCCTTCGCCAGGACCACCGTCCTGCCCCAGGCCGCGAGCGCAAGCAAGAGCCGCGCCGAGACGCTCGTGTACTCGGCGCCGGGCACTCCTCGAGTGAGGACCCCGGTGCCGCCGTTGCCGAAGCCCGCCGTGGCGAGTAGGGACCGGGACGGCGAGGGGCAACTTTCAGAGGAGGAAGCGCCGGAGGAAGATGCTTCACTTCCCTCGACGTCTCCGCTGCTGCAGACGCTACTGTCGAAGTTCGTCCTCCAGCTCCCCGGTCTAAGAGACCTGCCCCGAGAGTTCTGGTCAGTCCGCATCCAAGGCATCCTCGCGAGGCTGGGCGAGGCAGAGCTCTCCGAGAGCTACGACAAGGGTGCGCTGGGCACCCGCAAGGTGTTGGCCACGGCGGGCAGTGCGCTGTTCGAGATGATCGGCCGAGGTGCCCTAGGCGGCTTGAAACGGAGATATTCTCCAGAGACCGAGCACGATGGGCTGAAGAGCGAGGACAAGTACGATCACACCAACGCTCAGGACTTGGCCAGGGCGTGGGACAACGTCGTCGAGGGGCACGTCTACGGAACCCTGATCGACGACCTGTACGATCACCTCAGCACGACGGACGATTTGGAAGGCTATTCCCCAGCCGTGAAGGCCTCGGCCGAGTACGCCATCATCCAGTACGTCTCCTAACAACCTCCCCATTGCATCCCATGCTAACCGCAGCACCAGCCTCGCCACCTTCATCCACCACATCTTCGTCCTCTCCCCAGAAGGCCAGTACGTGCTCAAGCTCCTCGAGAACGTCCACAACCTCGTGCCCTACAAGATGGTCAAGCAGACGCTGCGGGTCGGCAACGCCGCCACCATGATGAGCGCCATGATGCGCCTCCTGCTCGCCAAGCTGAGCGTCACCAGCATCACCAACTGGGTCGGGCTGACGGCCAACGCCGACGACGGCATGAACCTGCTGCAGAGGATAATATCCCTGGTGCTGTCGTGGGACGCCGGCGAGTTCCGCAAGGGCGCCGACAAGATCGAGAAGGCCAAGGACCGGCCCAGCGACGAGATGTTGCAGGCGATTCGGCAGCACGTCGCCCAGAGCCGCGACGAGCATGAGACAGTTCGCGCAGCCAGCGAGGAACACTCGCAGTCCATCATCACCGCCATCTTCAACGCCACCGACCCCGATCTCACCACCGCTTTGACCGACGAGACCCACGCACATTGTCTCGAGTACTACTCAGCCCTTCTCTCGGTGCGTGACCGCGAGAGCATCACGGCCGCCCTGTGTCGCCAGCCACCAGACCTCTTCACCGCAACGGTCAGGGACCTGTTTACGGCCTATGAGCCCATGATCCGGTCGGTGCACGCGCAGATCGACCTACGGGAGCACGTCGACGCGGGCCAGGCCTTCATCGACGACTTCATCAAGACCAGCAAGCCCAGGAAGGCCGAGACGGGCACGTCGACACCGCTCGGAGGCATGCGCTCCATGATCAACGGCGGCGAGCCGAGCAAGCCGGGCAAGATGCCCAGCGTCGACGATTACGTCGACTTGTTGATGCGGAATCGCACTATCATGTATAAGTGGATTCACGCCTTGGCCAAGTCGTGCCCTGACGTGTGGGAGGAGATGAGGAAATGGGAGAAGGAGGCCATTGTCAATTTCCGTCAAGAACGAGGACCCCGAGAGACAGTTGGTAGTGATGAGGCGAAATCTGAAGAAGGAAGGCCGGAGGATGAGAAGGCTGAAGAAGGGACACCTACAGAAGCGGATGTCAATGGGAAGCCCAAGTTAGAGGTTGAAAGGAATGCAGCAGACACGAGTTCAATGGAGGACAGCCTCAACCAGCTCTTTCAGTCTCTCCCCACAACCTCCCAGCAGCCCGTCCTCGCCGCCCTCGACACCCACTCGGCCTACCTCTCCACCCTCTCCGACCTCTCTCTCTTCCGCTTTCAGCGCATCCTCGACACCACCGGCACCGTCTCGGACAACATGGCCGGGCCAGGCATGTACCTCTCGAAGTGGCAGAGCCTCATCGAAGGCACCCCCATCACGCCGGGCACACCGCGAGGCGCCGTCCGGTGCGGCAAAGATGTAAAGCACGCCATGACGATGGGCAAGACGGGCGTGCCAGGTGTTGAGAAGGCGAGGGAGGCGGCACTTCGGTCGGCCGAGGAGGCTCCCGAGGCGCCTAATGTCGATGTGGTGGTGAAGGAGATGGCCGGTGGGTTCCGCACGTTGCTCCAGGGGCTTGGGAAGTAAATGTTGTGGCGCGTTGGACAGCATAGAGATGGACGGCGACCTAATGAGCTGTATTACACCTAGAGAGCATGTGGCATGAGTATAGAGGATAGCATTATGAGAGTACATGAAGAGCACATGAAGAGAGCACATGAAAGAGAGCATATGAACAACGAGAATGCGGTTTCATTAATTCAAGGGTGTTTAGGAGCTTTTGATAGACCCGAAGCGATGCATATAGATACTTGACAGGTCTGACTTCCATAGTTCTCGACACAACCTCCTTGCTCCAAAGCGCTAACCTCTTTCTTTTTACTATGAGCTCCTCAGGCTGTTATCCTCCCTGTACAACCCAGCCATGGTTTTCTTTCTCAGGACATGGTGAAGTTGAGTATCGGATCCATGTGTGGGCTATCAGGCGGACCTCCGTCGGGCCGGAATCTCCACGCTGATATACGACCGCGCCCGTCGCTCTCCCAACACCGTCCGCTCCAATATCCCGGTCGAATACCTCCTCGGCGACCGACACCTCAGCGCAGCCCGCTCACACAGCGACGGTGGACTCCGACTCCGGACCGGAAGACGACACCCCTTGCTGGCGGTCGAGGTGTTGCGCGGCGTCATCCACGCGGGCGGCTCGGTCGCGGGCGTCGCGGGCAGCGGCTTGCTGATGCCGGCGGGCGGCGCTGGCGGCGCGGAGGTTATCCAGCGCACGCGGTTGCCCGTCATCTGCTGCGCGAACTGCACGATGGCTTCGGCGGCGCCGTCGGGCGAGGACTGGATCTGGCCGACACGATAGGCGAGGCCGTTGATGTAGTCGTCGGCCGGGTGCGGCGTTAGCTCTACCGAGAACGAAGGGCGTGAGACGAGGTCAATAGTATCGATGACTTGCACGTCGTCGGCCGGATGTGGTGTTGGGCTTATCGTGAACGAAGGGTGCGAGATGAGATCAACCATGTCGATGACCTGCACATCGCCCTCTTCTTCTCTCTCGTCTCCCGATTCCTCTCCTCCCACCGTCTCATCGTCCGACTCTTCCTTAGAGAGCTGATCCCCCAAATCCCGGTCCTGCTCGTCCACAAGCCGCGGCACCCGCTGCCGCCTCCTGGACGCCGCAGTCGGGTTCGCCTTCGCATACTGCTTCAGCTCGAGCCGGGGCTTCCAGAGCAGTTGTATCGACACGCCCGTGGCCTCCTCGAGGGCGCGCACCAGCTTGCCGCACGACCCGCAGTGCTTGCGCGAGAAGAAGACCTCGAAGCGCGGCCGCGTGCCGTCCTCCCAGCGCTTGTCCCGCAGGCCGCGCAGGTGGCGCGCGGTGACGGCGTCGAAGTCCTTGGTGATGCCGAAGACGTCGAGGAGCACCGCGATGCCGTGCACCGCCAGCTTGACCTCGGCGTGCGAGCCGCGGAACAGGCCCTGGCGCCCGCGCACCCTCGGCCCGCCGCCGCTGTCGAAGGGGCTTTCCATGGACAGGCCGAGGAGCCTGCCGACGGCGACGACGCGCTTCGTCCAGAGCATGTTGGCCAGGACGCCCGGCGCCGCGTCGAGCATGTCTCCTAACTTGCCGCCGCCGTGGCCGCTCTCCGCCGCGGCGAGGACGGTGCGTTCGCCCGTGGGCGTGACGAGGGCCAGGAAGCCGACGGTCTTGTTGGCGAGGCGGTGGGCTATCTGCGTGGGCGTGAGGTACGCCTTGGCTCGGGAGTGGGCGAACTTGAATTCCAGGTTGGGGCCGATGACTTGGATCGTTAGGGTTGTATCTTCGCCGTTAACGATGTGATGGAAGTAGAAGAAGGGCGATGGCGCTGGGTTGAGAGATGCGAACAGAGGCAGGGATCGGTCATCCTCCAGAGTCGACATATTAAACGATGTCATTTGGGAGCCTTAGTCGAGTAGACAGATATACTAGAAGAGGATGAGTTTCTGAAGTGAGGCATGACAAGGGGGGAAATACTCACGAAGGGACCCTAAACACGCAGGATCAAAATATAAAGATGACAAAGAACGGTCTTCTCCTCGCGATCCTAAGGAGTGAGCAGAGACCAGCTATGTCTAGATGTCTACACTTACACACAAAAGCGCCCTCGCGCCTCGCCTCACCCACCTCCCCACGGTGCACGCGCCTGAATCACAGCCAGCCGACTCAGGCCTAAGGATTCAAGCAGGGGAGGCAAGCAGGTGGCATCCTGACGAAGAAACCATGAGAAGAAGCTGGCTCTCAGTGCGCGGGAGGGGGTTCCACGAGTGTTTTGGTGGGAGGGAACGTGAAGCGAGGATGTGGAAGGGAGAGATGCTCACTCTGGGGAAAGGGTGAGGGCGAGGCAACTTTAGAGAAATAGAGGTGCATGGCCAGGAACGAATGGTTTGGCGGAAAGGCTAGAGAGGAGTATAAGGCCAATGACTTGGCTGAGAAGTAAGACCGTCGCCAGGGTCAAGAACCTTTCGATAGGACTGGGAGAAGGACAACGGGAAAGACCGTCAAGGAGTCTAACATAGGCAAACTTAACTCGACACATCAGCTTGAGGTTCCAGAAACCCGAAGAGGGATATCATACCAAGCCATAAGGCAATGCGCGGGAAGTCTGGGGGATACCGAGTTTCACGAGTCTCATTGAGCCCCAAGATCATCGTGCGAATGAGTATACCTCAAGTGAAGCTTCTTGGCGGCCATTGTGGCAGAAGTGATGAAACCCGAGGTGTCAAGGTAAAAGATATTGCATCGCCCATGCTCACTCGGCGCCACATATTCACACGCACCGCACCGATCAAATTGACAAGCTCGAACTGGTCCAGATTGAGTAAACCGAATGACCCAATTTCCGGGGAATCTCATTCATACATGACAAAACCTATGACCGTACGCCCTAATCCATGCTCCCCGCCAGATTTTTACTCGTCATCTTCATCCTCCTCCTCCTCAGCCTCGGCGGTGGTCTGGGCAATTCGGTCCAAATCACGCTGTCCGGCCTGAGTGATGCGGCGGCCACCCTTGTCCTCGTCGATCTCAAGGACACCGATCTTCTCCAGGGCCTGCATGACCTTGCGGTCAACCGAGCCGGAGGCGTCGACGTGGTGGGAGGGGGCGTTGCCGCGGTTCTTGGCGGTACCGTGGACCTTGCGGAGACGGCCGACACCGACGGTCTTCCGGAGGTAGACGTGGCGGGCGATGGAGGCGGCGCGCACGTAGAACCAGTCAATGTCCTGGGGAGGGAGCTCCTTGGCGGGACCAGTCTTGACGGTGTCAACCCAACCTAAGGCACAGTTAGCAAACTATCCCCGAGTTTCCGTACTCACAAACAAGGCGAAAGCAAACAGGACAGAAACAACATACCAGGGATGGGAAGCTTTCCCTGACGCTTCAAGAAAGCCGAGTAGGCAATGATGAACTTTTGCGCCTGGCAACAAGAGACCCATTAGCATGATTCCGTCGTCAGAAGTCTTTCGACCCCCTCGCGCCTGCTCCTCAATCTCTTTTTGAACCCGCATCGTCCGCGAATTTGCAGCGACCGTCGCAGCGGCCAGTGTTATTTCAAGCCCCGACGCGCTGCGGCAGCGCCTCCATTTTGCGGTCGCGTGGATTTGTCGGGAAGATTGCGTTGCGAAGTGGTCGAGAAGGTGGATATCGGGGTATTTCGAAGGGATTCTTTTTCTTCTTTCTCCTTCTGCGTTTTTTTTTTGGGTTTCTTTCAGGGAGTACCTACATCGACATCGCGCACGGTAACTCCGCCGGCCATTTTTGCGGTATTGTAGGGGGGGTAGGGGCGGAGAGGAGGGGTTGTTGCGTTGGATGAGAGATTGTCGAAGCGTAAAACGGTCGGAAAGCTCGATTCGTGGTGTTGCGATTAGGGCCTCGAATTGGTGAACTTTTTTTCGGGGTAGGGCTTGTGGCCCTAGCGGGGAATTTCCTCACATGAGTGACTAAGCACAGTCTGCAGACACGGTAATAATGGGCCGCATGCACTGTACGAACTGTGCATCACGAGTGGGGCCATAAACCGGCCGGATTTGGATGATCTGAGGTTCCGGAATGGAAATAGTCTCTTCGTCAAACATCGGCCTCGGAAACTCGACATCTTCGGTGGGTGAGACCGTAGCACCAATTCCACTCAGCCCCAACTCAACGTCATCCGCGCTACATACGATATGAAATCCCAAACTGGCTTCGACAAATCCTCAAAGGATGCTTCGTCGCCAAGAACCGCAATGTGCCCCGACGTGAACTTCCCCGACGTGAACCCAGGCACGACATGACATAAACGGCCGACACTTCCTTTCGTGGTAAGGCACCAATCAAGTACATACACGTGAAGCAGACTGGTGTGTTTGAACAGGCTCAGGATTATATTCGCAGAGTGTTGCTGAAGAAGTATTATCAAAATCAATGCAGACAGACGAGGTATCATTGTTCAAGCAGTCTATAAGCATTACAAGAAAGAAAAGCCGTACATTTCCATCTAGCCCAATTCTTCGAAACCAGAAGATGATATCAACCCGACTATTAGAGTGCATCTGCTCTATTTTAAGCCCACTTAGCCAGGATAGCCATCACTGCAACACCAAACGCCACGCAGGCGAAGGCGAGGAGCAGAATCTTGATGGGTGCGCGGCGCATATACGGGTTGAACATGAACTCGTGGGCAAGAAGCTCCACGAGACCCGTGTACATCAGGATACCGGCGCTAATAGCGTCGAAGATACCGTTCACGAGCTTCTGGGTGTTGGCGTTGTTGGGTCGAGCGCCAATACCGGCGGCAATGCCAAGAGGTGTCGAGAGAGCATAGATGCAGCCAAGGACGTATGGCACCCATTGCCTGTTGCTAGGCCAGGGCGCAACGGCCAGACGAGATCCCAGACCCAGGCCCTCAAACATTTGGTGGAAAACGAGGACGATGAGGAGGACGACAAGTTCGTCCGTGGTGCCAAGGGTAAGGCCGATGAAGATGCTGTGGAACACGACACCAAACTCAAGGATGAAAATGGCAAGGAGCTGACCGCCGAGGCTACTGGAATCACCCTCCTTGTGCTCGCGTCCGTGTGCGAGGTGAGTGTCTCCGCCGGGCGCATAACCAGACTCGCTGGGCCGGGCATCTCGCTCCACGTCATTCTGGGACATGGCTTCGCTGGCGGTCTTCTCTGGCTTCTTGGCGGCAACGAAGTCCATGGCAGGGTCCAAGTCCTTATCGATGTCGCCGTGGTTGTGGTCCATGTCTTCGTTACTAAGCCTAGTAGCCAACATCTCGACAAAGAACATGATGATGACAGTCATGAGGGCGATGGCCTCGGCCCAGTCATATCCGCCCATTCGATCCGCCAGACACTCATCTCCCAGGTTCTCGATGGCGGGGACCAGCAAGTGCATGAAGGCCGTCGCGATGATGACACCGGTACCGATGAACTTAAAGATGAAGAAGGTGAACTTAGGGACGGCGATCTTGCTCTGTCGGGCCAGGATGATGGGAGAGATGGCACCCAAGAGCGACGAAGCCATAATGATGAAGATGGCGCCGATTCGAAGGCCACGGTTCGTAACGTCGACGGTATCGCCGCTACAATCGAGTGCGTCGGCCATTGTGTCGTCGGTGCGTTGTATTGTTGCAGTTGAGAAGGTAATGAAAGGCACAAGGGTATCCAATGCCCTCTAAGAGACGGGTCCGGGAAAAGATGTTGTCTTATAAGACCAGCTGCCAGGTTTGGACAACCAAGGCCGGGATGTCGTGGAGCGCCAAGACGACCAGAAAAGGATTATTCCCCGATGAGGAAACAAACGAGCTCTAGGGAGTAGGCGATTCGAGCAGATGGATCGGCGCCAAGAAGGGCGAAGGGCGGGTGGCGCGACGTTGCAGTCTGTGTCACACGGGGATGCTGGTCTTGGCCTGCAGCTAAGGAAGCGAGGGTTGATTGATGCGTGAAGAGCGACGGGTTTATATGTCAACGGCGATGCTGGAATCGGAGATATGGCGGATGGAGTCTTTTTGGGGGGGACCGAGACGAACGGGTTCGTGAGAAAGGACCCTGATGGCGCCGAGACGGAGTTATAGGCCGCGGGAGGGTGCAAAAGGGTGCCACACGGAGCCGAGTCCAGCGGCGACTGGGGCCTAGAGATGCGTCGACCGTGGGCGTGGTGTTGATGC
This sequence comes from Neonectria magnoliae, assembly GCA_037954305.1. NCBI lineage: Eukaryota > Fungi > Ascomycota > Sordariomycetes > Hypocreales > Nectriaceae > Neonectria > Neonectria magnoliae. Next base: position 484 of record JAZAVK010000013.1, on the reverse strand, counting down.
AGCTTTGAAGACCGGGGAATGGATGCGGTTACGGACAAGGCTAAGAGTGAAGAAATGGGGCCCGGGAGGAGAGTGTTTGTCAGACGCTCGACGACGGCGCAAGGGTCCAACGATTTCCGACGCAGAGATGATGAAGAGACGAGGGAGGAGAAGAAGTGAGTGAGAGACTGGGATCGCGACGAAAGAGGGGCGTGGATCGTGATGGAGAGGAAGGAACAGCCCGTGGGGGTTAAGAAGAAGACAAGACGGGCGACTTTTCCCAAGTGTGTCTGTCGTTCTGTCGAGGGATTGGACCACCTCGACGGTTTTGGTGGCGCACGGGGCTTTTTTTTTCCCCTGCTCTGGGCTGTCTTGGGCTGTCCTGGGCCGTCCTAAACCTTGCATGTGAGTCTATTCGTACGCGTCGTCTATCTGTTCTGTTTAATCGAGCACTATCGCGATTCCCACTCCAGGCAAACAAACAGCCGCACTTCTCACTCTCGAC
>JAZAVK010000129.1:28169-118885 GCA_037954305.1 Neonectria magnoliae | reverse complement strand
TTTTTTCTTTCTTTTTTTTTTTCTTCGTAAAACTGGTGCAAATGCTTGCTCAGGCATACTTGACATTTTCTCCAAATCGGCCATACTCTACCCGAAGCCCGGTGACCTCGGAGCCACGGAAACTAATAACAGCCGAGTCCACGCAACTCCCATCATGCTCAGCCTAATTAAGTCTTACCAACTCTCTGGGCGGCATTGACGCTCGACGCATCACTGCTGCTCCTTATAGCAGGTTCAAGCGGAAAGACTGTCTTCTCGGGCGTCACGCCTTCATACAGGTTGTCCCACCGCGGCTGGAGCGCCTCTGGCGTCTTCCAGGCAAGTTCTGGGTCACGGAGCCACAGACGGACGAGGTGGCGCCTAGGAAAAGAGTCAGCCTGTTGAATTCCAAGAACATCCCGCTCTTCCACTTACTGCTTCTCTGGCGAGTCCTTGAATCCCCCGCGTGCGTGGAAGATACTCAGGTTATTCACGAACTGGATATCCCCCTTGTGGAAGTCCAACGACGCCGCATACTTCTCAGCTAAGAAGTGCAGTGTATCCAAAGCTTCTGCCTGTGCCTCAGTAATGGGGGGAATGTCCGCGGATCGTGGAAGACCCCAGTACCCCGTGAACTGACGACGGGCGTATTGAATGATGAGACGTTCCGGAGTCTCAGCGGTAGCAGGCTGATGGTGCACCAGCGGACGAAGGGTGTATCGTTTTCCCGCTCTACCGAACCTGTTGCCAAATTGTAAGTTTCTACTCTCAATTTTGTTCAATTTTACGAGAAGACTCACTCGTCAGATGCCCATGGCTCTGCCAGCGTCCGGATGAGGTCCGGTCTCGTGCTCGCCAGCTCATTGTACACCTGCCAACTGCTAGACAGGTAACTCTGTCCCCCCTCCGCCGCTTCGCCGAGGGCGAACAGCGCAATGACATCGCCGGCATCAGTGTGAAAGACTTGCTTCTCAGCTGTGTACGCAGGGGCGCCAATTCGCTTCGCATCAACCTCTCTGCTGATGTCCTTGATGTGCGAGATAACGACGTCGGCCGGTTGTCCTTGCCACAGGTGATCTTGGCGGCCGCGAACGGGGGCAATATGGGAAGCAAGCCCGGCATAGACTATGATGTTCTCTTCTCTCGTATACTTGTCTACAGGGATTCCGCGGACAACCTTGAACCCATGACCTTGGTGGATTTCGCGGGAGATGGCACGAAGGGAATCATGGAGTTTTGGTAGGACAAATGTCTCTTGGCTAATTTGACCCAACGGCACATTCAGAGCTGTAACCTTTGTTTAATACCAAGAGACGGTTCTAGGACTGAGGTGTATGACTTACCCTTGAAGCCCCGAAGTGCTTCATCGAGTTCCTCGAGATCGGCTTCAGTCAGGTGATAGTTCCAATCGTACGACTTAGCCAAGTCCCTGCCATCCCAGACCAGATCCGAGACGAGTTTCTCCGGATATCCGGCGGGCAGGGTCTTGTCAAGCTTCTCGGTCTCCTGGCGTCGCTTAACTCGAGCAATGTAAGCGTCGTGGTTTGGTGTGTAGGCAATGTCGGGCTGGCCGACAGGCCCGACCGGAATAGGTGGTTGGACCGCCGTGGCTGACATTGCAAGGATCGAAACAGAGTTTCTGTGATGGCTAACGAGACTGATGAGATAGATCACTGTCCAACAGCTGTGCTAGTAAGGATGTGTCTAAGGGTTAAATCTAGAACATCAGCGGCACAAGGGCTGCTATTTCATACTTGCATTCTTGCGGGCCATGTGATCACCATACACTTACTCCGCAATGTTGCAATGCGGGATGCATATTACTCTGGGGTTTCGTTACTCATCAGACGTAAAAGAATCGATTCCATTTGTTGGCTGATCTGAAATCGATGTCGCCATCCGAACCCCTCATGCTGTGATCGGGTTGCACTGCCGTACTGGCGCCGGCAAATCCATGTCAGCAAATCAATTGATCGACACCAATATACGGCCGACATGTGTAGGAGCGTTGAATCATGGAATCAAGTCCAGTGTTATATCAAGCCCGGCAAAAAGGGGTTGAGCCATAATCCGGATTAACATCCAAAACACAGAGAACTCTCTTGTAAGACGAGGATTGCAGGCAGATAACGAATCCAGCCGGACCAGGAACTAAAATCAATAATCAAGGGCATATCTAGAAAGCGTCAGAAAATGAAAACACACGTCAAGGAGATCACCCACCTCCATATCCAATTTCAATCCTCCAACGTAAAGAAACTCACAATACTGATATGCAGAATCAATTATGCCTTCGACTCCCTAGCCAAGCACCAAGCGTCATGGAAACGTGCACAACATTCCATCGAGGCCCGTCTCCAAAACAGACAAAATTCGATGCGAGGGTCTCAAAGAGAGGTGCAAATGCCTTCAACGCCGTCTCAGAACCATGGCCCTCCACAATTTCCTGTAATTGAACCAGCTCTTCTGCTGTGAGGTGCTGTCTCATATAAGTCTCTACCTCTTGAGGTTTTCTCCACCACTGAATGGCCTCATTCTTCTCTGCATACTCCTCTTTGATCTTTTCGTGTACCTCGGCTATGGCGTCGTTGTCTTTGTAGAAGTCTTGCACGTACATTCGCTCGACGTATCCCTTCTTTCGAAACTCCAATCTCGCCTGCGCAAGAGATAGCAGGAAGTCACGGTCGGTAAGATGCTTGGAGTGGTTGAACATGCGATCCAGTCGACTTCTGTCCGAGAGAGCAGGTGTTTCCAGGCCCTTGGTCTTCTTCCACAAAGAGACGGCGTAATAAGTGCAAGCCCAGTAGAGACAGCCGGCGATGGTGAATAATCCATCGCCAAGAAACGCGACCACATCTGACGGTGCATCGTATATCCGGACTATACGGTCTGTATCAAGCCAAATTTGCTGGCTCAGCATGAGAAGTGACGTATTATCCAGAGAGAGAGATTCAATGCTGGTTTCGGGTTGATTTTGGGATATCCATTGCTCCGATGGCATCTCGAGTAATGAAGGGTGGCGAATCAGCGAATCCTCCACGCTATCTTGCAAAGAAGAGGCTTCTTTCAGTCGCTTTTTCTCGGTTTCGTCCAACTCAGCAGTCACGGCGGCTTCTAGAATTGCTTCTTCGAGTTGCTTTCCTCGACGCTCACCGCTTGATGCCGCCCTGCTGATTTTCAGGATGGCATTTTTCAGCCTCTGGTTCTCATCCTGGAGGCTCTGAAATCTGGAAGCATGTCGTTTGCGATATTCCCGTTGGGCTACTCTGCCACGCTCGCGCTTTGACTAAAGAGAGTAACTTAGATAAGACGGACAACTCTTTCATCGCGGCATACAAGAGTCTAAGCCAGCCATCGACAGGGGTCGGAGCAAGGATACGTACAGGCTCAGCGGCATTTCTTGACCGAGGCTCAATTGGCGGCGGCATCGCTTCGTTTTGGCCAGAGAAAGGCGAACGGAATACTAGCGTTATTCTTCAAGGTAGTGGGGGAACAATAACGTTGAACGGAGATGGCGTGGTGGATGATGCGGTGGGCAACGTTATACAAATACTCCGGACCAAGTGTGATAACGTTATGGCCCAAGTCGTGATTAATAATTCACCATTCACCCCACAACGACAGCGTGCTGACTAAATCGCCACAAGTTAAGACACCACCATCATTACGAGCCGGACGAAATCCTGCAGAATTAACGTTGACGGATGACTCGATGGATGGAATCCTGGAAAATCAGCAAAGGGGCAGGGAGTCACCTTGTTGTCTTTCATGCGACTAGAAACGACGTATCACATGGAAGTGACGGATCTCTAACTCAGGTTAATATATAAAATGAAAGTGTTCGCAATGGAAAAGATTGAGAAACAAAAGAATCAGGACAAATACATAAAGAAACTCAAGATCATCCCATACATACATTTCCGCAAATCTGAACAACAAAATGTCGTCTAAAACCGAGCTCAAGAACATCCACCAGACCACTTACCCGGCCATCTCTCCAAAGCGCCCGGAACTTTCTACCAAGGGGAAGAATGCCTTGATTACTGGTGGCGCTTCTGGCATCGGCGCAGCCATCTCCAAGTCCTTCGCCGAGTCCGGTATCGCCAATCTGGCCATCCTAGGGCGAACGGAGAAGACTCTCCAGGAGCGGAAGAAACAAATCGAGTCTCTTTACCCGAAGACTACTGTTTGGATCTATGCCGTGGATATCGTCAATGGAGCGGCCACGGCCTCGGCCGTCAAGTCGTATGCCACGTCTATCCACGGCAAGATTGACATCCTAATCGCCAACGCCGGATACTTGGCTGATCCGGGCTCCGTCACCGAGTCGGATCCTAAGGACTGGTGGCTGGGCTTCGAAGTCTCCGTCCGGGGAAACTTCAACCTCCTCCGAGCCTTTCAGCCCGTCGCTGCCGAGCAGGCCACTGTGATTCAAATCTCCACTGCCGCGGTGCACCTCCCGTACTTGGAAGGCCACTCCAGCTACCGGGCCTCCAAGATTGCCGCTCACAAGATGTTCGAGTATTACCAAGGCGAAAACCCCAGCTTTACCGTTATTCAGATCCACCCTGGTCTCATCGCCGGAACTGAGATCACGAAGAAGCTCGGGGCCTCAATCGAGGAGTTGGGGTTGGCCTATGATGACGCCGATCTCTCTGGTGATTTCGCTGTTTGGGCTGCCAGCAAGGAAGCTAAGTTCCTCAATGGCAGGTTTGTGTGGGCAACTTGGGATATCGATGAGCTCAAAGCGATGAAGGCCGAGCTTGCTGCGGATAAGACCAGATTCACTCTTGGGGTATACAACTGATGGCCGGGTGACTTGGATAACATCGGGTCGCTTCGCTCATATGGGAGCTCAATAAGGAATATCAGGCAGAAGGTGCTTAATTCCGGTCAATAAATGTTTGACCAGAGAAGTTGCTGTTAGTTAGAGTCTGAATCCAAAACGAGGCACCCTCCAAAGTCCTGTCGGTCATATCGCATTCCCCGTTTATCCGTGTAGTCTGGTCTCGATCCAAGTACATCGACATATCTCATCTCAAAAAGCTCCGTCTAAGTCCTTAGTATCGTTATTTCTTGCCAAAGTTCCCAACCCAATTAGTTTGGGTCTTGACACCCGTGCCCTCCACTCGCACAGAAGCAAAATGCGTGGGAGATCATGCGCCCCTTTTTCCCGTTTACTTTCCCGTGGATTGGTTCGAAAATGAAGAGTCGTCCATTCGGTATGGGTACTGTGGTTGTTGTTGAGGAAGAAAAGCACCGCGGTGGATGCCGCACCTCTTGAAGTAACGGAAGTTGCGCCATGAGACGACAGAAGTCCAAACTGAAGCGGTGCCAATAATCGACAGACTAGGCAGGTTCCCTGGGAGTCAAAAAAAGAAGATGGTGGCAACACATACGTTAGGAAGACTGCTACTAGGGTGACAAGCCAGATCATGACGCAGTTGGTACCCTTTCAATATGTGCTAATTCCCCATAAAAGCGAGGATCATGACCACAAACCTGAAGAGAATCTCAAGCGTGTTAAGAATAGCATATGCCTTTAGACTTCCCCACTTCCTGAATCTTGCGACCTTCTCCGTCACGAGCTGATAGGTAAGAACAATAATAGTTTTGACACTCTGTTGATACGCGGTGTTAGCCTTTCTATCCAATAGGTTCAAGAATAATGGAGATTTGATGTCAGGTTTGTACCATGGTGATGGCGCTCGTATCTGATCGGCTGGTGGGAATACCGCTCGGCTTGGTTGCGACTCAGGCGCCCGAAAGGCAGATGATGAGGATGATGAGGACGATTTGGCCAATGTGCACCCTTGTCTTGTAGTGCGCGTCGAACCAATGGCTGTTGAAGAAAGTATTTATCCGGTCCATCGTGGAATTTGTGATTTCGTTTCTGAACGTCGGCCTTAAGACAATTTGGCACTTGTGAACTGAAGGGAAAAGTCTGATGTTTGAAAAGTTCCTTGATGTAGAAATTCGATGAGATGAGATGGAGGAATGAGTTAGCTTTGTGACTTCTGTAGTGTTTGCTTCAAGGAAATAAATGGTTGTGAGTTGGAGGACTTGGTGTGGATTGATCAAACGCTACAGAGAACTACGGATTACTATAAGGGGTTATATGAAGGGTTCCCCGGGCATCGGAGTGGATATACTACATCATTCAAATACACCAGGCTTGACATAAAGCCACTGATTACGCAACTCATTGTTTTGTTAGTCAACAGTCGCAGAGCATTGGAATTAGATGACGGCTGGCTTCTGTTTGTGGTGTAAGAACGGTCCCTGTACGGGTATATGGGCTAGTTATACGCCGTATTCCTGGACATATTCGAAGGGCCCACTTCTCCGTAATCTGGGACGACTCGACACGGAGGAAGGATGAGATATGCATAATCCATCCTTCGTTTCAAGAAGCGCCCATGGTAGGTATTCGTCAATCGGGAGGATTCAGAGACACCTTGACTTAGTTTAAGTATGGACTCGATTGAACCCCGCTGGCACGAGTGGTAAGCTCCGTACTCTTAGATGTGGTTCACTGTTTTCTAGATGTCACAGCCTTCTTGCTGAACTAACCGGAATTCCTCATACCGAAGCCAAATTGTCGGCTCCTCAATCCAAATTTAATGATATTTGTGTATTCGTACTTCGTATCCTCATTCTAGGTTGATTCTCGTGTAAATGCCCCAGCCACAGAAGCGCCTTGCCCCATCAAAGTTAAGGATGTGGCTCGAACCCCGCGAGCTAAAGTGGGTACTGCACCAAACATCAGAACGTCGTTCTCAGCCTCGCTGAACCTCGTCTCGCTCTCCGCCAATCCCATCCATCGACTATCGAAGCCTCGACCTCAACATCAACATCATCATAACACAACTTCTCGAGCGCTCCATCGCCACCACGGCCGCGGCCACCAGAAGCATCTCTTTCATCCTTCACTCCCTATCCTTCCAACGCCATGGCGGCCGAGTCGCCCAAGTTGCTCTGGAACCCCGACAACGTCAAGGATGTCGCCGAGTCCGTCGGCATCGGGTCTCTTAACGATGAGGCCCTCAAGTCGCTGACCCAAGACGTCGAGTACCGCATCGGCCAGGTCATTGTCGAGTCACTGCGCTTTATGCGCGCCTCCCGCCGCACCACCCTCACTGTCAATGACATCTCCCTCGCTCTCAAGGCCCTCGATGTCGAACCGCTCTACGGCTACGACTCAACCCGACCCCTACGCTACGGGGAGGCAAGCCTTGGCCCGGGCCAACCGCTCTTCTATATCGAGGATGAGGAAATCGATTTTGAAAAGCTCATCAACGCGCCTTTACCCAAGGTCCCGCGCGACATGAGCTTCACCGGCACGTCGTGCCCCCTTCGCTAGTTCTGCTTGTGCTAACATGCTCCCCTCTAGCACACTGGCTCGCCATCGAAGGCGTTCAGCCCTCAATCCCCCAGAACCCAACAACCTCCGAGTCACGATCGCAAGAGCTCCTGCCCAAGGGTCCTGGCGCCAACCCTGCCCTGTCCGCCCTCGCCGGCAACGACAACGTCTCGATGAAGCCCTCAGTCAAGCATATTGTGAGCAAAGAGCTCATCCTATACTTCGATAAGATTCAGGCTGCCATACTTGACGACAATCCGGATGAGGAGGTTGTGCGATTGCGACAGGCCGCTCTTGGCTCTGTGAGAGATGACCCCGGCCTGCATCAGCTCATCCCATACTTCATCAACTTCATCATGGACCGAGTCACGCACCATCTCGACGATACCTTTACGCTGAGGCAAATGATGGAGTTAACCAACGCCCTGATCGAGAACAAAAGCCTCTTCCTGGATCCTTACGCCAGCCCGCTCTCCGCACCCGCTCTCACGTGTCTCATGGCCCGAAAACTCGGAACCGACGAGGGTACGGACGCCATCAAAGAGCAATATGATTTAAGACAACTTGCTGCCTCCTTAGTTGGGCGCATTGCCCGAAAGTACTCGGCTTCTAACACACTCCTCCGACCGAAGCTTACACGGACGTGCTTGAAGTACTTCCTAGACCCCACTAGGCCTCCCGCTGTCCTCTACGGTGCTATTCATGGCCTTCTCGAGGCGGGCGGCCCTGAAGCCATTCGAGTCCTTGTGCTACGGAATCTCAAAAGCTTCGATTCAGCCATCCTGCAACCCCTCAAGGAGAAGGCTGAAGGGACCATGGACTATGAGATGTTGGTGCAGGGCATCGTCCAAGCTGTAGCATCCTTGGCGCAGCATGGCGAGCCTGCTGTCAACGGCGTCAACAGCGAGGCAGCGAGTACGGAAGAGTCGGACATCAAGGAGTTTATTGGCCCCATTGTAGGACAGAAAATTGCCTCTTCCGGAAACCGGAGGTTGATCAGAACAATTCTGGATGCTCGGTTCTTGGAGTAGGAACCTGAAAATGACGAGCAAGACCAATGGCGATCGGCGTTTGGGTAGCGGATTTCGAAAAGGGCTCGATGAGCATTGTTGTATGGTTTTACAAATCGTAGATTATTTACTTTGCTTTAGAATGCCTCCTCGCGGCTGATACTTCTACACACGCTCTTCCAACTTCTCATCCACTGCTTAGCGCTTCCGACCCTGCCTGCCCATGGTGTCGAAGTCTCTCCCATTTCCCTCCCATTTCCCTCCCAGTCAGTTGGTATTATGTTTGCCGATTTTGTTCTTTTACACAAGGAAAGCGAGGATCAGTCCACCGACGATGCTCGACGCCCAGAGAATCCTGTCGGCCTTGATGATGGTAGGCTTGGCGAAGCCCTTGCCAAAGTCGTAAGCGAGATGCTTGAGGCCGCTCAAGAAGTGGTAGGCGAAGGGGAATCCGAGGCCGAACTTGATGCCGCCCTTGACAACGAAGGGCAGGCTGCCAAAGGCGGCGGCGAAGCTGGCGCTCTCGAGGTGCAGGCCGGCCAGGGGCGCAACCAGGTACGAGGCCATGTAGACGTACATGGCGCCGGACAGGGTGCAGCCGGTGATACGGGTCCAGGCCGAGGAGCCGAACCACGTCTGCTCCATCTTGTAGATGCCGAGATGGGGGGAGACGGGACGGTTGAGGCGCTGGCTGACGAGGATCTTCTGGCCCTCCGCAGGGGTGAGGCTCGTGGAGGCGATGGGTCTAGGGCGAGGTCAGCAGATCGTTGCGTGCGACGGGACGCGGGAATGGCAACTGGGCTTACCGGGACGGCGTCGTGGAGATGCCCGCAGTCAGAGCCACCTTGGGCAGCGTCTGGGCGAAGAACGGCTTGGCCGCGCCTAGATGCAGAAACAAGTTCAAGTTAGCGAGGCTATCCGCCATGACGAAACGGGTCGGGACCGGCCCGGATGTATTCGCGCACCTCTGCGAAGGGCAGCGACGCCAACTCGTTGAGCGATCATGGTAGCGGTCGAGGAATTGAGTCGGGGCGGCAGCAAATTCCACTTCTGTTCGTCCAAGCGGTCGTCGTCGTTGTTGGGGATCGTTGACGACGCACAGGGCGCAAGGTTTCTAGTCGATGATGGTGTTTCCCGTGCTCGGGAACGGACGCCCTCGGCTTCTCGGTCCAGTCCAGCCAACCAGCGCGCGCGAGTTCCTCATCCCGGGGCATCACGTGATGCGGATTGCCCTCCGTCTCGGATCTGTCACGTGCTGGACGTTCCAAAAACCGGATCAGGTCTTTGCCGTAGTCCGGCCTTAGTCAGCAGCTAGGGCGGGTCTAGACAGACAGACAATAGAAATCTTTTGCGCAGGCCCAGTTTCATTTCTCTTTTCCTTCTTCAGATAATACAGACAGTCCGCCGCACGCTGTCCGTTGTGGGCAGCGGTTATCCGGCAGGGTCTTTGGACTCGAGGATGGTCTCAGAAGAATATTGGGAAATCGGATCCGTCGTTAATCTCGACACCTAGTGTTTGCTCCGTCTAGGTGTCGTTTCATTTTGAGATCTACATATTTTCGCTTTGCATTATGATTCTTGTTGGTGCCCACGCGCATGGCTTTTGAACATGGAATTGTTCCAGTAGTCCCGGAATGAGAACGTCCCCATTTACAAATTGTGCCATGTATTTTCAATCACGTCAAGTCGCGCTTGAGTTGGTCCAGGTTTCGTCGGCGCCACTCGTCACTAGGCGTGGCTCTCCGACCTTCCAGTCCCAGGTCTTGCCGCTCTTGTCGGTGATGATGACCTTGCTACGGCGGACGTCGCAGACGAGCTTCTAGCTAGTGCAGCGGGTGAGGGGCTTCTGTTTATCAACCTTGTAGATCTCGTGGAGGCGCTCGACCAGTCGAGGAACTCCAACCCTCATTAAAGCATTGTTAATCAAATTGCGACCAAATATGTTGCCAAAGCTGTCAAGGACAGCAAGTGAGAATTCTCCTTGACGAGGATACCGGTGGCACTGCTCGTGGGACGAGCTAAAGCCGAAGTCATAGCCGCTAATCAGTATGTTGCCGGGAGCGAGTTCTGAATTTGGGATCGTAGTTCTTCATGTTTGGCTATCTTCTCCTTGGAGATGTCGTCCTCGTATGTGCCGGCAAGATAGATTTCATTGGTATTTATGTTATTAGCACCATAAAAAAAAACCCGATCTCACCCTCAATTTTCTTAGAGAAGTCGGAAAGGATGTCCGTGAGAATCTCATCCTCGCAGGGGTGGCTATTGCGAATAACTTGAGCCTGGAACTTGGTAGAAATACGAAACGTATTATCGTGGGACATGCAGATACGGCGAAATCGTAAATTCGGGCTGAAGATGAAGTGGAAGGCGTTGTGGACATTCTCGAGCTAGAGTGGATTTCGTGTTGCCGCCGCGGGCCGGACGAGGTGTAAGCACGGATTTGGGAGAGCTGTAGGTAGAGATCGTGAACGAGCGGCGATGCCTTGGGGGGCGCATCTTGGGACGGCGACGGCGTTGAGAACGATGGCTGAGTCAGGGAATCTGCAATCTGGGGAGAGGGAGCGTGCAAGGGGATCAAGTGCATGCAGGGAAGTTTGCAAGTGAACTCATGATGAAAATGGACCTCACGTAGACACAGTGGTTGTGGGAAGAGAAAGAGGATGGATGTGTTACTGTTGATCGAAAGCCGACGTCGCAGCGCTTGGCCACAGGCGGCTTGCGTGGGGAAGGAGTATTGCTAGGGGGACCAACAACTTTTGCTACATGCACCAAGTACATTGATAAAGACACTAAATTAATTAATCATAACCACAACCTAGTCTAATAAAATGTTCTAAAATACATCCAGTTTGCTAATACTAGCCTTCAACCTGACATTACCCTTAACCCTACTCTTAACCAACCCTATCCAACCCTAACCCCTATCCCTAGCTTGTGGGTTGAAGTATTCCTTAGAGTTAGGCGCTCAGTAGCAATACTCTGGGGAACATCATCCGAACTCGGAAGCCTGCTATGGTTGTAAATATACGGCGGCAGTGGAAACTACTAGAAGCATCTAGTTGCTTCTATTCAGGACGTGTTGCATCGTCAATCGTAGATCGATATGTCGTATTCGTATTCAAGGTACGGATGCTTAGATGGAGCCGCAAGTTCGGAGACGGAACGCACCAGCTGTCCGTCTGAGAGCTGCTTTAATAGATAAAACAACGACAATCTAAATAAGCATGGAAAAATGGGATAAAAGAGGGACTCGCGCTGGCCAGAATCAATGCTACTGGATCCAGATCATGCACCATGGAATTGGCTGTACTGCCGCAGAAGAAGGTATCCTTATGTTTGGAATTACAACACAACGCACAAGAGCGATGCCAACTCATGAGTGTGCATGCAGCAGTGGAAGTTACTAGCAGCATCCAATAAGACTGGATACGTATGAGCATTGGGTGACGAGAATAAATAGAGCTAAGGTGCTCAAGGAGATGTGGTACAGGATTTCTACAATTCATTGTTATTCAGCTGAATAAAGACCTGGCTTTCTTCGACGTCATTTGAATTGCATGATAAAGGCTAGCGTCTTGTTTTGACTTTTGCTTCTCGCTTTCTCGTATAAGACAGTTCAGACGGAAGAAGCCAATCGATCTCGACATTAACCCTATTCAGGGATATACATTTTTGACTCATAATAAGCCATCGCTCAAGTTAGTTACTCTCTCGGGTTTCTCGGATTCACAAGGCAGCTGAACAGTGACCGCTGTCCACCAGTACGAATACAGGTGTGCCGTCATTGCGCACGTGCCTCGACGGGATTGGCATTCCTACACTTTCCGAGCGACACACTTGTTAGAAGCAAGTTCCCCAAGTTTCTCACGGGCGACAGCTTGTTAGTGGGCGTTTTGGGCGTGGACTTGGACAGTCTTCTGACCCCTTGCGCAACGACGGACAGTGACAATAAGCCGCAAGCCGCAAGCCACATGCGAGTCACACTGACGTTTGACGTTTTAAAACTCCGCCCGTCATCTGCCCGCCAGATTCAGGTCGAACCGGGCTTATCGACATCGACGTCGACGTCAACCGCTGGACATCCCGATTTCTCAGCGGGATTTTTGTTGTGGAACTCCGCTTCCTCTTCCCCTTCTCCGCCCGCATCGCTGCCACACAACTCTTTTCTCCGACCCTACTACCCCAACTAAGCTCAGCTCAGCTCTTGATACCTTGACCTTGACAGGTTGTTGACCAGATCAGACCACGGCGCTGGGGTTTTACTTGCTTGCGCCTCCCCGCCAGCGTTCACGCTCCCCCGTGCATTATCCCCCCGGGAAGTCTCGGTGTCGCAGCCAGTTGTCGACCAGGGTCGAGCGTTTAACGCATCAAATTCAGACACATCTGCTCACGGCCCAGCCGGAGCTGCCCCAGACACTAGAACCTTCTTCTGCGCCTATCAGTCATCCGGCCACCCTCGCCAAGTCCGATCGCATTCGGGGGCACGGCATACGGCGCTCACATCCTCCGACCGTCCGTCCACTCGCCCTGTACATCGTACTCCGTGCCATACCGTTGGTCTACCCAAAATACCACTATATTCGGACTCAGCTAAGCGGAACGCGGACTCAGATTGCCACTCGTTCTAGTCGCCTCGCCCCAGTCGTACACATTCTTCGTCATCTTTCTTTCTCGAGCAGTCGACTATCTGTCCACTGCCCACTGTCCACTGTCCGTCCGCTGCCCGCTGTTTCGTCCACTTTCCGTTCAAATTGTCCGCAGACCACTGTTGTCGTCATCATCTTCGGCGCCGACGGCTGCCTCCCCCGCGTCCACGTCCACCCACTTCACTACCGTTCCAGTAACGTCAGAACGTCAGGGACCTCTACCCTCAACCCCTACATCTCTCGCCACCAGCCACAACTTACCTACCTGCCTCTTATCCCTCCGTCAGGTACCGGGGGGCTTGGCAACTTGGCTCAGCCTTTCAATCCCACTGTCTGCACTGCCTTGCACTGAAACTGCGCTGGAATCTACGGCACTCGCCTGTGCCGGACAAAATCTGCATAATCTGCCCGCTATCTAAGCATTATTATATACACCCACCGGACTCAGACACACAGACACGCCCGCGCACAAGTCCGCTCGCTGGCTGCCGACCACATCAGGGTAGATTGACCTGCGACGCCTTCCGCCAGGCACCGGCTTTTCACACGCGACTGACTGTTTATGCCAAGTTGGCCTCAAGCCATCATCTTATCCCTGAGACGAGACGACGACACTTGCTTTTTTCCCCGTCGCCCGCTCGCCCGCTTCCGAAACCTTTCTTCACTCCTTACTTTTGGCCTCCTCACAGCCAACCCGTCTTGCCCCTCCCCCTCATCCCCGGCAGCTCTAGTGGAGTACTTCGATCTAATCTAGGGTCAGACGGCAAATTCATCCCTATTACACCAAGACTCCAGGACACCAGGACACAAGGCACCGACATCGACTAATTCTCTGTCCTCAGGCTGGCATGTGAGGCTGGTCTTCAGCGCGTCGGATCCCACGAACTATGTCAACCATCACTACACCTGGGTCCCACAAGGGCTCCAGAGTCCTCGCGTGTGTCCTCTGCCAGCATCGCAAGATCAAGTGCGACCGCAATACTCCCTGTTCCAACTGCATCAAGGTGCGTCATATATCCATATATACTCGCGCTGCTTTGAAGCCTTGTCTCAATCACTATGTACCACCATCTCCACCTCGACGTTTCCTTTCTCCCCCGTCTCATCTCGTCTCTCGCGCCGTGCCTCAGGCGTCGTGATTGCTCCCCACTCCTTCATGCCGGGAATCATTATGGCCCACACAACTCACCACGCTCCTAGGCAAACGTAACATGTACCCCAAGCACACCAGCGCCGGCGCGGAAACGCCGGCGCCCAAACCAAGACCTCCAAGAGCGACTGGCTCGATGTGAGCACCTGCTCAAGCAATATGCAGATGGTTCCGTGCCCTCCCCGACGTCTCAAATGCCCCAGATGTCCTCCCGCGATGACTCGCAATCGGATGTTTCGGCAACTACCCCAACGGGGTCTGAATCACAGCTGCCACAACTCAAGTGGAAGCCGGCCGGGAAAATGGTCAAAGACGACGGAGGTGTCCGATTTATGGATAGCTACCTGTGGGCAAGTATCCATGAGGAGGTGGGTGATGCTCCCGATCCTGTACCGTCTCGATCGCCGAAACTAACCCTACGCCTTCCTTTCAGCTTCAAGCCATGAGAGATATCGTCGACACCGACGATCCCGAAGAATGCAGTGTCCTCGGGTCCGATGATCTCAGTCCAGACCCCAATGTTGACCTCCTGCTCCCGAGCGACGGCCCCACCCGGAGCATCGAGGATCTGCAGCCTGACCCCGTGCACATCTTCAGACTATGGCAGTTATTCCTGGACCGCGTCAACCCTTTAATGAAAGTAATCCATGTACCTTCAGTGCAGCCATACGTTATGGACGCGGCCACCAATATGGACTCCATTCCCGTCGTCTATCAGGCGCTTCTCTTCTCCGTTTTCACCATGGCTGTCGTCTCCCTATCCGAGCCTGAGGCCATACAGATGCTTGGAAGTACCCGCGACGATGCTATTCGACGATTTACCATGGGCACCAAGGTTGCCCTTCAAAAGTTCAACTTCTTGAAGAACTATGACATGATTGCTCTCCAGGCCCTGCTGTTATACCTGGTAAAGGAACACTACCCTGCGTACACTAGTCACCCTGCTGACCCCTCTGCTAGTTCTCTCTCCAGAACCGCTATGACCGACACGCAGCCTGGATTCTCAGTGGCATGATTGTTCGAATTGCCCAGAAGATGGGCTACCACCGCGATGGCGACGACCTTCACCTAACACCCTTTGAAACCGAGATGCGAAGACGAATGTGGTGGCAGATAATACTACAGGACGCCAAGAATGCTTTAGTTTCGGGACTCAGCAACTCTATGCTACCCAGTCACTGGGATACTAAAATGCCCCAGAACGTCAACGATGCAGACTTGTTTCCGGGGTCCACCGAGCCCCTTCAGCCACGCGAGGGCCCTACCGAGATGGCCTTTTGTCTCATGGGATACCAAATTGCCCAGTTCCTGGTCAGCGCTGACTTTCTCCATGGGTCCCCTGGCTTCGAAGCTGCCATCATGGGCATCTCGGAAGATCAACCGTTCCCCTGGCCGCAGATCGAGAGGTATCGCGAACTTGTGACAGACCTTGAAAACAGATTGCACGAAGTCGAGATTCGCTACATCGACGCCAGTGCGGGACCAGCCCATGTCGCCGCTCTTTCTATACGGCCAATGCTCATTAGCAAGATGAAGGAGATGTTGGTGCCAATGAGAGAGCAACCCGAGTGGGGGACAGAAATCCTCAATTCGCAGGATAACCTGTTCAAGATCTTCATCATGAATAATGAACACGGCACCAACGCTTACGAAGTGATGGAACATGCTGGGTTCATTTGGTTCAATAAGCTTCATTTTCAGCTTGACATATTCGCCGTCATGACTGGACAACTCTGTCATCGTGTGACGGGTACCCTCGTGGACCGGGCTTGGAGCCTCATCGAGAAGATTTACCACTTTCACCCAGAGCTTTTTGACATGAACCAGAAGGCATATGCAGCACAAGCACAGCTCGTCCTAAAGGCGTGGAAGGCTCGCGAAACAGCTCACACACAGGCCGGACGAAACCTCGATCTCCCAGCATTCATCTACCGCCTACGTGAATACTCGCCCACCGAGTCCCGTGGCTCCGAACCGCCTCCTCAGACATCTACCATCCAGCTTCCGACATCATCAGCGCATGTGACAGATATGGATCAATTTTTGGGGGGCTACTTGGATGTCTCGTCGTTGAACTGGGATATGAACTGGGACGCAAACAACGTACAGAGTCAGATACCCACAACCCTGTTTGGGGGATTCGGTATGGGGGGCATCAACTAACCTTGCAACGCAAGTGTTGGCATGGCGATTATGATTTGAGAGATACTCTATAAAAAAAATACATGGCGAGACGACTTCGAGGCGACGGGAACTCCCAACTGGCATTGGTTGTAACATTATAGAGTGATAGGAGGGGGGCGTCTGGGTAGATAGATGGTTGTCAAGAGTTCTTTTACCGCGACCTAATTCGATGACCACGTTCTGGGACGGAAGGAGTCATGTAGTTTCGTCGCAACTTAACAAATGCACAATTACCACTTGACACCAGGCTTCTTATTATGTTATTGATTTGAGTCTAATTGAGTATTGCTAGGTCCAGTAGCCCAATCAGGGGGGCATCACATAACATCCAGCCAATCATAGAGTACCTACTAACTGAGCGCTTAACTCTAGGAATACTTTTAGTATATAGGTTAGGGATAGGGGTTGAAGGTTAGTTAGGGGTAGAGTTAGGGATAGTATTAGGATTAAGGATAGGATTAGTATATAGAATGTATTTTAAAAGATTTCATTAGAGTAGGTTATGATTGCGATTAATCAATGAGGAAGCTTTAGTAGGCGACAATGTGGCACGTTAGACTGCATCTCCATTGACCTTTGTCACTGCCTTTCGCTGCTCCTCTTTGCGCTCCTGCCAATGAACGATCACTTGTAGACAACAGGAAGGGAGTAAAAATAGGGCGAAGAGGAGAAGGAGAAAGAATATCATGATGGCGGTAAAGGAGCTGTCAACGCGCCGCACCGAAGGGTGAGCGGTGGGTGATGGTGACGAAGCCATGGTCACAAGCGGTTGGAAATGAGATTGATCAAAGATATGGATGTCTGTGTGACAGGGAGACTCCTTTTATGGACGAGAGCTCTTTCGTTGTTGTTGGAGGTTACATGAACGTGCTTTGCCGGGACGGGAACATGAGGTAGTTCCCGATGAGAACAATGGAACAAAGGAGTCTAACGGGAGCTTCTTTGTGGATAAGGGAGGCGAGGCAAGACGTTTTCCGGTTCGCGAAGGCACCAAGTCCTGTACAAACTGAACTCCATAGCATACATGCAGACCACCAAAGAGCAGCCGTAAGAGTGTCACTATTATTTGCTTGCCCAATATGCGGGGGATCATCACCCGAGGCGGCCTAGAAAAGTGAATGAAAGCCAGAATTACAGCTCAGCTGTTGGATTGCTATTTCATTAGATCTTCCTCAGGCAGTGGTCTTCTAATCGTCAAGACGAAACAAACACTGTCGAACCTTGGGGTCACAAACTAGAGTGTGATCCAGATGTTTTTATTTTATTTTATTGATGGTTATTCTGAAAACATGGAGCCTATGTCTGGATCAGACTTGTCGCCTCCTGATTCTTCCTCAGCCTCGGCCGTCTTCTCTACTAGCACTAACGAGGTCCTCTTCTTCTTGCGTAGAACCCGGCGGTGCGCGGCACTCTTGAGGTGCTTCTCCCAGGCCTCCTCCGTCATCAGCACCGTGTGGCAGACCTCGCACATGCGTTTGCAAGGCGTGGCTTTAGGCGCTGGATTGGATACCTGGGTCAGGACTTCGTGGGCGAGGGGTGACAGGTCTACGGGCGGGGCGCGGGCCTCCCCGTTGAGGAACTGGCTGGCCAGCTTGACAGCAGGCTCGACGACGTTGTCCTTGTAGGACGAGACGTCGGTACTATCAAGGAGGTAGAGGCTGTTTATAGCATCAGGGCCGATGTCGCAGAGGCGTGGGATCTGTTTTAGCCTGATCCACCGGGTCTGGTACACGGCATATCGCCGTGTCGCCGTCTTCATCTCCTCAAGGGCAGCCTTCTTTAGGCGATCCGTCTCGGCTTGATCCTGGCCTTCGTCCACTGCTTCCAGGTACGGCTCAAACTGCTTGTACCCAATCGATTGCCATATTCCCTTGGTCATGTCCAGTCTATTGTCCGCGACGTCCTTCTGCCGCTTGAATTCAAAGAGCTCTCGAACCTCCGGCAACAGCCCGCCATCCACCATCTTATCCACCCGGCTATCAAGGCGAGCACGCAGAACCTCGCGCTCCGAGTACACCCAGAACAACAGGTTTTGCCACGTCTGCTGATCTGTGGGATCCTGCTGCGCAACTTCCTTGCGCGCCTGTTGCTCGGCGTAGTGGTCGGAAGCGCGCTTGCCGGTGCGCAGGTAGATCTCGAGGGAGCGTTGGATCTTGCGGCGGTCGTTAGGGTGCCATCGGTCGGCCATGACGGGGTCGACTTTTCGCAACTCGTGGAGCATGACTTCCCCCGACTCTCGTAGAATGGGGAACGACTTGGAGGTATCCATCTCCAAGTCGTCCAGGATGACCTCTTTGAAGAGGAGTGGGTCGACATAGTATTGTGAGCCTCCTACAAGAATGGGCAACCGTCCTCGACTGCGGATCTCTCGTATTACTTGATTGGCCTCTCGCTTGAAGTCGTCGACGTCCCAGGGGGTTTCGTCCAAGGAGATATGGCCGAGGAGGTGGTGGGGGACTCCACGCTGCTCGGCGGGGGTGATTTTGTTGGTGATGATGGGGAGGCCGTTGTACAGCTGCATCGCGTCGGCATTAATAATCTCGCCGTTCAGCCTGGTCGCCAGCTCAACGGCTAGCTGCGCGCATCGTCAGAACGGAGATGTAGATGGGCGGTATCCAGTAGTTGTGACTCGTACCTCGGATTTGCCTGTGCCTGTAGAGCCCAGAACGACCACAAGGGGTTCTGTAGGGGGGGTTCGAAGAGAGGCCATTGTAGAAACATTGCGCCCGAGAACCGATCTCAGGCGACTGAACATGAAGGTCGCCAGGCCATCAACAGCGCATCAGCACCGCGTTGCGCATCGTGTGGGACCAGATGTGTGAGGTTATCTCGGGAGAGCTCCGCAAATGGCAGGGGTCCTCTCCATCAAGATTTCAAGAAGCATTGGCTGGTTCTAGAAGAAAAGCGGACGAGGTGTTGCGTCGCGCCGGGAAAATTGCGGCCACCTAAGGGAACAACGAGCGGACAAGGCCCCCAGAAACTGAAGCCCCTAACAATTACGGCCGAAGCCGGTGGGGTGAGCTCCCAGAGTGCTGAGTGGTGAGTCGCGCTTGGGGGCTTGGGCACTTGCCCCTTGGAGAGGTCACGTGTCCCGAGAGTTGGCCACATTTCAGCTCACGAGCTCAAGTTCGAGGATTAAGCCAGATCACACTGTTCCCCAGCTCTCCTTAATAATCCCCATCGATCCCTTCGCAACTGTGCCTGAGCTCTACAAGCTCGGCTTCCTCTTCTTTCTTTCTTCCCTCCTTGGATGAATTAGTCCAATTCTTCTTTTCTCCCCCCCCCCTTCGCCACCGTCACCATGAGTTCCCGTAAGTTGTTCCCCATCGCGTCGTTCCCCTTGGCGCAAAGCTGTCGCAGCCCTCGCGAGCTTGCCAGGTGGTCGTTCGCGCACCACCACCAGACTCGACGAGATGCGCGCAATTGACGCTCCCCTCGCGACGTGGCGCCCGGTGACATTGAAGCTGACGTGATGTGACCGACAGTTCGATTCCTCGATCTGGTCAAGCCGTTCGTGCCGTTCCTCCCTGAGGTTCAGCAGCCGGAAACCAAAATCCCCTTCAACCAGAAGTTGATGTGGACGGCCCTGACCCTGCTCATCTTCCTGATTATGAGCCAGATGCCCCTATACGGCATCGTCTCTTCCGACAACTCGGATCCCCTATACTGGCTGCGAATGGTGATTGCGAGTAACCGTGGAACTCTCATGGAGCTGGGCATCACCCCCATCATCTCTTCGGGCATGGTTTTCCAGCTCCTCGCTGGTACTCACATGATTGATGTCAACCTTGACCTCAAGTCGGATCGCGAGCTGTACCAGACCGCTCAGAAGCTCTTGGCCTTCATCCTGTCCGCCGGTACAGCCACCGTCTACGTCTTCAGCGGCCTCTACGGCCCTCCTTCCGACCTTGGCGCTGGTATCGTCTTCCTCCTGATTCTCCAGCTGGTTATTGCTGGCATGATCGTCATCCTGCTCGACGAGCTCCTCCAGAAGGGCTACGGTCTCGGCAGCGGTATTTCTCTCTTCATTGCCACCAACATCTGCGAGTCCATCATGTGGAAGGCCTTCTCCCCCACCACCATCAACACTGGCCGTGGCCCCGAGTTTGAGGGTGCCGTCATCGCTCTCTTCCACCTCCTCATGACCTGGCCTAACAAGCAGCGTGCTCTCCAGGAGGCTTTCTACAGACAGAACCTGCCCAACATCTCGAACCTCCTGGCCACCATTGCCGTCTTCGCCGCCGTCATTTACCTCCAGGGCTTCCGTGTCGAGATTCCCGTCAAGTCGTCCCGCCAGCGTGGTGCCCGCGGTTCTTACCCCGTCCGTCTCTTCTACACCTCCAACATGCCCATCATGCTGCAGTCCGCTCTTTCCTCCAACATCTTCCTCATCTCTCAGATGCTTTACTCTCGCTTCTCTGAGAACCTCCTCGTTCGTCTTTTCGGTGTCTGGGAAGCCAAGGATGGTTCTTCGCAACTCCACGCCGCCTCTGGTCTGGTCTACTACATGTCTCCTCCCTTGAACCTGAAGGAGGCTCTCCTCGACCCTATCCACATGTCTGCCTACATCGTCTACATGCTTGGTGCCTGCGCTCTCTTCTCCAAGACCTGGATTGAGGTGTCTGGCTCCAGCCCCCGCGATGTTGCCAAGCAGCTCAAGGACCAGGGTCTTGTCATGGCTGGCCACCGCGACCAGAGCATGTACAAGGAGCTCAAGCGTATCATCCCCACTGCGGCCGCCTTTGGCGGTGCCTGCATTGGTGCGCTCTCTGTCACCAGCGATCTCCTCGGTGCTCTCGGCTCCGGTACCGGTACTCTCCTTGCTGTCACGTAAGTTGTCATGTACTCAGCATGAATTCTGGAAAACAGTCGCTAACTAGTCGCAGTATCATCTACGGTTACTTCGAAATCGCTGCCAAGGAGGGTGACATGTCCAGCATGAAGGGCATGGTCATGGGCTAACCATTGACGGTTACAAACCAATGATAAAGCCATGCCTAACTGGCTCTGGCCATTGGGGTCCGGGAAGAGAGGGACCAATGTGTATCAACAGAAAACAGAAAGAAGAAGACGAGAGAAAATAGTCAGATGAGGTTTTTCTTTTTCCTTTGCAACCAAAAATAACGGGAGTCGGGGAGGTGAGGTCAATTTGGGTTGGAAAGTGCATTTGGGCGGCGATCTAGGGCTGTCAAGATGAAAAACCAAGTATCGTGTCGAGCTGTCTTCATGGGTTAATTACCATAGTTTGGGGAGAGGGTGTCGCCATGACGGGAAGGCCTTCTTGAGGAGGCCGTTGTGAACAAGCTCCATTGTACCTATAGGACTATTTATGAATGACAGAAATTAATGCTATGTCAGTGTGCGGTGTGTTTTGAACATGAGGTGTGAGTGCTGGTATCCAGACCTTAGGTAACATTGTGATGATGCGGTTGGTTGTCACAGAGTGAGGGTGTTTATGGATGGGTGTGCCGGGCAGAGCTGCAACTAATTGATTGATGAATATGGCCATGCGAGTGTTCTTTTCAACGCAGCATGTGTTGATGTGACAGCCGAGCTGAGGTGACATTGAGATGGAAAAGATAAAGATGTGATGGGTTTGTGTAGGGTAACACAGATCAGGGTCAGGAGTGTCAGCGGTTGAAATGGTTGGCTACATACATGCACAGACGATATACAAACTTGAGGCTGACCGATGGCCTTGATGAGAGAACTTGTCCTGCTGACGCAAAGTCAGGCAACCCGAGAAGAGGGGGAGAGCGAGGAAATCATTTACCGTGATGTAACGCGATTCGACGCCATCGAGACGGTGAGTAGAGAGGCCAGTAGGGAGACCGGGTTAACGTCGACGTAGATTGGATATCCTCAATAGGTTTCCGGGATACTTGTATTCGTGCGTATTCAGCCCTGGCAATCGCATGGCAGACAAACGTGACACTGCTGTGTGTGAGTCTTTGTCTTGTTCCATCTCGACCGAGAAATCCGTGTTGGTTCGCGTGCCCCTTCGGCGGCTCCGAGATAGGCATCCCGATGCCAAATCCAGTTGGCCGGTCGTGTGTCTCGGGGGACCTTTGTAAGGGCAACGGGGCCGCCCCCTCCTAAAGCAGGTCCAGGACGGAGCAGGAGCCTCTGTCGAATCAACTGACGGAGATTACAATTGTGCAATCAATCAATCCATGTTGATGCTCCCGGCCTTGCAGCAGTCACTCGGAAGGAGGACAAGGATCCCGGACGGACGCGAGACCAACGGAACGAGAGGTATTACTGAAGAATCGTCGATGGCGATTGGCTGGGTGCAAGGTGCTGCTCATGCAGTGTGCTCTGCTGCAAGCAACAGGCGGCAAGCGAGCAAGCATCGAGAGCAGGCATTAATGCATCGAGGCATCACGCGGCAGCTCGGAAGATGCCTATCACACCGAAAGTGTGGGGCTTCTTTTCTCTATTCCCCAGATGGGATCTTGGGCGGTCGTAATGTCAACGCTGCCTTTGCACAGCTTATAGGATGAGCTGAATAACATCTCTCATGGACAAGGGAGAGTGAGGTAGATTGGCATGCAAGACAAAAGGCGGGGGGGATTGTATCACCACATGTTGACCTGATCGGTAGTCTAGTCCCTACTGCTGTTCTACCCCACCGCACTCTTGCAAGTCACATCCCTCAGCCTTCGGAGCATAATATTCATGTATCATAGTAACTCATTTATGCACCTAGAGAATTACTGATGTCTCTCTATTGTCCGAGAACAGCTTCTCTGATCCCTTGCGCCGACGACGTCTTTTTGCAAATGTGATTATTAGCTTGGCGCAGGAGGCTGCTCTTTTTCAGGCGACGCGGTCTGCTCAAGGTCTTTATCCGTCAAAGCAACCCCCATTTTTTGCAGTTCGTCCAGCAAGTATACCGGTGCCCCTGTATGCACCAAGATCTGATACTCGCCATGTGCAATCTGGTACCGGTAGTTTCCTGGCCCGTAAATCTGATTCATGGCTGCAATGAAGCGTTCGGGGTTCAAGATGTACTCCGTGCGGATTCCATGGCTGAAGACTTGGTTCCGGTTGATCTGATTTCCTCTTGGATCATATGCAGGATCCATTGTAGGATATGGTGAGCGGTAGGTCTTCGGAACACGCGGAGAGGTCGCGGAAGGACGTTGTAGATATTCCGGGGTAGAGGGCGAAGCCGGCTGGTCAGGATGGTTCATTGTGTTTAGTACTTGGCAACACGGAGGAGACACCGGAAGCCATATATAGTTACAATCCCAACTACAGGAGTACGAATTAGTGATTTAGACGACTAGATGACGGACAAACAACCATCGGCTCTTGTGGTGGTTTGGGAACAGCTTGTACTTAATAAGGGTCTGCGTCGAATATTACTTAGTAGGTATACGGAGATGACAAACCAAGGCTGGAAGGGAATACAGATCAACGATTCTCAAACCACTGAGCAGCTTCAGTACCAGAAACTCCATTGCCCGCCAGGTCGGAGAGCACAAGTCCGGAAAGCCACCTCGACCGGGCAATGGCTGGCGGATTGTTGCTACTGTATCTACGATATGCGAGCCCGTGCGACGAAAACAAACCCAAAAACAATGACAAACCGCAAGTCGTTGACCAAATTAGTACAGTAGCTGCAGCGGTACACGTTGTTGCAGGGAATAGGGAAGAACGAGTCAATGGCTGGCCCGGGCTTTTCCAGTGATAAACCCAGCGACCGGGAAGATGCCTGCTGGGTGTGAATTGGGCGGAAACGCCTATTCACACGAGCGAAATGGTGAATTCCCGGCACCTGGAAGTTGCAGAATGATGGATGAGAGGGATGGAGACGATGTTACCGGCGGGTTCTCATTGGGAATGAGTGGTGCAACCCGCTGTAGCACACTCACTGCAGCTGCGAAGATGGATCGGAGAGCGAAACGAGAAGTGGAAACGACAGAGACGAGGAGCCGAGCCGAGCCCAGGGCGAGTTGAGATCGCCATGCGCCCCCTGGCAGCGCGATAAGAGCTGTGGTCTAGGTCTAATATGCTATCGTACATCCGTAAAGGTAGGAGAGTGTTCGGGACAAGATTGTGTCCGTGAGGAGCCGGCGGTGAGAGCTGGAGTCAGTCAGAATTTACTGGGGGGTTGGAATGGAATCCTTGTCCGAGTTGGATCGATCATGTCCAGGGTGTTTGCGTGCGAATACTCGCGTGTGTAGGCTGCCCGTACTTCGTACAATCTGTCGCAATTGCCCACGAGCCGCAGCGGCCAGGCGCAACAGCTCTGACGGGCGCGGAGCTCACTCCATTCCTTGTGGGGACAGAGGGAATGGATGCTGGCTGCTGTGGAGATGTTGCACCTTGTGACCTGTGAACCGGGGAACGGCATGCCGTTGCGTGCAGTGCCTGGCTTGCTTCAAGGCACAGACAGGTGACATGGCGAGGAGATATGTTTGACAGAGTAGTACGGACAGGGAAAGCTGAGTTGAAAGACAAAAAGCAAAGTCATGGGAGGTGAGGTCTCAGTCGACGGGAATGAAGGCAGACAATAGCGGGTTACGCCGCGGTTACACGAGCAAGGGGACAGGCGTCGCAACGTCTCACTCGGATATTTATTTCAATGGTAGTACGTGCTTTTTAATCCGGCATTTCGAGCAGATTGCGATGGAAGCGCGCCATAACACGATCAGATCAACAAGAGGGCATCAGCGTCGAACCCTTGTTAGTCGACAGGCAGCTTCTTAGTGACCTGACCTGACTGGCCTGCCATACTGCGGTATGCCTGCCATGCACCGGCCTCCACTCCGCCCGCTGCGTTGCCAAACCCTGCAGGAGTCGAGTTCGTCTGGTCCGGAGCAGCCTGTCAGCATGCATCGTGGGGATCGTGTGGGGTCGTGGGCTCTGGCGGAAGACACACTCAGAGCTGCGATGCTGGAACGCGCTAAATAAGACTAAGACTGAGCGCAGCGCTGGCTGGCCTTGTTTTCGCCGAGCGAGGTTCAACAGCTGGAACGCGACCTGGAAGGACTCAAGGCTGTAGACAGGGAAGCATCGGCTTCGTGGAATGGAAGCTGGGATAGTGGAGGTGTAGGTAGTCTAAGAAGAGGTCATGCTCGTCGTCGGGTTGGAACCTGGGGGCTGTGGTGGGACCGGACCTAACAACATCTCGGGTACACAACGCCTCTGTTCTGAGGCGCACGCTACCGCCTCGGTCACTACAATGAGGGCCGTTTTCTCTTGTGCCACCTCGGGCCAAGAGGACTGCCATTGATGTCTTTGTGTGTTGGTCGGAGGCCGAGATTCGGGAGGGTGAGAGAACGGGACGCAAGGAAAAAGGAAGCAATTTGTCCGTCGTTTGTCGAGATGCTGTCAAAAGTGTCAATCTGTCCCGCCGTGGCTGGGCTGTAGTGGAGATTCGCAGCTGGCATTTGGTCTGATTCCTCTCTTTAATTCTCCCCGTTCCTCTCCCTCTCTCACGGCCGTTGCCCCGAGCCTGTGCCCAGCTTCCGAGACAAAAGGTCGAGAGCTAAGAGGGGCGCCGTTGCGGTACCTGGGTCAATGCCCACCGCTAGGGCGAACTACGAGATCTCGAACAGTCGTAATTTTTTCCTTTCTTTTCTCCGGCGATCCCTCTCTCACACGAGGGACGAGGCGCACCGAGGCAGCGGGCTGGTCCAGGCTCTCTGTTTAATTAGACGCACCCCTCGCGCTTTTGTGTGTCTGCCCATGCTGCCGGTTCTCGACCGACAAAGACTCACGCATTGTTGCAGCGCGGGATGAGGCTCGGCGAGAAACTGGGATGGGGATGACGCAAACACGGGGGATGACGTCTTGATGGGGTTTGTGGTGCGGTTGCTCAACGATTCACTCGTTGATGAATCATGAGCAGCAGAACCTAGGCACCGGGCCAAAGCGTCGCCAGCGCAGGCTAGCAGAAGACTCATCTGCAACGCATCCTTATCGCGCGGCGTGCTACCGTATAGTATAGTAGCATTCTGATAAAGCCGTAGTAGTGCTGGGCGTAACGGCTTCTTTGAGGAGGACACTACCGTCGTCCTCTGTCCGCTGCCATGAACCTTGCGATGCGTGCGTTTTCTGCAGCTGCACAACAGGCCAACCCGGCCCGGGGATCTGAATGGGCGGAGAGCGGTTTCCGCGATGCACGCGCACATGGAGCACATCATCTGTCATGCCTCAGCTCTGTCCAACGGCGTTTACAGGCCGCGCATTCTTTCTTTTATACTAAACTTAGGGTTTAATTGCTGCGCAGTCGTGGCAGTTGCTTGCAGGGCACACCAGACCAGGCCGTGCAACTTTAGACTGGCTTCAATGTTATTGGAGTGCCTGCTGGGAAGAAGACTTGACTCCATCCCATCCCATCCCATCCATTGCTCCGCTCCACCGCCAATGACTAATATCACCTTGGTCGGTAGTAGGTGTAGGGATTGACCTAACCGTGGACAGGGAAAATCCTAAAATTTGCCTGGCCTTACTTTTGGTAATGTCTATTCATGTAAGAACTATGAATCTTTTCTACCGGTGAACAACTTCATCTCGTAACCTAACCTAACCTAACCTAAAGACAGCCCTGAGACTCAGCCCAAAGACTTGAAGTGGACCCCCGTCTCTGACAGAGCTGGCTCATCGTACTGTCGCTAATCCATACTGTGCATCGTAGCCTCGTAGGCCCTGCCGTAGCTTCGTGACGGCCCCACCCGGATGGCTTCCCTAGACGCTGTCGCAGAGTTCTAACTTCTAAAGGCTTCCTGCAGTCAGTGAATGAGTGGGCGAGTGGGTGACTCTTTGGCAAGGGAGGCAGAACCCATGACGACCGACCTGGACGACCTGGGCACCTTCTCAAAGTTCCCACACCCACTCCCAGTCAGTCGCCCACCCCATCCTAGCCAACTCGCTTTCGGCCTGGTGCTGGCCTGGCTCCTCTTCTTGTTCGCTCTGAGACGGACAATCGTAGACATCTTTCTTCTTCCATCCTTCTCCCTCCCCCGAACTTCACATCCGGGTTGCATTTTTTTTCGGTCTCTAAATCATTCTTTATTTGCTTTGATCCCCCCTTCCGGCTCTCTTGACGCTCTTCTTGCTCTCTTCCCCGGGCCCTCTCCAACGGATCGGTCTTGTTCGCTGGGAGGAAGACCAATCGACTGACGAATTACCGGGATACTGCGACAAGCCCTTCCAGACGCAGGACTCGGACAGAAACCCCGGATTGCGAGTTGGGAACCGGCGAACTCGCGCATTGAGCATTGGCATTGGCGAAAAGCGCCTCGGTTCTACGGCGATCACGCCACATCGACTTGGAGTTGGGTCGCTGGTGACTGCTAGGACGGACTGTCGACGGAGGCCGGATACTGCGTCTTGCCCGCCGGGATCGCTGCTTTTCTCGCCCCCAAAGCCCATCACAAAGCCCCTACGCCACCTCCGCCTCCACTCCGGTGCCGCGATTGTCACAATTGTCGTCGAAGCTCTCCGCGAGCATTTTTCATCCTCCGTTAGGGTTGCCCTAATTACCAAGGCCAATAACCCGAATTGCCGCCCCTACTCGATTCGAGCGCATTTTCCCTCCCGTCGCCGCCTCTCCTCGTGAGGAGAGCTTTGATGCTCTCGCTCGTCACGTCACCCATTCGCCATCATGGGTGGTTTCGCCCAGTGCGGGTCGCCAGTATGGCGCGCCGATGATTTCACCGTTTGCTTCCAGCAAGAGTTCGTGCTCCCATCCCTCCCTGTTCCCTCGTGTCTGCCGCTTGCTAACTCGGATTTTTGCGCCTCACAGTTACCTCAAGGTTCTTTTCCCTCTAATCGCCCTCTTTATCTCCTTTGCGAAGCTCGCATGGTCCGGAATTGCACGCGCTCGCAGATCCCGGTCCGCCTCTAAGGCTAGTTATAGCCAGCTTTCGGGTAACGACCAACACCATAGCCATACCGATCTACCCCCGGACCGAGCAGAAGAATCCGACGACGACGATGGCATGGAAATCAACGGCGGTCGCCTCGCCCTCGTCAAGACTACCACCCGTGGATCCATAGTCCAGGCCGATTCACCTCCCGGCCAGAACATATCACAAGTCATCGAGGAGCTCGCTATTTGCGGACTAGTCGCAGTCAACGCGATTACCCTCATCAGTGGCGCCTACATCCACCGTGGTTTCGCCCCTGCCGTCGCTGGCCTGGTCACTTGGATATACGTTCTCATTCTTTCGACCCTGCGCCTCTTTTCCAGCAACACGAAATGGAGAATTCCTCACCTCTGGAATCACACCGCCACCCTTTATGGCGTCAATTGGGTTCTCACCATATTCGTCTTCCGCTCCGTCATAATATATCCTTCATCGAAACTCTCCCAGATCCTCGTCATTGTCGAGTTTGCTCTGGTCACTCTGCTCTTTGGCATGGCGATGACCACTAGAAAGGGCAACAAGACAGTTTTGTTGGAGTGGGAGGATGGAATTGAGCCTTCTCGTGAGCCCCTCGCGAGTTTGCTCTCTCTTGCTGTATTTGGCTGGGTCGATGCCATCGTCTGGCGTGGCTGGAAAAACAGTATGGAGATGGAGCATGTCTGGAATCTTCTGCCCAAGGACAAGGCTGCTGCCGTTATTGCCGACTATCGCCAAATGAAGAGGACGGGATCGTTGGCATGGCACCTGCTCAAGTACTTCAAGAGCATGCTCTTTGCCCAATGTTTCCTAGCCTTTGTCGCTGGGTTCTTTACCTTTGCGCCTACCCTTCTCCTGAAGGCGATTCTAGAGTATGTCGAAGAAGATGAGGACGAGAGGGCCCCACTCAATGTGCTCTGGCTATACGTTATTGGACTTCCCGTTCTCGACCTCATCCGTTCGTATTGCGACAATGCTGCTCTATGGATCGGCCGCAGGATTTGCATTCGAGTTCGAGCCATTATTATTGGCGACATCTATGCCAAGGCCCTTCGCCGCAAGGCCGCAGCCGGTAAGGACAAGATTCTTCTCGCTTCCAACGACGCAAAGCCCACCAAGGACGACGATCCCAAAGAAGGCACTATCAGCAAGATTAAGCGAGCCTTTAGCCTTAAGAAGGACAATAAGAAGCCCACGCCTGGCGATGCGGAATCTGCCAATGGTGTCAAGGATGCCAAGGCCAAGGACGAGAGCGAGGACGAACAGGCTAACCAGGGCACCATCATCAACCTGATGTCCGTGGACAGCTTCAAAATTGCCGAGGTTACCGCTTATTTGCATTTCCTCTGCGCTTCTGCCCCCACCCAACTGATTGTCGCAATTATTCTCCTCTGGCAGGTCATGGGCTTGAGTGCTATTCCTGGCCTCGTCGTCATGGTCTTCCTCTTGCCCATCAACTACGCCCTTGCCAGGGGTTTCAGTGCCACCTCCAAGGCCATTCTCGCCGCGACTGACAAGCGAATCAACGTCACCAACGAGGTTCTGCAAAACATTCGCATCATCAAGTACTTTGCCTGGGAACAGCGGTTTGGTCGCATCATTGGAGACAAGCGCGCAACCGAGCTCAAGGCCCTGAAATCCCGATTCATGGTTTGGGCTTTGGCTGTTGCCATCTGGAACTCTGTTCCTGTTCTCATCACGTTTTTCTCCTTCCTGGTGTTTACCGTGATCGAGAAGAAGCCCCTAGTCCCTTCCATTGCCTTCACAGCCATCTCGCTCTTCATGCTTCTACGTGTGCCCCTGGACCAGTTCGGCGATATGTTCGCGCACGTCCAGGAAACCAAGGTTTCGATCGACCGTGTTGAGGAGTTTCTGCAAGAGGACGAAACCGAAAAGTACGATCAGCTGGGCCTGGACAATGTGGACGAGGACGGTGTCAGGCGAATTGGTTTCAACAACGCTACTCTGATCTGGGGCGGCAAGGATACTGTGGCCGAGGATGGGTCGCGCGCTTTCCGCCTCATGGATTTGGATGTCAACTTCCAGCTAGGCAAGCTCAACATCATCGCCGGACCCACTGGATCTGGAAAAACGTCGATGCTCATGGGCCTCCTCGGCGAAATGACCCTGATGGAAGGCAAAATCTACTGTCCCGGTGGTCGCAGCCGCGAAGATGTCCGCCCTGACCCCGAAACCGGCCTCGCTAACACGATTGCGTACGTGGCGCAGGCTGCGTGGTTGGTCAATGCTAATATCCGCGACAACATCCTTTTCTCCACACCCTTCAACGAGCAGCGGTACCGAAGCGTTATTGTGGCATGTGCTCTCGAGCGAGACCTGCAGATTCTGGACAATGGCGACGAGACTCTAGTCGGTGAGAAGGGAATCACCCTCTCTGGTGGCCAGAAGCAACGAATCTCGCTTGCCCGCGCTCTTTACTCTTCCTCAGCTCATCTGCTTCTCGACGACTGCCTCAGTGCCGTGGACTCTCACACTGCCCAATGGATCTTCAGCAACTGTATTCGAGGCCCGCTGATGCGGAACCGCACTTGCATTCTCGTCACTCATAACGTACAGCTCTGTGTTCCCTCGTCTGACTATGTCGTGCTCCTTGATAACGGCCGAGTCGATATTCAGGGATCCTCGCAAGACGTCATTGCCTCTGGCAAGCTTGGCGAAGAAATTCAGAAGTCCCGTCCACCCTCCGTCAACCACTCGCGAGTTCCCTCTCGCGTCCCCTCAAGCGTTGGCGACGATGACACCATGGTAAACGGCCAAGGCGATGCCCTTGACGGTGTGGACAGCTCAAAGAACGACAATGCGAAGAAGAAGCGGAAGCAGGATGCCATGGAGGAAACCAAGGCGACTGGATCCGTTAAGTGGCCTGTTATGAAGCACTACCTCCAGTCTATGGGGCCCTGGTGGTTCTGGGTTGTGGCATTCTTTGTCTTCACCACACAGCAGCTCTCGGCGGTAGCAACTAACTTTTGGGTGCGAGAATGGGCAAACCAATACGTTGTAGAGAGCAACAACGAAACAAGTAAGAACATGTTCGCTTGGGGCTCCCGAGACCACACCTACTCGACCTCGACCTCGACGTTCTCAACGGCGGCATTCGCCAACGTTGCCAGACTTGGAAGCATTGGATCCAAAGGGTCGTCTGAATCGATCGACGGACAAACACTGTTCACTCATTATCCCAACGACACTACGCCAGAAGTTAATGTCATGTACTATCTCACGGTTCTTGCCGGAATAGGAGTGGCTGGAGCCTTAGCAGCCCTCTTTAGGGATCTCTGGTTGTTCCTGGGCTCGCTAACAGCCTCAAAGCGCATTCACAACCACCTCATTTCATCGGTTACTCGAGCCAGGTTCAAGTTCTTTGACGTCACACCTCTTGGACAGCTCATAAACCGCTTCAGCAAAGACCTCGAGGCCGTCGACCAGGAGATAGCACCCGTGGCTATTGGTGTGATCAGCTGTGGTCTCTCGCTCGTCGTGACCGTTGGTTTGATTTCTTACCTCACTCCCATGTTCCTTGTCGCCGCCTTCTTCATTGGCATTCTATTTTATCTCATCGCTGTCTTCTACCTCCGAGCGTCCCGCGATTTGAAGCGCCTGGAGTCGGTCCAGCGTAGCCCACTTTTCCAGCAGTTTGGCGAGACCCTCAGCGGCATGACGACGATCCGTGCCTACGGTGACGAGCGACGCTTCATTCGGGACAACTTGGAGAAGATTAATACTCAATCTCGACCGTTTATCTATCTGTGGGCCTGCAACAGATGGCTCGCTTTCCGGGCCGATTTGCTGGGCGATTTGGTTGCTTTCTTTGCGGGCGTGTTCATCATCCTCAGCATAGGCAAGATTGATGCTGGTGCAGCGGGTATCTCGTTGAGCTATGCACTAGGCTTCACCGAGAGCGTGCTTTGGCTGGTGCGACTCTACGCTATTAACGAGCAGAACATGAACTCGATGGAGCGAATCAAGGAGTACTTGGACGTGGAACAGGAGGCCGAGGCCGTGATCGAGGATAGCCGGCCGCCTGAGAATTGGCCTGGAAACGGTGCGGTTGAGTTTGTTAACTATACCACAAGCTATCGGGCAGAGCTGGACCCAGTCCTACGAGACATCTCACTCAAAATCAACCCAAGAGAGAAGGTGGGCATCGTCGGACGAACGGGTGCTGGCAAGAGCTCCCTAGCGCTGGCCATCTTCCGAGCGCTCGAGGCCGACAAGGGAACGATTCTGATTGACAATTTGGATATTGGCAAGATTGGACTTCAAGATCTTCGAGAAAACATCACCATCGTGCCCCAGGACCCGACCTTGTTCCATGGAACGATCCGAAGCAACCTGGATCCATTTGATATGTACTCGGATGAGGATATCTTTGCGGCGCTGCGTCGGGTGCAGCTTGTCGGTCGCGATGAGCAGACTCGAACTGGAACACAAATTCCCGGCTCCCCGACTTCGCCTAACTCAACAGCAGCGAAGAACAGAAACATCTTCTTGGACCTCACCTCAGCTGTGTCGGAATCCGGCTCGAATCTGTCGCAGGGACAACGACAATTGCTGTGCCTAGCACGAGCAATGCTCAAGTCGCCGACAGTGCTGGTGATGGACGAAGCGACGGCGTCGATTGACTACGCAACAGACTCAAAGATCCAAGAAACGATCCGGGAGCTAACGGGGACGGTGATTACGATTGCGCACCGACTTCAAACTATCGTGGACTACGACAAGGTCTTGGTCCTAGACAAGGGCCAGGTGGTGGAATATGCCCACCCATGGACGCTGATCAACAAAGAGGATGGCACATTCCGCAGCATGTGCGATATGAGCGGAGAGCTGGAAGTGCTCCTCAAGGCGGCCAAGAAGAAGTGGGACGCTGGTCGGCTAGTAGATGTCGACTCTTAGAAAGGAGCGACTAGCCAGGAGGATAAAAAAGCGGAACTTCGGTAATGGCATGTTTATCCCTTTGTGTTTGCCTGCGGGTTGCAGGAGAGAAGACTCCGGAACCTGGACTTGGAGAAGTAAAGAATAGACAGTTATCCGAATTTTTCTAGGTTATTGGATAATGATAATCGTTCCGACGATGAATTGAAGCGGTGTCTACAGGATGAGCCCATGGCCCGTTTATTATGAGAACCCGTACATCGCCTATTACTTCGCTCATTCGATACGGATTTGATACATTCTGTTGTGGTAGCCAAATACGAAGTTTTCTGTGACTTGAACAGCGCCACTGTGGCGCGCAAATGCTGAACCGCCACGCACATGCCTCGCCCCCACCATTTGCTCATCCGTTCGTTCTCATTCATATCCCAACCAATGCTCACTCATCACTTACCTCAGCAAGCACCATCATCATCCTCCTTTCAACATCCACATAAGGACTTATTTGTAACGACTGGTTATTATTCCCTCTCTTGTACTGCACAATTTGTTTCAAGGGGCAGCATTAAGTAAAAAAGCCGAGTGGCTAAGAATACAGCCGCAAAAGGACGACCCGACAATGGCCGACGCAGGGATGGATTCGTCTTCAAGGAGGATCTTGGCGGTGGGATTGGAGGGCGAGACTGCAGCGTTGGCCCGGGTGATCAAAGGTTAGTGTTTTTATGGTGGTCATTGAGTGAAGAGGATGTTTAAGGGAAGGATATGAGAGCGGGATTGAAGGGAGGATGCTGTCAGTCGTGACAGAGACACGTTACCTCTGTTGCCACGACTTTACCATATACATCTTTCCTCAACCCGTCTCTATCTCCCTATACCACACCACACTTTTATCCCTCATTTTCAGATCATCCTAGCTAACCTTATCTCTATAGACCTCACTGGTACCGCGCCCTCAACACCTTCTGCCGATCTCTCTCTCGCCGGCACCACCCACCCCCTCAGCCTCACTACCCCCTACTACTCCACTACCGTTCCCATCTGGCTTGATCTAATCGCCGACCCTAAGGACTGGGCTTCATCCTTCCTCTCTCCCGAGGTCGTCGAGGTCCTCGCTGTTCTAGGGGGCATCGTTGTCGTCTTTAATGCGCCAGGCTCTGGAAGTGCGGCTGAGCCGACCCGCAGCTTGATCCGCAATGTTGGAAAGGTCGTAAAAGAGGGTCTGGGCGGTTGGGACTGGGACGGTGTAGGGTTGGTGGTCGGTGTTGGTGTTGGCGAGGGAGATGAGGATGAATGGGATGAGATTTGCGCCGAAGCAGGACTGGAGTTTGTCAAGGTCGGTGACAAGGAGACCTCAGGGCTGAATGAGTTTGGAGGTTCGTCCCCGCCGTCAAATTATCTATATACACGGAATGTGGTACTAATATGAGGCAGAGAAAACGGGAATCGCCCGTGTGAAGCAGGCACTAGAAACCAACGACTGGTCTCAGCTTGAGGCGCCCTTCTCCGAGTCAGACTTTGGCGACTTTGAAACGGGATCCGCAAATCTGGGAGAAGACGAAGCTGGCGTTGATGACAAAGACCTGAACCCGGAAAAGATGGGCTTTGGCTTCGACAAGACCGACTTTGAAGGTCTACGGCGCGCCATCTGGGAGACAGCACAGGACCAGAGCGATGACGATGATGCCACTAAGGAGGCCGAGGCTGAAGGTAGCGACAAGAAGAAGGACGCATCAGGGGACAAGAAGATAGAAGATGGACGATTAGGGGACTTAGATGACGAAGAGGTCGCCAAGATTGAGGGCATGATGAGGAAGCTGCAGGCGGTTCGGGACGCGGGCGAGGGTATGGGAGAGGAGCAGCGGAAGAGGATGGCCGCAAGGGCGGTGGAAGAGGTTATGAGGGACCTATAGCGAGGCTCTGCAGGGAACTCGAGGAGGGACTTGGCCGCAGAACACCTAGAAGCTATCTTTGAAGGGCACATCTTAAAAGTCACTCTTAGCCAACGACTTCGTCTTGTTGACCGTGCTAATTTTCACATCACCACCACAGATAATTGCGGTAGGCTTCTCGTCCACCGCTGAACGCCCCTTTTCTCCCACATGCCCGGCAATGAATTAATCGCCTTGAGCACATTCGCATATCCCGTCGTCTGCCAGATATACCTCAACTTAGTCGTGAAAAAAGTCCTCTGCTCCTCCATCTCGGCTTCGGCGGCCCCGACAAAATTCGGCCACACCAGCACATGCGCCCCGGGGTAGGCTGGGTCGACGCGCTCCAGGGCGGCGCGGAGTTGCCGGACGCGGTGGGCCATGAGGTCCTCGCACACGGGGACGGCGGCGGAACGCGCCCGGCAGAGGTAGATGTCCATGGCGAGCCGGAAGGCGTCGTCGTACAGGCGGACGTAGTCGAGGGCCAGCGGCGTGTCGGCCGTGGGGAGCTCGTTGCCGGAGAGGGTGGTGAGGATGGCGGCGTTGGGGGATTGCGGGACGTTGGATTCACTGACGATGGGATCGCCGAAGAATTTGATGCTTTGGGGGATGTTAGATACTTTGTCGAAGTGTCATTCCAAGGCAACACTTACAGCCGGGATTGTGAGTTGAGAAACCTCGCCAGTTGAGACCTTGGTTCAACGCCTCCCCTCGCGCGCACAAACGCATCCAGCATGTGATACAGGATCATGACCTGCTCGTCCCCGCGCACAAGGTCCCCGACGATCAGCAGCAGGATAGTCGCCCAGGTGGCGTCGTCGAGCGCCGGCGCCGAGAGCCCGTCCTCCCGGAGCCGCTGAATGATGGCGGCGCGGCCCTGCTCGGCCGGGGCGCGCAGTTCCGGTCGGCGCGGGAGCAGGTGGAAGGCGGCGGCGACGCAGACGGCGCGCTGAACGAGGCGGTTGGACGTGGCGAAGGGGAGCACGTGGCGGCGGTAGCCGTTGGAGGCGTTGTTGAAGAGCAGCATGACGGGCGAGACGTGTTCGGAGACTGCGGCTTGTTAGTGACCCGGGGGGTATGTCGCAGTAACGAGCGTGGAGAAAGGGGGTTTAGAGGCCTACAGTATTGGAACATCCATCGTGAGTTTGCGTCGATGGGTTCTATTGTCCGCGGTCGGTCTACTATGGCTTCAACTCGAAACCCGGTTTCTCTTATAACTTCATCAAGCTGCTCTCCCTCGGAAGTGGTTTCCGACGACGGCGTTTCCGAACTACTATCCTCCTCCCCCGTCTCCAGGCCGACATCCCCTTCAACTCTCGACGCCGGGCCGCCGCAACGAGTCTCGGCCGCGACCCACGTCAACGGGCCCGAGTAGTCGACGACGGCCGGGCCGCTCGGAGCTGGGGGCTGCTGCTTCTGGTCCCGGAGCTCGTGCGCGAAGCGGTAGCGAATGCCGTACCCGGGACACCGGAGGCCCTTCTTGGCGCACTTCCGGCAGCGCGTGCCGGTCCTGTCGCAGACGATGCGTCGCTTGACGCAGTTGTAGCAGGCCTTGGGTGGTTTCTGGGTGGGTTCCATGCTTGGAATGGAGGCGAGTGTTTTCAGATGATAAGAGACGTAGGGGACATGCACGGGGGAACTAGGGTGAAATTCCGCGGTCTGAGGCCGGCATGCGGACGGGAAACGACCGGGATGGACCTCGATCTTGCATTCGGAAAATATAATGGGGGATGTTCTAGGGGCGTTTTTGTTATCTGGCTGGAGATAGAGACGGAGAGATAACTAGAGATGAACGGCGTCGTGAGTCTGGCGCCCCGATATGCAGAGGGCCCCGTTATCGGAATGCAATCAGCGGGTTTAGTGTCATGTTAGTGTGTTCGATATCCAGACTGCCTAATCAGGATATGCTGTAACTATTCTCCTTGTTTCTTCTTACAACGTCCCTCCTACACCCTGATGCTATCCGTTTACTTACACCGCCGAGTTCAGACGACATTACAATTGACAATCAAAATACTATACTTTATGCGGCTCGTTTCTCTCATACACTCTGACTACAATGCTATCGCCATCTTTTGATTTACACGACAAACCCAACACGACATCACAACTTGTACGAAGTCCGCTTCCCGGCATTTAGATCTATCTCGGTCAGTTTCTTCACCACTGTCTTCTCACCCTCCTTAGCGGCCCGGAATTCGAGCACCAACTCCATTGCAGCCTTGGCCCCGTCCTCAATCCCCCCGTCAATGAACCCTCTCCAGCCGTCGGCCCAGTCGGCGCTCGCAAACAGCACGTTGCCCTGGCGCTTGCGCAGCACGTCCAGGTACGTCGTCGACATCTTGGGCGCCAGGAACTCCCACGTGCCCATGGCGAACTCGTCCTCGTTCCAGTCGTGGAAGACGAGCCGCCGGATGTCGTCGAACTCAGACGGCGCGAACGCCTTGTACGCCGACAGTGCACCCCGCGCCCCGTCCGCCGCGAGCTTCAGCTGGATCCCCGGGTATGACGGCCCAAAGGCCACCAGGTGTGTGTTCCCCGCCGGCGTCGTGCCGTCGCCAAATGTCCAGCTCAGAGGGCCCTCCCACACGTAGCCCGTAAAGGATCGCAACGCTGGGTTTGCTACTTCTGCGTGCACCTTCGTGCAGTGGTTGATATGGCCCTGGCTCGCCGCCTCGCTCTTCCCGGTGAGCAGTGGCGGAGACCAGATGATGTTGTTGAGGACATTGAGCGGAACCGTGGCGATGACGCGCTTGGCCCTGAAGATATCCCCCCCGCGGGTCTTGACCTCGACGTGCGAGCCAACGTCCGTCACCGACACCACGGGGGCGTCGAACCGATACGTCAAGTTGCCTGTAGCCACGGCGTCGTCGAAGATGCGGCGGGCAAGCGCGGACTGGCCGTCGCGCAGCTTGAAGGTGAGACACAGCTCGCTGAATTCCTGCAAGTCGTAGTTGTTCAGGGCCCACCAGCGCAGGAACTCGAAGAAGGCCGAGTTCTCCATGGTGCCGCCCGACGTCACGGACAGGAACGTCTGGAGCAGCTGCAGCTGCAGCGGCGTCACGTCGTCGGCGATCTGCGCGAAGCGGTCCGCGAAGGACATGGTGTCGTAGTGCACCACATCCGGGTTGAAGTGCGGGTTGTGCGGGAACGGGATGAGGCCGCGGCCGTGTTTGCCGTCGACGTTGACGAACTTGCGGACTGCCGTGTTGAGCGCGGTGAACTATCGACGGAGTGGGATGGTCAGCCAAGGTCCAAGGGAAGCATCCCTGATGCGTGATGCCAGGGCAAGTATTAGTCGGGTCTCGAGACTAACCTCTTCCTCCCTGTTCATGTGTACGGTGCCCTCGGGCCTCACAAACGTCGCCTTATCAAGCCCTCTGCCCGTCACGGGGGTTATCTCGAGGTCTTTGCTCATGCCATAGCGCGCCAGTTCGCGCCAGACAAACGGCTGATTCCAATGGACCCAAGTACCACCCATCTCGTAGGCGTAGCCGTCGATGTTGGACGACCAAGTGCGTCCGCCAATGCGGTCGCGGCCTTCGACTAGGATGACGTCGTGGCCCGCCGTCGTCAGGTCTCGCAGAGCTGTGAGACCTGTATAGCCGGCGCCAATGACCAGGACCTCGTGGACCTTGTCCGACGGCCGGTTCGTCGCAGGCTTGATGACCCCGATGGAGGGGATGCCGCTTGAGAGGCCGGATTGGGGAGTCCATTGGTGGCCCTCGCGGGTGAGATGTGCCTCGAAGACCATGTTGAAAGGTAGGCAAGTATTCGTACTATGAGTTAAGCAATGACTATAGTCAAAGAGAAGAGAGGTGTTGAGAAGTAGTCTGACTGCCCAGGAACATTGCAGCTCGTTCCAGTGCCTTTATAATCCTCCGTCACCATCGGAATGACTCTTCGTCTCTGCAACTCTCTCTCCGACTCGACTCAACAACGACAACTCCGGGGCATCCGAATTCTCACTATTGTTTCCTCATTGGAACAGCTACTAACCTCCCAGAATCTCGCCCATCTCTCGCCCCAGAGCGACCCCGTCACGGCAAAGCCCAGATCGATTTGCTTGCATGGAGGGATCCTTATCGCCCCTCTCCTTCGATCGCGCCCTGTCACCATCTCGCAGCTCTATCTTATCTCGATGTCTTTTTTTTTCTCACTTTGGTTACCGCATTGGGACATGCGTCGTCTCGCGCCGCCAACCAGGGCTTTATCCGTCCAAGCCAAGCCGCGCTTATCAGCGCCGCTATATGAACTTCGCCTCCCCCCCACGGGGTTGCCGCTGTCTCGACAGCAGAGCATAACGTCTTCTTTTCTCGTTTCAGTTTCCATTTTCAGCTTGGGCAGCTTGGCATCAGATCTTCCGTCGGTGCTCCAACATGCGAGGGCTTTCGTTATCAACAGGCCGGGTGAGGCGGCGCTTGATATCTGGGAAGCGGAGATAGATAAAGATAATGGGCAATTTCTGTTAAATAGAACATCTGGTCCATCGGAATAGATACATCTGGGTCTGGGGCACTCGTCAATTGTTCTATCAGCCACAGTTGCAGAGTCTCCAAATCCAAATTGCATCCGACCGCATCATGAAGAAGGGTCTCTCGTCCGAGATGAAGGCAACTGAAGTTGACGGCCCGCAGCTCGAGAGCAGTTCGTCCCCTTCTCCATACAACCCAACCATAATCTCAATCGCGCACAACACTGACCCGCGTTCGTCTACACAGATGGCTCCATCAGGTCCGGAAAAGTCGAAGAGGACCTGGAGCTTTCCCGCCTGGGCCTCAGCTCGCACACGAAGCGCGACCTCAGCCTGATCAACATCATCGCCGTGGGATGGAACGTGTGCAACAGCTGGGCCGCCGTCGCGGCGACCATGAGTCTGTCCATCGCGTCCGGGGGGCCTGTCACGCTGCTCTACGGCCTTCTCCTCGTCGTCGTGCTTAACGGCAGCGCGGCGGCCACCATGGCCGAGATCGCGAGTGTCTACCCTACAGCCGGAGGGCAATATCACTGGACTGGCATTCTGGCGCCCAAGAAATGGAGTCGCGGTATAGTGAGGACCTATGTGCCTTGGATGTGTTGCTAGAGAAATTGCTAATGAGAAGGAAAGAGTTACATCTGTGGTGTCATCAACCTCCTTGGGTGGATCGCGACAGCAGCGGGTTTCGTCATCACCACCGGCCAGTTGATAACCGGACTCGCCACCTTTCTACACCCCAACTATGCTATTGAATCATGGCATGTCTTCCTCATTTTCCAGCTCATGAACATCATCTTCGTCTTGTACAACATGTTTCTGATCAAGAGGACTATGTGGATCCACGATGTCGGATGTAAGCCTCTTCTACCCCTCGAGCAAGACACAACAGCTCACCCCGTTAGTCGTCATCTCCCTCGTCAGCTTCTTCGTCATCCTCATCGCGTGCCTCGCGCGAAGCCAGTCGAAACAGGACGATTCCTTTGTCTGGGGCAACTTCGTCAACCCAACTGGCTGGAAGGCCGACGGAGTTGTCTTCCTCATTGGCCTGTCCAATCCCAACTTTATATACTCCGGTCTGGACGGCGCCGTCCACCTCGCGGAGGAATGCACCGATGCTGCCAGGACAGTCCCGAAGGCGCTAATGTCGACCATCGTCGTGGGCTTCATCACTGGCTTCGCCTTTGCTGTCGCAATGACTTACTGCACCACTGATTTTGATGCCGTTATGGTTGCCCCGTAAGACACTTCGCTTACTATCGTACCTCGACCATAGCTAACAGATACAACCAAGAATCCCAATTCTCGAGATTTGGTACCAGGCAACCAGATCCAAGGGTGCTGCTGTGACCTTCACCTCTATCCTCATTGTCTGCGGCTGCTTTGCCGTCATCGGATGCCATCAGACAGCCTCTCGGTTGACGTACGCTTTCGCCCGAGACAACGCCATTGTATTCTCACCCAAGCTATCAACCGTGAGTGAGAAATACGGCGTCCCAATCTATGCTCTATTAGCAAACGGGGTGGTCGTTGCCGTCATCGGCTTCGTGTACCTGGGATCGACGTCGGCCTTCAACGCCATGGTTGCAACTGGGTTGATCTTGCTGCAAGTCAGCTTTGCCTTTCCTGCTGCCCTCCTGCTCTGGAGGAAGAGGTCAGTCCGGTTCCTACCAAAGAATCGATCCTTCAGGCTGGGGCCGTTGGGATGGGTGGCCAACGTCCTTACCATTGTGTTTGCCGTCGTTGCTCTGGTCTTCTACAGTCTCCCGACGGTGCTGCCTGTCACCTCCAGCAATATGAGTGAGCATGCATTTCTCGCCATTGCCGTCTTTGTTACTGACTCGCCATATAGACTACGCATGCGCCGTCATTGGCATAATGTTCGTATTTGGCGTGGCCAATTGGTTTGGTTACGCATCGAGAAACTATCAGGGACCGACTATGGATGATATCTGAAAACAGCTTGAGAGGATAGTGGTCAGGGATAGAGATTAGAAGTAATTAGGATTAGTTATGAGTTAGAATAGTATTGGGTTTTGGGATTAAAATGCCGGAGTACGTGCCACTTCGCCAAAGAGCCCTAAAATGATACCCATTTGCTTCGTTATATCGTTACTGGGGGCCTCTGCGTTTTGTGGAACAAGGCGGGTCGTTGGTCGAGCCAATGGGCTAAAGTAGTACCTGGGAATAGAGGTTAGGGGTAATTGGAATTAGCTAGAGAGTAAGAACAGTATTAAAGATAGGAACGGTCAGGGTTATGTTTGGAAAGATTTCATTGTGGTGACAAATGCGTTCAATCTAACTGGTTCTCTGTTGTTAGATCTGCCTGTGTGATGCGTCTAGCTGAAGTTGTTGGTGCGCTCAGCAACACCGGCCCAGTAACGATTTGGAACTCGTACTGACTGACACTCAATGTCGGGAAATACATTTGAAAACGAGAGAAGCCGCGGCTTAGCTTGTTGAGATCACATAACATCTGCACTGCACCAGGGCTTTGTTCGTGATCGCAGTGAGCAACAGTACCGAGACTAAAGGCTAGCGTCGATCCGGGTCTTAGGGGCACCGTACCACTACGTAGCTCGCTTCACGCAAGGGATGAGTGCTAAACGAGTCGAGTATCGGTATGGCCACGATATTCGAAGCAGTAGTTTTGCAAGCTTGGCTGGCTCTTCTCTGCCCCCTGGGGCTAACCTAGGCCTTGCGGATGATGATCGATGTGGGTTCAAGTGTTCAACTGGGTCGAGATGCTGTCCGAGGTTGGAATGGAGCAGCCCTCGAACTAGCCAGGGTCCGCCCTTTGACCAGATTTGGAAACAAGAGAAGGCGACCTGCCAATCCCAGGAAGTCTGTTCTCACAAGGGTGACGACTCAAGCTACAAAGCAGTGTTGCAGGCCCTCGACTGCCCGTGACTAGTTCGTGCATTGAACCGAACAGGGGAGCGACTCACGTTTCAGCGCGCCCGCCTGGGAACATGCCTGGGCTCTGCGCTCCGAGACTCCCTGAGCATTTCCGTATCTATCGGCTGGACGCTTGGGGCAATGATGTCGTGAATCCACTGGTCGAGGTCAGCTGTGCCATGTGGAAGGTATCCGTTGAGCTGGGCGTGCCAGTGGCCATTGCTAGTCATGCTGCCAG
Source organism: Neonectria magnoliae (assembly GCA_037954305.1). Lineage (NCBI taxonomy): Eukaryota > Fungi > Ascomycota > Sordariomycetes > Hypocreales > Nectriaceae > Neonectria > Neonectria magnoliae. The sequence goes on along the minus strand of JAZAVK010000129.1, from coordinate 76,258 downwards.
GCCGTCAGGACTCCTGGACTGGCCTGCGATCTTCCGAGTTGTCGCTGCGAGGGATGGCAAGCAGCGGGCTGAAGGGTTCTGACCAGGAATCCTAGGAATCGATTCCGACTCTTGGCCGATGCATGTCGTATTCTGCAGATGTTGTCAAGCCCTTCTTCGACTGGTCGAGAGACGCGCCCGACGCGCTGCAGCCCACAGGTGGATGCTCGTCCACACCAAGTTTACCGCCATTGGACGGATCATCGACCAGTCATGCAGACCGGCGGGTGTTGTTGTGCACTGCGGTCTGCGGAGCACCGGATGACTGCAGATGTGTGTGAGCCGAGTGTGAGCATGGGAGCCTGTGAGGCGACATGATTCCTGGCTTTAGCAAAAACCGATCTGCAGGATTAATGCTGGCTGGCTGGCTGGTGCCCGTTCCCGTTCCCGTTCTTTGAACCCGGCTTGGACCTTGAGTTTGCATTGAGTCACATCTCCGTCCTCTTGTGTTACGGGCCATTGAAGTCGGACGGGATGTACTTTGTCGGAAGCCTACCCGCATAAAAGTATGCCATTGCGACCCGAACCGCTTGTACTACAGTGTAGTTGATGCTGCTATCCATGCGGCATCCTTCACAGAATTCTGGCCGTGAGTAAAAAGGGGGGAGCCTCGTGCGTCCGATCCATTCCGTGTCACCCACCGGTATCCACCTATGCAAGGCGAGAGAGCTGAGTCAAGAGAAGCCAAGCTGCGGATAGTTTTCTGCGGGTCCATGGAAGCCTGGTCTCTGTGCGGCGTACAAAAAGCTCCCAACCTGGACGGTTGAGCTTGTACCAAATCGCGACCTGGGACCGGACGGACGATCGCTACCTAAGCTGCTTTGGGCGAGGTAAAACCGTCACACATTCCGGGTCCAATGGCATGTGCTTGCTGGGCGGGGACTTGGTGAGCGCTGGTTGGCTGCCCAAGTTGTTGATCCTGCAAGGTACAAGACGTGAGTTTGTGAGAGACCAGGATCTAGGTCAGGGGTAATGGCTTTCCACATTGGATTGGTGGAGGGAGAATTCACTTGGCTGCCACACTGTGTCGAATCTTATGGCCAATGAGAAGATTGGTCATTCTTAACGGGACGGACGGGTCTGGAACCATCAAGTTGCGACTTTCGGCATGTCCACGAAGGACGAGATTCAATCTGACAGTCATGGTGGTCAATGTGGTGTCAGCGCAAGAGTCTTAAGGGCTGCTGATGGTTGCTGTCAATTGCGAGTCCTTGCTGGTGGTGTTCGACTGGCGCCTGCCTAAGCAGATGTGGTGGTGATGGTGTGTACATTCGCGCTTGTTCGCGGACAACGCCGGCCCGCAACTAGACACCGGCGATGGGGTGGTTGAGGTCTGTCAATACCTAGGCTAACCCACAGCGGCAGGCCTTGGCCATGCGTCATGGGCGTCGAAGCTGCCATAGAGTTGAGAGCACACACCTTCTGCCTGGGTACTCGATACTCGTTCCATAACTGCTTAACGAGCCGACCTAGCAAGTGCAGGAGGGCTGGATAAAGACCAAGCCACGAAAGTCCGCGTTCAATGCCGGACGCTTGGAAACGGCTTGGCCAATATCGTGGGCTAGCACCGTATTTGTAGACTTGCCGATCATCTGGATCTCAACAAGACGCTTGAACGGCCAGAGGAATGACGCTTGAAGTAGGGCACGCTGTTCGTTCGTAGCGCGCCTAAGTTACGCCGTCTAGGCTGACCCGTTGCATGACGATGTGGCGGGAGACTACTGCAGGAACAGGGCATTGGAGCACACCTCGCACAGCCGTCGTTGGGCGCCCAGGTCAGTCGAGGTAATCGCCAACAAGACATGGCATTATTTTGAGCGCAGCGTCCGTTGGGACCTGACGGGAACCGGTCCATCGACACTCTCGGGCGAGAGAGTGCAGCACCCCGTGCGAGTGATCCGGAGCTGAGCTTTTGGGGCTTGCGAGTGGAAGCCACAGCTAACGGTAGTTGGAAGCTTTCGCCACATGCCGCTAATCGCTAGCCATCTGGCACCCCTTTTTCATCGCCGGCCCCATTGAACGTCCGGCCGTCATCCACCCGCCCGGCATCGTCTGGGGCACGACAAATACCCTTCTCGTAGACGGAAGAGGCTACTAGATGCTTATCCGGTCAGATACCAAGAACCGCAGATTCTTCGGAGAGCAGCCACAGAATCAGACTCACTGTTTTGACAAGGGTTGCGTGCTGAATTGAACCAGGGGAGACAGCAGAGTATTCTGGTTGACGTCGAGAGTGGGTAGGACTTACGTATGGTGCTGTTTGTGCCATGGTTGACATGCAATACGTTTGCTGCCACCGGGGTCAGCAGCCGATGTGAGAGACATCAATGCCCCGTGTGTCTCGCCCCTGCAAAAACCGTGTGAGATTTTCCACTTGGACGATGCTACCCGTGTCAGCCACTGCATGGGGTCCCCGTACTTCCTGACGGAGCATGGACAGTCACTAAGAGCACCGTAACGCTCATGGACTTGGACAATACGCTGCCGTTCCTAGAAGTGGCGGGATGAATGAACGGTGTCTTGTCTTATCGCTTCCCTCCACGTTTCGGCACATTTGTCACCAGTGTCTTTGGGAAAGTTCTCAGTACGAGAAATCGGACCAGGCGAAGTAGAAACAAACGTGGGGTCTCCGTCAAAAGGTGGGCGAACCAATCCGTTTGTTCCTGGATGTGTTTGGACAGTTCGATCAGCAGTTCTTCTTGCACATCTTGACATCCTTGACTCTTGCAGTGTATGTAGCCTTCGCCACCAGCACCCACCCACACTCCATCTGGCCTGCGGCTCGAGCGGGCGCACGGCATGGTACAGATTACGGAGTACGAGACCGAGGTGTTGGGCGGGTGTAGGTTGCCTCGCGCCATCGGCTATTGTCTGGTGGTTGTGGCTGCGTCCTTTTGGCCATCTCTCGACTACCCAATGGAAAGAATTGGAAAGCAGAAACAAAGCAGAAGAAACAAAGTAGAATCAGGGCTTCAGCTTTCTATTTATTTTGATGCTGGTTTGGCGAATTATTGCATAGTGGGCGCTGGTTTGTCTCGGCAGCGGGACGCAAGCTTGACAGCTTATTAGAACGAGACCGCATCCGACCCGACGGATGCCTCTGGATAGTTGGGGTTGGTTGGGACAATGAGAAGTTGAAGTGAAGTGTGTCGGATCTGGTGCTTGGAGACGTGCACCAGCAAAAAAAAGTATGGACGGGCGGGCGGTTTCTTGATCGGGATGGGCTGCCTGATACAGTGGGATCACCGGCCACGACACGGTACGCTCGCGGGGCTTGCGCACCTCGGCCCTGAGGTGGCTTGGGAGGTCCACAGGGGGCCAATGGGGAGGTCGTCCCCTAAGGGGGTTTTGGGGGGCGCCGGTTTGGGGGCCGCGGGGCCGGTGCGGAGCGGGACTTGGGCGCACTGTAGCCATCGCGCGTACCTTGCAGTAGCGCGGGTTTGGGAGACCCCTGTTCCGAGACCTCTCGCCGTGAGCTTGAGCCTTGAGGATCAGCAAGGCCCCCCCTGCCGAGACAGGAAAGACTTGCATGATAAACATCCTGGCCTAACGTTTGGAGTGTTGCAGTGTTTTTAAGTCTGGAGACGGACGGGGGACTGAAGTTTGGGAGAAGCTGAGAAAGTGAGGAGACTCTGCCCGCCGACGTCCGGACCCCTTGTAAGTCGTGCCTCGGGTGGCACAAGGTGACTCTCGTACCGACTAGTCCCTGGCGATTGATGCACGGGGAAGGGCAAAAAGGTCCACAATGGGGGGGGGGACTTGTGGAACGCTGACCCAGACGTTTTAGTGTGAGAAAGGGCATCAGAGTGCGTGTGATGTTTTGCTGCGGAGTATTGTTGCCGCTGTTGTCAGTGTTTCCCTCCACGGTCCTGGGATTCAGGTGAAGCCTGAAGACGAAGAGCCCCGGGAGTCGGCGACAGACGGCGACACACGACGCTTGACAGCTGACACGGGGCACCAGAAGGCGCCTGAACACTGGACACCCCATGATTAACAGGACATGGCATTTCTAGGGACCGCTGGCCCCTGGGGTACAGAGCAGATGACACGGCCTGGTGTGTTCATGCTATTCCGGAATGGTGGGCGGCCATCCGCACTACGTGACGTTTAAACTCCCTGCTGGTGACAGCCCGTCAAGTCAGTCACTTGGATTGTCAGTCCATCAGTGTATGCGGCCTTTAACCGCCGAAGCCGGGTGTGCGAAGGAATCCTGTTGCGCTCCTTGGCCAAGGCATGTCCAGAAGAAGGCTAGGGTGTTTGTGATGGTCCTCTCAGGCGCGGCAGTGGATCGGGAACCGGGAGGGATTCAAGGATGTGATGTGGGATGAATGGAAGGACGAGATGGAATGGAATGAGTACATGGATATTGATTTGAGGCCTGGACAAAGTCCCATCAAGGCCAGCAAGGAACACGAGATACAACCGCGTACAGCACCATCAGTTGCAGTTGTGAGCTGGAGAATTCGTGCGAAGTACTCCATTGCCTGCAGTGGTGACATCCGTAAACGTGCCAGCAGAATGGTGGTGTGGGAAGGTGGTGGGGGCCGCTCACCGGCCCTTTCGTCACTGGCTCGTCCAGTGTGCCAATGGCCTCTGACTGGCCCGTGCCGGCGCCGGTCGGCTACGGGCCTGCGGGGCCAAGAGCTACGGGGGGTCTGCGCTGCTCCTTGGGGGATGCCGCCCGGGTGTGTGCAATGCAGCTGGACGGAAGGAACAGGATAGGGGAGCATCCAACTGTGAGGATAGGCTGGAACGAATAGGAGAGGATAAGGCGACAAGGCCCTAGTGGTCTTGCGAGGCATCGAGGTGTGTTTGGCCTCATGGGCATCTGGAGCTGTCGATTCGCTGAACTGCAGGCCGTTAGCATCCACAGCCTGGGAGGACTTGCACTCAGTCCAATCAACCGAATTCCACTGAAGGTGTCTGCGTCGAAGCAGGGACGTATGGACCCGACTGCAGCTCGCTACCCCCCGATCCTGGACTGGTTGGATCCTACTGTTCTGCAGGCACGCGTGGAGTGTGGCCTGGCAGTCTGGTCTGGTCTGGTCTGGTCTGGTCTGGTCTGGTCTGGTCCAGTCAAGTACTAGTGAAGAACTCCTTGACTTCCCAACTGCTAGCTGTTTTGCGCCGGGCGTACGTGGGCGCCGACCTGTGGTCCAACCGTCCGTCCATCCAAATCCCCAGCGGCGACCGGCCACCAGCCAGCAGCGGGTCCAGGGGGAGAAGGCCTAAGGGAACAAAGCCCGCCCTGGGCTGCACCGCGACGCTACACCACCCACGCGCTCCCACGCGCTGCATCACTGCCGTAGGCTGCCCGGGCGTAGTGTCTGCCCTGGCTGTCTGGTGTTGTGCGGCGCTGGGTGGCCCCCCCGCAAGATGGAGCGGGCGGGAGGCGTGAAAGCCCAGCCCAGGCGTTGGGTGGTGGACTGGTGGAACACCCACCACGCAGGAACCCAGGTACAAGCGTTGAAGGTATCTTCCGGACAGTGTCCCAAGGGCCTGCACCCTTCCCAGAGAGAGAGGTCTGGGAAAGGCAAGGCTAAGGTACCTGAGTGGAGGTTCCTTCTTTTTTTACTCTTTTTTTTTTTCTGCTCACACCCACACGCCCGCCCACACTCGGTCGGCGCTGCTGCGAGTGACTGCCCACGCTCCCACTGCGCTGCCCGCTGCCCGCTGTCCGCTCGCTGCCCACCGCCCATTCATAGAGCCCCTTCCCTTTTCTCTCTCCTTTGAAGCCCCCCTCCCCCGTTTCTCTCCTCCATCTCGCATCGCCAGTCCCTCCTTGTGACCGCTTCTTCCCCTTCTTTCCCCCCGCTCACTATTCTTTTTCTTTCTTTCCTTTAAGTCGCTCTCTTGAAATCTTCATCTTCACTCAGCCACCTCGGCGCCCGTCACTCTTTCCGGGTCCCTTCCTTTCCTTCGGCTTCGGCTTCGGCTTCGTCGCTCCAAGCGCATCTACACTTTCTAAGCCTCCGAGACCACCGGCACTCGTCGCACTCGCCTCGCTACACTTTCCTCTTCCTACTACGGATCAGGACCACACTCATTACTTGCCTGCTCACAGGATCTCATCATTCTCTACTTTCCCTACTCCAGCTACTTGTTCCACACTCGTTCTCGTCAATTACTCGGACCTCTCGTGGCCTTACCCCGTTCGAAACCCATTACCGAAACTCGAACCCCCAAACGCGCCTTTTCGCGGCCCCAAACACCGCTGAACAACAACTACCCGCGCCCACCCACGAAGGACCAAATCGACCTGCTTTTTATATCCACCATCATTAAAGAAGGATAGCAATACGCGATCGCATTTGCAGCAATGGCCACCGAGGTTGAGCAGCCCATGGCCATGGCCACAACTGGCCAAGCTCCCCCCCAACAGGCATCCACCCCCAACTCGACAACCGGTTCCGCCATGACTCCTTCCAACAAGCAGACCCCGTCTCCCTCTGCAAGCGGCTCAAATGGACAGTCGGCTTCGAGGCGGCCTCCCCGCAAGAGCACTCTCACACAGCAGCAGAAGAACCAGAAGCGCCAGCGTGCAACCCAGGATCAGCTGACGACTCTGGAGATCGAGTTCAACAAGAACCCGACTCCCACTGCCACTGTTCGCGAGAGGATAGCCGAGGAGATCAACATGACCGAGAGGTCTGTCCAGATCTGGTTTCAAAACAGGTACGGAAACCATTGTTCCCATTAATCCCGTCATGCGCCGTCCATACTGACTGGATTTCACAGGCGCGCTAAGATCAAGCTGTTGGCCAAGAAGAGCCTCGAAACCGGCGAAGACATCGACTCCATCCCAGAGTCGATGCGAACTTACCTTGCTATGCAGGCTATGGAGTCCGGCAAAGGCCTTGGCGGAAGCTATCTGGGCCGCACCGGACTCGTCCCCTTTCCCCATGGCAATATGCTGCTTGGCGGCGACCAGGGCGGCCAGGGCAAAGTTTGTGAGTTGAAGTCCCACAACAATGCCACGCGCGTGAATTTCAAGGACTAACGTTTTGCTAGTGATACACCATCTCACTTGTCGGTCCCTTAGCGTCGGAAAGTGGACTCGTGTGGGACAGAATACGATGGACCTCATCATCTTCTATTCTCCTGACAAGTGTACCATGACTTACTACATCAACAACGAACAGGCCGGATACAAGATCGAGTACCCGTTTTCCCACATCAAGAACATTTTCCTCGAGAACAATGAGGGCGACCCCAACAAGCTCGGCGGCATCGTCATCGAGCTGAACCGCCCCCCGAACTTCTTCATGGACTCGTCGCCCACCACCAACGGCTTCTTCCAGTGTGGCGACTTCACCGAGGACCTGCAGGCCACCCAATGCCTGGTCCACCATCTCGGCGGCAACCCCAAGGTTCTCAGCGGTCAGCTTGCCAAGTTGATCTCGCTTGAGTCATTCATGAACCGCCACAACATGCACAACCATCACCCCTTTGCCGAACAGCACCCGCTCTCTGTGTCGGCTCCAGTCTCGCCCACTCCCCGGCCTTCATCTCAGCCCAGCTTCCAGCCTCATGTGCCCATGTTCCAGGAGCAACAGTGGGGAATGAACCAGATGCACTCTGCCATGCGCCCTGGTGCTGGACACAAGCGCCAGCGTAGTCGATCAGTCCCCGGCCCTGTTGACTTTGCCATGTTCCAGAACCAGCCGATGCCTTCGTTCTACATCCAACCCCCAGGCGAGATGGGACAGATGGGTCCCCCACAGCAAAACTCCGACATCTTTGCTCCCATCCCCCAACCTCCTGGTGGCATGGGCCCATCTCTGCGCATCGACACACAGGCAGGCTTTGGTCTTGACATGCGTCAATATCCCATGTCTGCCACGACTGCATCCCCGGCCGAGTTTCCTGGCAGCCCTGGTTTCTTCCCTCAGGCCCACGACGCTTCTGGGATGCCACCTTCAAGCTACAACACGCCCTACGGCAGTGGCTTCCTGTCACCCATGGTCAACCCTGACACTGGTGTTCCGAACTCGGTCTCGCCTCTGCCATTCAACAGTCCTGGAGAGCCATCCATTGTTGAGCAGTCTCCTCCCATGACCATGATGGGACGACCTGGCTCGGCCGACCTCTACCCTGTCAACGACGGATCATGCGCAGTCTCCGAGGACGGTACTAGTCTTAACGAGATGTACTCGAAGCACACAATCAACCTCCCCATGCACAATGCCTCGCCCGGTTACGCCCATCATCAGCAGGCAGAGCTCGACATGGATCAGCTGGTTCAATTTGATACTGTCGATCCTTCGAGCCTGTCTCCCGAAACGATGTCCGTTCATCAGTGAACGCTTGCAAATCGTGGCTAGTAGCGAGTGTACATTGCAGCGTGGCAAGCGAGTGTTTCTTTTGTTGTATGTCGGGAACATAACGGGGCGTTGACGGCACTTATACCACTGGGAAACCCTTTTCATATTTCCCTCTCTTTTTTCTGACCCCTCTGGTGGGCTTTTTCTTTGACCGATGGTTTCCTCCCACACCACCATCCTCCACCAGCTGATATCGAAGGAAGATCGAATCGAATCGATCCTCCCTCCATCTACGGCCATGATGAATCTGCATGACGATACAATTCTTCGATATCGGTCATGTTTGTCGGGTACAGCACAGCGATCGTATATTCTATCTGTTACCGCGTCCAAAATATTTCGAGTTGAATCTATTACCGCGACTAAGTTTTACTTTTTTCTTCTGGTGGTCATTCGTTCCCTTTCTTTTCTGGATCGAGCAGCCTTTTCTGTCTTGCCGCTTGGCACTTCATCTGCCTCGGGGGGTGCCTGACCACCGCACGCCTCGCAGGGAACTTAATGTATACGCACACATTGTTTAAAAAACCGGGGACTATGTGTTTTAATTCCGTTGGTACTCTATCTTGCGTGTTTATGTCTGGAATTGGGAAGAAAGCCCAGGAGGCTTGGCTAGGGTCCTTGGGTTGTGTTTAATGGGGTAAACTCTTTGGCTAGGGAGATATCGTGGGGTTCTTTGGAGTCGGTTACCCTGCTGTGGGGGAGCCTTTAGCTGTGGGGGGTTGATATCGGGCCAATGGCTTCCGGCGACAAGTCTTGCTGGCAGGTAAATGGGATTGTCTAAGCTTGTGCTATTAGACCCATCGTCTATGGATTTGAATACTGTGTAGCCACTTTTGCTGTAACTATGCAACTCATCTACTCAAAAAATATACAAGTACGAAAACATCGATTGATCCATACGACTGCCGTGACTTAAGTTAAGAAACTAAAACACTTCTCTTCACTGTGTATGAACTGTAGCGTTGCTTGTTCGCATGCTCCATGGGTGGGACGCACATGGTCAATTGTTTCGCCGCAAGTGGATGTGTTGGAGTGTTGAAGTGAGAATATGATGAACGTTGCCAACCGCCTAGACAGAGTATCAAAAGAACTGAACATTCATGTAATAGTTCCTATCAGCCATCAGCCGGAATCGGACCTGGCTTTTCTATTCTCAGAAACCAATTAAGGCACATGCTGACACTGTGGTCGAATAGAAGATACTCGATACTTACCATATGAGGCCAGGGTCCTAAGGCAGAAAGTCTATCACCGCAATGGTGAGTCGGAAGATGTCTGGACTGTGGCAACGATGTCAGACTAGAGAGTCTTGATGAAGATGTGACGAGACCCAGAAAACTCTCAGAGGAGAGGGAAGCCCAACAGACATATTAATTACTCAAAGGCGACGGGATGGCCTCGAGGACGATTGTAGGATGCTTTAAGGAAAAATGTTGATAGGCTCATCTTACGAAGGGCTACTGTCCTACAGTGGAGTTGGTCAATGACAAGATCATGTATCATACTTTGTCTCTGTATACTAATATGAATAATTATTGTGGTAGTCTTTGCATCCCTTTCCTGTCTTCAAGGGGAACCGTTCTTTGAAGGTGACGCTTTGAGCTGTCTTGTCGTGAGGCCTATAGCTCTTCAATGAGTTTACCTGTACATGAGGATCACTGAGATAGGCTCGGTGGTTCCTGACCTGGAGTTGGGCATAGGAACCACTAACTGATTTATTGTCCGAACTCACGTATGTCTTCATCGAAGAGCTTAAGAACTGCTTGGATTTCACGTGGGGGGCCGTGGAGTCTCCTCTAGGTGGCTATGATTAACAAGCCCCCATGTAGTACGTCATGCGGGTCAGCAATGTCTGAAGACGTGAGCGTAGGAGCGATGCAGAAGCTTTCATCAAGGAAGCTGATCGCGACGCAAGACTCTTCGCGAGAGTCGAGGTTACCCGACGATGTCTCTGTGACAGGCATTACGGTGTTAATTGTGTGTATCATCGAAGTACGCGAGACATTAGTGTAGTTGTATGACTACTACAATGGATTCGTACGTCAGTAATGGGCAAGGCGCAGTTGGCTTCAACCGGGCTGTTCGGCACCTTTGAGACGGGCGGTGACACATGTGACTTGCAATGAGCGACAAGCGCTGGCAGAGCCACGTGAAAAGGGCGGCTCAGCTCGAGTTTGTTTCGTGGTTTTCGAGGATGAGGCGCATTGCATACTAGGATACGCAGAGACGAGAGACATGCTACGTATGAAGCGGTGACTGGCGAACGGCGACTACCAAAAGGAGACGGAGGCAGTGTTTGAGAGAGCGCGAGCGGATCCAATGAGGATCATGATGGTAAGGCTGGGCGGAGTGAGTGGTGGCACCGAGTGTGTGATCTCGAGGCGCTGAGTAAGCTCAGGTGCAGGAGACGCATTGCGACAAGATAGGGGACAGCAGCTACTACGAACAGGTCTAAGCTATGAAGGAAAAGAAGGAAAGAAACTTGAATGTTTCGTAGTTACGTAGGGTATTCGTTAGTCGTCTGCATGGCCGGAAGCAATGGATTGGCGATGGTGGCTGGCTGGCGGGCGGAGAACGGATTGGTTGCGTGGCTATTGAGGCGCAGGGATTGAGCCTTAATCGGTGGTGGATGGGCATGAAATGGTGGCGCACATGCACGTGTTGGCATGATTGGACGGACTCAGTAGAGGAGCATGAGAACGGGACCCTAGAACAGAACAGAAGGAAGAGGACAGAGAGGCAAGACGGGACAAGCCGCACAGGCGACAGATTACGAGGTATTCGCACGAGGATGAGGCTGATGCTCGTATAAGATGGATCCCAAGTCCGATGGATAGAACTTAAGCACCGACCAAAAGCTGCCCGCTTGGACAGCTTGCTTGGACGATAGGTACTTCGTAATTATGAATCTTACGAAATCTGGACCCCTGGCACCCGCCAATGATAACGGTCAAGTCTGATGTGTGTTGGTCTTTTTTTGGGCGCTCATCAGTTCCCTCTCCCAGGCGGGTTGTGCTGCGCCCCGATTGCCGACTGACGACGGCGGCCGCCCCAGCCATTTGATCCATGGATGGCGGCTCCGTACAGCGGCCCGGGCCTGAGCCGGGGGAGGTTTTTTTTTTCTTTCTTTCTTTTTTTTTCTCTTTCTTTACCGCTTTATTTGTTTGGAGAGGAGGAAAATGAGAAGAAAAGAAGGAAAAGGGACGTGGATGTGTGATGACGAAAGTTGAATAACGGGGAGGTGCGTCATTGGTATGCACACGTGTAGTGTAGGTGGTTAAGGTTCTACGTGGGAATCCATCATCCGCCCAGTCTACAAGGCCCCCCTGCCAAGTTGATTGTCTCCGGACAGTCGGACTCGGGGTGACAGACAAGCAGACAAAGGCCGAACTCCATAATTGATTGATTTCGAGTAATTAAGGTGTCGATTAGCGCACCCCGACGCATTGGCAACCCATTATTTTTGGGCTTGGCCTGTCTTTCCCGCGTCCTGCCCGACTGCAGCAGCATCCGCATCCGCATCCGCATTTCCGTCTCTATTTCTATCCCGTCTTCTGCTGTATTCGTACTTCGTACCTATAGGTAGGTACTAGTAATTTTAAGGACTGCCTCTCATCTTGCGCACTACCAGTGCCCACCGAGCTGCACCGAATGCATTTCTTTAGGCGCAGCCCTTGCGTTCTCATCCGTCTCTCCGCACCTCCGCACTCTCCGTCTCTCTTCCCGACTGCGCCGCGCCGCGCGCTGATCGCTCGTCAGCTAGCATCCCATCCCCCTACACCCCGCGACTCCCACCGCCCACGAGTCGTCGCGACAAGCTCATCCGCGTCTTCCGGACTCCATTTCTCCTCCAGATGCTAGACCAGCCGCCCTGACATGGCCCCCAGCCGCAGCAGCAACGCCGGCCGCCGGCGGTCCCACGACGGGCCCGACGACAACCATGACGAATCCACTTCCCGCGACTTCCAAGCCGCCGTCGACGACCTTTTTCCTCCCGCATCCTCCCATAACTCCTTCTCTCGTCCTCGACATCCTCGCTCCCGAGCCGATCCCGGAAATCATGACCCCCCGCTGCCATCTGTCCCCGATTCCCAACTAAGATCCGGGTCGAGGCCCCGCCCCGCGAACGATCCTGCGCGCCAGTACCAGTACCAGTACGAGTCGCAACCCATGCCCTCCAGAGCCGGGCTCTCGACCGAGTCCACGGCCTTGCCCCCAGACTCGATGGAAAGTGGTGACAAGTTTACCACCGAAAAGATGTCCCTAACCAACGCCGCCATGACCAAGGATCAGTCCATCCGCGACGATGTAAGGGAATACATTCGCAAGCGGAAAGCCCGGAAGAATGAAAAGAAGAAGGCTCGCATGACGAAACCTACCTGGAAGGACCACTTGGGCTCCATTTACCAGAAGGTCGTCCTCGAGACCATCCTCCGTCGCTTTCCGCTTCCCCCTTCTGCCGATGGTCGCCATATCCCGCTCGATACCGGCGTCCAGAGACCCAAGGGCCTCATCGACGAACGGAGGAACAAGCCCTACATCAGCAACTTCATCCGATCTAGCCGCTATACTATCTACAACTTCGTGCCTATGCAGCTCATATTCCAGTTTAGCAAGCTTGGTAACTTTTACTTCCTTGTCATGGGTATCCTCCAGTTGATTCCCGGTCTGAGCACTGTTGGTCGATGGACGACCATCGCCCCTCTTGGTGTCTTTGTGGCTTTCAGTATGGCCAAGGAAGGCTATGACGACTACAGACGTTACAAGCTTGATCGCGTCGAAAACCGCAGCGAAGCCTGGGTTCTAGCCGATCGCATGAATGAGAAGGATGCTAGGAATGCCGAAAAGAAGATGAAGAGGAGGATGAAAAAAGAGAAGAACTCCGAAAATGGCGAAGAACACATGCTGGACGATCTCGAGATTGGGACTACTGGCAACACAACCAGTCCGGGTTCAGAGGATTGGGTTTTGGTGCAATGGGAGCATATTCGCGTCGGTGACATCATCCGTCTCCGTCGCGATGATGGAGTTCCCGCCGATATCGCTCTCCTACATGCAACCGGCCCAAGTGGTATTGCCTACATCGAGACCATGGCCCTAGATGGCGAGACGAACCTCAAGAGCAAGCAGGCCTGTCCCCTGCTCGCTGAGCGATGCAACACCCTTGGTGGGTTGCGCGCCACCAAGGCCACTGTCGTCTCCGAGGATCCCAACCTGGATCTTTACAGCTACGACGGCAGAGTCACCATTGGCGATGAGACGATGCCCCTATCTCTCAACAACGTTGTTTATCGTGGCTCTACCCTTCGAAACACCACCGAAGCCATTGGTCTCGTCATCAATTCGGGCGAGGAGTGCAAGATTCGCATGAATGCCAACAGGAACGTGCGCGCTAAGACGCCTGCAATGCAGTCCACGATCAACCGAATTGTCCTGTTTCAGATCTTCATCGTGTTGATGCTGGCCATGGGACTGACCATTGGCTACCATCTCTGGGAAGGCGGGACCGAGAACAACTCATTCTACCTCCGCAACGCAGGAGTCCCTTTCGTGGAAATTTTCTTCGGCTATCTCATCATGTTCAACACGTTGATTCCTCTGTCCCTCTACATCAGTCTTGAGATCATCAAACTGGGGCAGCTGCTTTTGCTGCAGGATCCTGAAATGTACGATCCGATTTCAGACACCCCGATGGTGGCGAACACGACGACAATTCTCGAGAATCTGGGCCAAGTTAGCTACGTGTTTTCAGACAAGACGGGAACGCTAACAGACAACGTCATGCGTTTCCGTAAGCTCAGCGTTGCTGGCGTGGCATGTCTCCATGACATGGATATTCAAAGAGATGAGGATGTCAAGCTCAAGCGTATCAAGGAGACGGCGAGACACAAGAAGGGAAAGGCAAAGGACAAGACTTGGGTGCCTACCACGACAATTACTGAACCCATCGACGAGTACGACGACGAATCTACCCAGGGAGAGGTACTGCACAAGAGGCCGGGTCCTTCCCGTACCTCTTCGACCCGATCTATATCCCAATGGAGGTCTTCTGTTCGTCCAAATGAGGAGGCCGAGATGAAGACAGAGGATTTACTCGAGTATATCCGCAGAAAACCCAACACCACTTTCTCCCGCAAGGCCAAGCACTTTCTGCTTTGTATTGCCCTTTGTCACACTTGTCTACCAGAGAGGAAAGACAATGGCGAAATCGACTTCCAAGCTGCCTCGCCTGATGAACTCGCCCTGGTGGAAGCTGCCCGAGACTTGGGTTTGTTGCTAATCGACCGACCTGCCCAGTCCATCAAGATTCAGACTGTAGATGAGCATGGTAATTTGCAAACAGAAACCTACCAGGTCCTAGACGTGATTGAGTTCAGCAGTAGGAGAAAGAGGATGACGATCATCATCCGGATGCCCGACGGCCGGATATGTGTCTTTTGCAAGGGCGCCGACAACGTCATCATGTCCCGACTCAGGCTGAACCAAATGGCTGAGCAAAAGGCACTCGACATCGGCCGACGAGCAAGCGTGCGGAAGACGTCTGAGCAGGGCAGGATGGTTCGGCGTTTGAGCGCCCAGGCATCAAGCAATCCCGGGAGCCCTAGGAACAGCTTTACACTGAGGAGGGGCGAGTCCTCAAATAGACTTGAGAGCCTCAGGCTCAGCCTAAGCAGAAGGTCCACGGATATCAACCGGTTATCCCAGTCCCAGTCTTTCCCTTTCGGCCGGTCTCCCCGCGCGTCGATGGATCTTCGGAGTCCGGTGATCCCAGAGCAAAGTCTTGGTCGCATGCCATCATTTGAAGAGATTGATCTGAGGATCGACGAATCGGTGGCGGCCAACGACGGCGCCATCTTCGAAAAGTGCTTCCAACACGTCGATGATTTTGCATCTGAAGGCCTACGAACCCTCATGTATGCGTATCGCTACGTCGACGACGACTCATATGCCGAATGGAAGGAGCTCTACAGGGAGGCAGAAACCAGCCTGGTTGATCGCCAGGAGCGCATTGAGGAAGCCGGTGAGCTTATCGAGCAGAAGTTCGAGCTCGCTGGAGCGACTGCCATCGAAGACAAGCTCCAAGAAGGCGTCCCAGACACCATCGATAAGTTGCGTCGAGCGAACATCAAGGTCTGGATGCTTACTGGCGACAAGCGCGAGACGGCTATCAACATTGGACATTCTGCTCGCGTGTGTAAGCCCTTTTCGGAGCTGTACATTCTGGACGCGACGCTCGGGAACCTGCGAGACACCCTCACCGTCACCCTCAACAACGTGTGCCGTGGTATGGCCCCGCATACCGTCGTGGTGGTAGATGGTCAGACACTTGCGGCAATTGATGCGGACACCGACCTTGCGTTTCTGTTCTACGACCTCGTCGTGCGGGTCGACTCCGTCATTTGTTGTCGCGCCTCTCCCTCGCAGAAGGCCAATCTCGTGCAGTCTATCCGCAGATACGTCCCTAAGAGTATGACGTTGGCGATTGGAGATGGCGCGAACGACATCGGCATGATTCAAGCTTCCCATGTGGGTATTGGAATTTCTGGACGTGAAGGACTCCAGGCTTCCCGCATCTCGGATTACTCGATCGCGCAGTTTCGCTTCTTGCAAAAGCTCCTCCTTGTCCACGGCCGATGGAACTACTTGCGCACGGGCAAGTACGTGCTGGCGACTTTCTGGAAGGAGATTCTCTTTTTCCTCGTCCAGGCGCACTTCCAGAGGCTGAATGGCTACTCGGGTACGTCATTGTACGAGTCCTGGAGTTTGACTGTGTTCAACAGTGCCTTTACTTCATTGCCTGTGATCCTGCTGGGTATCTTCGAGAGGGATCTCTCTGCGGAAACGTTGATGGCAGTGCCTGAGCTGTACACGTTTGGGCAGAGAGGAAAGGGATTTAGTTACCTTCAGTATGTTGGATGGCTCATCATGGGTGTCGGTGGAAGTTTTGTCATTTGGTACTTCACTAGCGAGGTGTACCATGATTCATACTCCGACGATGACACGAGCATCTACGCCATGGGTATGGTCGGCTTTACCGTTGCTGTCGTGTTCATCAACTTTAAGCTTTTGTAAGTTCTTTTCCTGATCGACGACTTGGGTGTAAATACTAACTGCATCTCCAGAGTTCTCGAGCTTCACAGCAAGACCATTATAACTTTCGCCGGTCTCATCATTTCGGTTGGTGGATGGTTCATCTGGACACTGGCGCTTTCTGGTCTTTATGCTCGAAGGGTAGGCATTTACATCGTCCGAGATGCTTTCATCCACAACTTTGGTCGAGAATTGCAGTGGTGGACCACGGTTCTGCTACAACTGACTACCCTGGTTGTGGCGGAACTGGTGGTGCAGTCGGTCCGCCGCGTCTACTGGCCTACCGACCAAGATCTGATGCAACGTCTCGAGAAAGACAATGAAGTCCATACCCTCTTCCAGGACAACGAGAAGGACCTCGAGGATGGCCGAGCAGAGGTTGTGGACGACGATACCAACGAGGAAAGGGGGCGACAGGAACTTGCTGTTCCAACCCAGACTCGATCCAAGACGAGGAGTCCTCACTCACCAAGGCCAAGCTTTCAGGACTCGTCCTGGAAACAGTCCCGAGCGAGCCACGACGACTATCGACCACACTTCACTTCGACAGCTGAGGAGCACGAGCATCCCGTCGAGCACTACGGCCGTGCGCTCTGAAAGCGGCACTAGTGGGAGGATTTATGATTAAGTGGAAACGTGGATTTATTTTACTACCTTTGTCTCTGCTGTCGGCGCTCAGGCAGATAATTGGGTGCTGGGTTTCGTATATGCGCGGTGTAAGGGGCTTGGATTGCGATGGCGTCTGGCGAAATACGGTCTGGATTTTGGGTCTGATGATTATCATCTCATGAAGGGCACTAGTATCGTTTAGGGTAGCAATTCTAGTATCTCTTCTTTAAGACTGGTCTTATGTAGCCAAATTTGAGTCCGAGCTGTGGCCGTTTAGGTATGACTTGAATGAGAGCTGTTCATGTAGGAATCTTAGTGCTTTAAGGCAGAACATAACTCCTTGATAACTACTGTTCCGTGGCTAATATTACATGGTGCGTCACATACCTATCAAGACGAGAGCGGAGTACTATAAACAAAACCATCCCACTAAAGCATCCTATTCCCCCCTTCCCTAAATACCCTTTCATCAACACTCATCATCTCCAATAGCACTGTCAACCTTGACAAGAACCTTGCCCCGAGCGTGCAACCCACCCAACTTGGCATACGCCTCCTTGGCCCGATCAAACGACCAAACGCTATCCCGGACGAGGCGAAGATCCCCCGCGGCGAGCAAGTCGACGACGGCCTGGCGATCCTCCAGTGTTGGGTCCATCATAGCCACGCCGCACCAGCGCCGGCCGACGCCGCCGAGCCAGCGCGAGACGGGCCACCACTCGTTGAGCTTCATCTGCACCACGGCGCGCAGAAAGTCCGGTACGAAGAAGGTCGGCGGCTTGATGCCCACGGACGAGTAGTTGCCCTCCGGGACCAGGTAGGATGGCGAGGCGAGGTAGAGCGCTTGGTGGCCGAGGGTGTCGATGATGGTGTTGAAGGGGCTGGTGGAGAAGCAGGTGGTGAGATGGGCGGATAGGGGGGCGTGTTGGGTGTAGTCGATGACCTGCTGGTGTCAGTTGGTTGTTTCTATCTGATATATCAGGATGGCGTCTCAATTCACCTCATCAGCGCCTAGACTCTTCACCATGTCCACATTCTTCCCACTGCAGATCCCCACGACGTATCCCGTCTCACCAACCACCTTGCGCACCATCTGCACAACCATGGTGCCGATCCCCCCACTGGCGGCGTTAACCAGCACGCGGTCACCCGCCTTGACCCCGGACTCCCGCACCATTTGCCACGCCGTCAGCCCCGGCAGCAACACCCCGGCCGCATCGCCGAAGCTCACGCCGCCGGGCTTGCGCACCACGTACCGCGCCGGCACGCGGACATGCTCGGCCAGCGCGCCGGTGCCGGTCGGGATGGTGTGGCCCGCCGGCAGCATGGCGACGACCTTGTCGCCCTTGGCGAAGCGCGGCGCGGCGCCGGGCGGGTGCCACACGTCGACGACGGTGCCGGAGAAGTCCATCTCCGGGACGCTGGGCGAGTGGCGGAGGAACGGCGGCACGAGCGTCATTTGGAAGATGGCGCCCGGGTTGAGGCCGACGAAGGACGTCTTGACGACCAGCCATTCTTCGGGCTCCGGGACGTCGCGCGGGAGGGGCAGTGGAGGGGGCAGCGTGGGTGTTGGGCGGGTTATTAGCGAGAGGACGTCCCAGGGGAGGCCGCGCTGGAAGAAGACCCAGGCTTGCGAGGAAGCCATTGCTGCGGTGGTGGTGGTGTTGCAAATGGTGTAGGCGGAGTTCTGTTGGTAGCGACGTCTGCGAGCTCCACACTACTCGGTATATTTCGACAAGTCTTTCAAACGAGAATGATACAGGATAACGACAAAGTATCTTTGAGAGATTTTAGCGTTCGTGTCATCAAATGCTGCAGGGAATGCGTCTGCCTGAGAGCTGAAGCTGAAAGAAGCCGTGTGACGCGCTAACCCCGCCGTGGCTTGTAAGTGTCCGAAAGCACTCGCCAGCTATTCAATGGGAGGAGGAGGTTTGCGGTCGCTTCGTATTACGTATAGGCATGCGTTGACGATGTGTTGGAAAGCTGCGTAGGATGGTGGGATTGGAGGTGTGTTATCTAGGGTTTGTGAGGTGAGGTTGAGTTACGCTAAGTTTACCTAGCTACCCAGACATAACGTCGAAACATAACGCGTTACTATTAACGCTCAACATGTATTCGTGCGAAAGTAATACGAGCAAACTCTGTTTATTACTAAAATAGTCATCTGCTTTTCTTAGTTATAAGACTGATAGAACCCTCGTGGTCTAGGGTGAATTTTCTGGTATTTCTTCAAGTATCTCCTGTCCGTGTAAGTTAGCCACACATTCATAATGGCCGCACCCTGTCGCCTCCATTCTACTGAATATGGAGACCATGGTCACTCTGTTATTCCTACTGGGTTAATTGTGTCCGTAGTCAAGGAATTGACCCACTAACTTTTGGTAGACCTCCCTTTTCGTAGTGTTCTTCTTGATACCGGCTCCGAGTTGGTGCAGTGCGTATCGCGCTGGTTGTGGTGTACACACACAGCCCATGCGACTTCATTGCACACTCTGACTACGAACCACGCAACGTGCCTTAACTTTGGCCCTCCCCCCCCAAAACTGAAAAGTGGGCTTATGACATTCGTACCATCTCTCCATCCAGCAAAACCCTTGGATTCTTGATACGGAATCGTTGGGACTGCGTACAGGGCAAAAAGGTTCGCAAAGCCAGCGGTAGGCCTACTACATCCTTCCCCCAACGGAGACCGAAGGGGAATTCTGAGATTTATGATAGACAATCTGGACCTCTAATACCTGCCATAGTTCTCACCTCCCGAACAACCAGCCTGTCATCTGAGACGTAGGTTTTGGTTCATGACCTCTTGATATGTGAGCTATCGTCGGTTTAGGATTAAAGGCTTCTAATCATCAAGTTTGGCCTAAACAGTCAACGAAAGAAAAAATAGGAAAGAAAAAGACCGTAACGGTAGCCCTGGCCGTGAGGCCAGATGGTAACGCATGGATCAGTGTCTTCCCGAACATGCAGAAAAGGCTTCTTTATATTTATATAGCTTTGCAAAAAGATACCTGTGAGAGGCAAGAACCACTTCGAAACCATCGTGTTAGCCGTCAAGGCCGCAGAACACGCCGACGGATAGGTTCGAGACCTCACACGCAATGCCAGAGCATGCATATCGTCTCCACGGGGAAATTGCTCGTGGTGTTTTGGAGCGGGTATCTCGTAGCTGCACAATGAGCTGTGAACTTGGATTGAGCGTGACCTGCTTGCTGCAGCACTTCGGCCTGCAAATCATTTGTATAATAATTATAATGTGATGGACCAGCACTACAGAGGATGCCTTCAAACCACCCAGTCATTTGCGAAGATGACCGCGACACTCGATCAGTTTCTTCGATCTCTGATATCGACAGCGCGGCGGCGTGTACACGTATCCCGGCATCGCCACAGAAAGAACTCAGCCAAAACACGGGACATATTTCGAGATGCCGTTTAATGTCGGCGAGCGCAATCTCGATGTCTTACTCTGCACGCACAATCGAACATATTAGCCAGTGCCCGGGCGCATGCATCTTTTACAGCGCCTCATCCGCTCGCCCCAAAACCAACTCCGAGAGCAAACTGCCCCGTGACCTGCTTTGGCGGTAGTCGCAAGAGAAAAGCCACTCCCCATTGGGGCTTTCAGGGTGAAGCGAGACGGACGAAGTTTATAAAGGCAGTGAAAACTAGGGTCCGGTCATCCCACTTACGAGAGGGTTCGGGGCATAGTCACCTTTATTCACCAGCTGCGCACGCCTTGGTTTCGCTGTGTGCACAACAACTGACCATGGCCCTGGTTTCAACCGCGGCAGTGTCGGGTTACTCTAGTTCAACAGGCAACGACTGGCAACCTTGAAAGGCAAATGAGACATGCGTCCAGCTGTGCATATGGGCTGCGGCGGGAACCAATAACCAATGTTGGCACCCCTTGCTTCACACCACCCTAGCTAGTTGCTTTCCCCGGGCTGGGTAGTATTAATTTGCAGCCTGATCCAACTTGCAGTGGCTTGTCTTTTTTGTGTCTCTGCCGTGTTCCGCTGCCTCGTCCCGCCGCCTTGTTCTGCTCTGGTCCATTCCCTCGCCCAGAGATTATTCAGTCATGGAAGGAAGATGAGCTGCAGGGACATGCAAGCACATGCGCAATATCTAAACCACCCAGCCCCCAGCTCTATAGCCTTCCGTGATCTGTTTGTTTTCCTCCAACACAAGCCAACGGCGTATAACTCAACCTCGAGGCCCCCCTCACCCACGCGACTTCATTCCGCACAAGCTCAGCCTCAGTGGGCTCTCCGTCGATAGCCTATCTCCAAGACAATAGGTCCATCGATAGGCGCTCAATAAACACCAAGCCACCCTCGTTCTGCTGAACTTCGCCCGCCGTCGCGTGCCGTGTCGCAACGCCCAGCGGTATGAGTGACAGCACTGGGCTCCGCACAGAGCGTCAGTCCGTCTCGGCGTACAGAATACGCCAGGAGAGCCTCCAGGAATTCCTCAGAAATCTCTTCCAGGACACAGAAATACAGGTTGAGGTAAGCGCCGTCGCATCTGCCGCCGTAGCGATGCTCAACGCTGCCCTCTCGTAACGCGGGGCGTGAGGCTAACTCGTTCACAGCGCGTCGACGATACTTTGGTTTTCCATCTGATCAGGGAGCTGACCCAGGTATGTCAAGACGCCTTCGCTGTTGTATCATGCTCCTCGGCCCGTTCCTAACGGAACCGTCCCGTTGGATACGTCCCTGGTCCCCATGCCTTGTGCGATGCCTCGCAAGGCAGATTTGGCTAACATGTTGACAGCAGGAACTCAGGCAGATCAGGAGGCTCCGTCAGTGAGCGCAGGAGGAGGGTTTAGCCATCATTGCTAGGCAAATCAGCAGTCAGAATATTGAACATCATCCTGTTTCACCAGAACTGCGGTCGCCTCTGTTGACTGTATCGCCCTCGTAAGAGTAACTATTGACAACGCCATGGCTTCTTCGTGCCCAGAACACGAGGCAGATTTAATCGATGGGGAGAGGGGGATCCTTGGGTGTCCGAAATCCTGCCACGGGCCCCCGCGGAGCCTCAAATTGTCGCAGGTTGTGTCCACGCTGACCGACATGCATGCAATCGCCCGCACACATTCCCCGCCACTTTTCTTTGATTGGTGTATTTGGCATCATCATGAAGTGGCTGCAGGTGGGAATTATGCGTGACTCTATTGGGTGCCTCGTGTTCCTCGTCTAACGTGAGTTTTCGCCTCGAAGCTGTGGCTCAACTTGCTCTGGGAGTTAAAAACGGGCGCGCGCGCGTTGATTCTATCGTCCTGAGCCGAGTCATCAGCCATTCTCATTCGTTTTTACTTTATTTCGGCATCATGCCTAGACAAGGAGCCGCATGCAGTGTACTAGCATCTAAAGCTTCTCAGAAGTTCCTTGATAGCTGCCAAAACTATGCCAGTTTTCCTAGCAACCTTGTCCAGAACCATCGCCCAAGAAGAGTTTTGGAGTCAATAGGCCAGACTCTAAATGAACAAGCAGAAGATGTGTTCGATGACGACGACTTCCGGCTCAAGTTCATTGACGTGTATCCCCAAACGAATGACATTGGACTTGTCACAATTATAAGGACTCAACAACAACTACAAAATCACGTTCAAAAGAGCCCTGAAGACCCCCTCTTCACATACGTGTAAGTAATTCCTCACATCTAGAGGAGCTAATCTCTAGGCTTAAGATGTATGTAAGCTAATGCAGTACCAGGTCTATGACATCCGACTCATCCAGAGATCCAATCAAGTGTTCCTCGGCAATGTTCAAGCTACTTTGCTCGCACCACCAAATCCCGCCTTCCTTCATGGACAGTGTCTTCGGTTTTAGGGGAATCGATGGTAAATACGACTGCGGGCTCGCCATGTTCTGCGACGAGAACACCCTCCTAGACCGGCCAGAGCACATACTGCCACTTCAAGTTCGGGGCCGATCGGGTCGCGAAATCCGGCACTCATTCCTGCTGCGCTCAGTGGAAAAGTCGAAATCCCTACCCGATTGGAGCTGGGGCATTCGACAGCTTGCAGTTTACCACTCTTTCGACGTCGTAAACGGTCGGAGTATTTGGATCACTGTAAAGGGGAATACGGTTCAAGAAGATTGGATTAACGATGCTGTGTCTGAAAACCCCGCTATGAAGCCAGACTCGCTCTCAAGCGTCCCTGAGAGCTTCGCCGCCTCGTTGGAAATCCACGCCATGATCCTAGACTGGTGTGACGAGAACTGGAGATGGTTCATCAACGAGATCGAGACCGTTAGCCGAAAGGTGACGACAAAGGTCAGAACCGTCCACGTCGACGACGAACCCAATGTCCAGGTCTTCAAGAAGCACGCAACAATAAGAGCCATGGATCAATCGAATCGAAAATTGAGCATTGCCAAATCCATACGGTCTACGCTCCAGAACCCCTTGAGCTTTCCGAGGAAACAAGACCCGGACCCCGAGATGGCCGTTGTCAAGCCACCTGAAAACGACGACCCGAGACCATCGTACAACTTGGAAGAGGGATTGAAGAAGATCGACAGTCTCAGCGATTTTAGAGTGAGGGAGATACAGCGTCTCCAGGAGGTGATGGAACGCATTGAAGAGGCGCACCTTACACTTGGGCTCAACAAGCGGGTAATTCGGCAGCTTCGGGAACACTACGAAAGCATGGCAAATGAGTACCACATGCCAGAGATGGACAACATCCAAAACCGCTGTCGCAACGATATCATGCGGTTTCTGAGTCGCGCGCGCTCCGTTGAGGAAAACATCGAGACGCGGAGGGCGCAGCTGCAATCGCTTCTTTCCCTTGTGCACGAGGGTAAAACACTGGTAAGTGAGATTCTATATGATTAAACATACGATTTTAACCTCTTTTGTCCAGTATGATTCCATCATCCAGCATCGAGGCATCCAAGTCAATAAGATGTACGCCGACATCGCACAACAGTCCACTCTGAACATGGAACGCATCGCACATCAAACGAAACGGGAGACGTCGTCGATGCACATCATCACTTTCGTCACTCTCATATTCCTCCCAGGGACTTTTATTGCGGTACTTACAGCGCTCTTCTTCTTGCTTATCTCTTGTCACGCGCGTCGCTCCTCCTGAACCAAGCTGATTGGAAGTCCCTCGCCACAGTCCTTTTTCCAAAGCGGCATCATCCAATGGCCAGAACTGGACCTCGGAAGCAAAAATTGGCTGCTCAACAAGCACGCGTTTATTCTCTTCTCCGCCATCTGCCTTCCTCTAATGGTCGTCACCTTTGCTGTGTGGCTGACCGTCTACATTCGCATGCGCCGAGACCAAGCCATAGGTTCTCTCACCAGATAATCATAGAGGGGTTTACTACAACCTAGCGGGTGTGTATCTAATTCTTATAGATGTCGGGTTTCTTTTTACTGTATTTTTATTGCTTTATTGTTGTACTACTAGCATAGATGCTTCTGGACTATCCGTTTGTTTGGTTCGGTTCACAGGGATCTTCGGCCTCACTTACACGGCAACTCCGCCGTCATTCAGCCGGGAGCCATTTTAGAACAACTCTTTTGCACATTTCATCTGTTTCTCGTATTCTAGAGTACTCAGCCATGCATGCGGGACTGCGCCGCCGAGCGGCCAGCTGCGGCATGAGCCTCATGATCAGCCTTACGGCGAACTTGTTCCTCGCCTGATGCAAAGGACCTGCTGCCACTCTACTGTCAAGTCTGCCTACAGGCTATAGCCTCACAGTCCTATCCACATTTGGATCTGATCTGCGTGTGAATATGCAAAAGAGACCGCAGAGGGAGGCCACCAATAGTCCGTCGTGGTTCGCCCGAATCGGCCGTCAGCTGCCGGAGCCTCGTCGCATCCGCAGCAGGGCAAAGCTCCGCCTGTTTGTGTAGTACGGCTGCGGGGAGCCGGTTATGTTCAGTCCATATGCATGCCCTTGTCAGCCCAGACAGTCTTGTTTGCGACGAGTAAGGCGTCTACGGCTTGCATGAGGGGGGAGTGTAAGGGATGTCTGCGGTGAGTTCGCTGCAGCCTGATGCTCGAGGCAACCCGCATCTGCATCCTATTTAACTAAGGCCAAGTATTTGCAACCCCTCATTTCATTGTTCCAGCTCTTACTACACTTCAGTTCGCCATGGACCATTCAAATCCTCACATCAGTGTGCCCGATGTCACGCGCGACCGGTCGGCCCGGAATAGTCGTGGTCGCAGTGGAAGCCGTGCCCGGTACTATGACAGAGACTTCTATCACTTTGTTGAACGTCAGAACACTCGGAAGGGCATCAACGGCCGGGACGAGCGGGTGCCGTTCATCATGCGCTCAGCTCTAGAGGAGTACTGGTTCGCCCATGGCATCAACGCAAACCTTGGCAGTCGCAGCAGGCATTTCGACACGATTAGCCTGAAAGGCTACGAAATCATCTTCTCAATTCTAGTATTTATCGGCATGCCCGAGTACATCGACGACTTCATACAGAAGGGCTGGAAGGATGACCGTCTCCCCATGGGTCATCAAGATGTTGTTGGCGACAGCCCGCCCATCGCCCAGATGTGTGAAGAGTTCCGCCAACGCCAATGGCAGTTCTGCCCATTGCAGCTTTCCAAGGACGACATATTGGTGCGGAGGGACCTCGATCTTCGCCAGATCCTTCCTATTGAGACGAAGGATGTCTTGAAAAAACCCACCTCATCCGAGTCCAAGACCACTATCTGGAAGGTCAAGTTCTATGAGGGCTGTACCGACCTTAGTCCTAATGTCAGTCATCTTCTTCCACCCACTGCGCTCGATTCAATTGCACACGACTAACATCTCGTTCCTCAGGATACCGTCGTCTTCAAGGAGTTCCAAGTCCAGGACAACGAGTCGCACCGTAGCGCATGGGAACGAGAGGTCCAAACCTTCAACGCGATCGGCAACAATGAACATATCGTCAAGCATCTAGGCTCCTTCGAACAGGAAAACAAGTGCTTCGTGATTCTCGAATATGCAAATGGAGGCAGTCTCTCAAGTTTCTTCAGTCGTCAACATCAACTTGGAAACCGAGCAGAAGTCATGTTTTTCTGGAACGCCCTAATGCAATTGCTCCTTGGTGTTAGTCACCTTCACCACCTCAAGCCAACCGAGAACAGGGGCTCCGTCGGATGGTAAGTCAAGTGTTATGGGATGAAGGTGACGGAGTCAAGCTGACAGCTTACTTTAGTGCTCATCGCGACATTAAGCCAGACAATATTCTCGTCTTCTATAACGATCCGGAGTCGCCCTCAAGCGAGTTTAGTTTTAAATTAACAGACTTCGATACCTCGACTGAGCCTCAGGTCATCTCGCCGACCAGGGTTGGTGCGCAAGATAACAACGGAAACCGAAGCTACCGTAAGTACATACATCTGAACTTGACTTTCCATTAATACTACGTTTATTTTATCCCTCCGGTCAAACTCGTTTTTCCCCGTAGGTGTTTGTTACTAAATCATGTGTCTACAGGCGCCCCTGAGGCCTCTCGCATCCACTGTTCCGAAGAAGTACATTGGAGAGACGTTGGCCTCAATTGCGATGTCTGGTCTCTGGGCTGCGTCTTCAGCAACGCCCTCGTTTGGGTCGGCAACGGAATACGCAGTCTGCAAGAATATGAGAACAGTCGGAGAGCTGCACTCGCTCACGAACCTCACTTTGCCGGCAGTGGTTACGAGTCCTGCTACCACGACGGAGAGTCAGTGCTTTGCTGCGTCCTTGATGCCCATGAGAATGCTGTCTGCAGTCTTAAGAGGTTCGACGATATATCATCCAATATACGCACCATCATTGAGGACGATATGCTTGTGCCAGATGGACCCCGACTAGATGCTAGAAAGATCTGGTCCCGGTTCGAACGCATTGAGAAGGCTTACAGCGCATCTAGTCCCATGGCTCCCAAGACTCCAAAGCCTCTGGCACTTCCAATGATTTCGACGATTTCAACGGCTTCAACAACTCCTACAACGCCAACGCACCCAAAGAGTCCAACTGCCATCATCGTCACACCCCCGCCCAACGCTCCCACCCCGGGGTATACGGACCTCTCCTGGGGTTCTCGGGGCGACGATCTATCCTACTCATCCCAAAATGCAGACGGCTCCGAGCAAGAGCGACGCTCGACTATTGCTGTGCCAGGGCCCTCCAGGCGCAATTCAATACCAATTCGGCAACGCAACCTCAGCGGTAATCAACAGTTTCGAACTTCCCAAGCTTCCATCGATCCAGGCTCGTCTACAATTGTCCGTCGCGAATCCATATACCCCATCGTGACAGTAGATACAGTCAACAACCTACGTCAAAGACGCGGCAGGCGGGAGGACCTTCATGGCTTCAATAGGTTCTCCAATGAAATCGGGAAGCGACAGTTTCTCTTCATCATTGATGACTCGGTTTCCATGCACGACCATGCGTCCAACGTCGTAAACACCGCTGAAGCTCTGCTCTGGCTTGTGAAGGACCTGGAGGGAATCGAACTCCGCTTCACCTCAGAGCCTGATAAAACGTATCGCCCATCGACCATCATCACTCAACGTCTTACCAACTTTGCCGGACTCACCAAGTCAAAGGGCATGAAGACGAAGGGCCTCCTCGACATAATTCGTAAGAAATTCTACGATACCGCCTCGAATTCAACTTGCAACATGGAACAATGCCTCGACCGCATTTTTTCCGGGCAGGCCATTCGAAGGGACCGCCCAATGTGCGTGCTCATCTTTACCGATGGCATTTGGCAGCCCCGGACCAAATTACGAGGCGGCAGCGCTGAGAATAGCATCGAAAATATTGTGAGCCACATGAAAACTCAACAAATGGCACGCACCGACTTTGCCATCCAGTTTGTACGCTTCGGTGAGGATCCGCTAGGGACTTCGCGCCTTCGGTTCCTCGACAATGAGGCCAAAGCCCAGACTGGAATGTACGTATTTTCGTCGCGGATGGGAATTTCTGTGAGCTTTCGCTAACCTAGATAAAGGGACATCGTTGATCATAAGAGCTACGAAGACAGTGTATGGTCTATCTTGATCGGTGCGGTGAATGATGCCAACGACAACGACGAGGACGGCGATGATAATGGCGGCCCTGCTAACTCTCAGTAAGGATCAAAGCAAGGCCAAGAATGCGGTGACGGGAAAGCTTTGATTTATCTACAATTTTCAAGTTGGCTCGCCGATTCAGGATTAGAGGCGCATGGAGTTGGGCGAATAATCGGGGCCATATATCCTCCATTTGCAATTTGTTATTAAGATACCAACACACTCCTCCATTACAAAGAATTGTACGGTTGATTTTACATCCACTTGCTATTTTAATAGACTAGGAAATAATAAAGCGTAGATGTCAAACTTAGAGATGTCCGGAGGCGTACAAGTCAAGTCGCTTGCACTTCTACAAGATCGAGCTATTACTACAATTCCTCAGATTGCGCGTAGCTCAACAGTGTCAATTTCCCCCCTGGCCAAATCAATTGCGAAAATAGACTAGAAGCGCCAGGTCGTCACACATGAATAAAAGACTCCCCCATGCTCTTACTGACTACTCGAAACTTCCTTTTGTCGGGAGGATTAAATGCAGTAAAGTATTCCTCATAGACCATGTCCTCGGCGGTGACCTCAAAGGGACGCAAGTCTTCAAAGCGGCGGAAGAGCGTGCCAAGGGTGACGTACAGCTCGCACCACGCGAAATTGTGGCCGATGCACATGCGACGGCCACGGGAAAATGGCACGAGACACTTTTCGCGCTCATGGAAGGTCGAAGGGTTGGTCCAGCAAGTAGGGTCGAAAACTTCGGGGTCGGGAAAAGCAACAGGGTCATGGTGCATCATCCAGGACGACATGCTCACCACGGTCTAGAGCGATTTAAGTATGGCATCTTCAGAGGCAGCTAGAACTATTCCAGTATCAGGAAAGGAGTATACTTACTCCTTCGGGAAGGTAGTAGCCCTCAATCTCAGCACCGCCCTCGGGGGCAACACGTCGGAGACGACTTAGCACACCGTAGGACAGTTTAAGGGTCCGTGTGATTGCGCACAGTTCGGTAGCTCAGTTCAATGAACTCACCTCTGGCCCTCTTTAATTATGCCCGTCAAGTACGGTAACTTTTCTAGTTCAGTGAAACTCAACTCGGCGGTAGGATCCGGGAACGCCTCTCGTAGCTCACGAACGAGGTTTTTGTAAATGTCTGGGTTAGTGACGATGTGGAATGCAGCCATGGTAAGGGCGTTTTCGATAGTATCGGCGGCGGCAGTGCAGATGGAAAAGGACTCATCGACGAGATCGTTGACCGTGGGGACGATATGGCCCTCGGAAGCGTTTAGATCGAGGAGCTGGTGGAAGACGGTGAGCCGCTTGGGCTTGATTCCTTGGTCGATGCGTGTCTGGACGTCATGAACCTGCTGGCTCGTTCTCTGTGAAGAGTTTAATAAACTGACGCCGAGGACATGATGGAGAAAATCGCAACTCACTCTCCGGCAACCTAAGAAGTCGGCAACGGTAGGGCTCATACGCTTAGCAAGCCATTCTGGGAGACCTTGGATCGGATCGCGAAAAGACGGAAAGGCCTGAAAGGTCCAAAACATGGGCGTGGAGCCACGAACCATGTCGCTGAACCACTGACCGAGATCATCAGCATCAAGTTGGTTCCAGCATTCGTCAAATGCGTAATCGGTGATAGTATCGACGCTGATGGCCCGGAAAGCGGCGTGTAGGTTTGTCGGTTGGCCCGTGGCACGGTCGGCACTAACACGACGACACAGCTTGTCCACCTTGGAATGGACAATGTCTTCCAGTTCGAGGACTTTGCGGCGGGAGAAGAATGGATTAAGAGCTGCACGACGACGGCGATGAAGGTCATTAGAAACCGTAGCGAATGTTGCCGTGTCGATACCGAGAGCGCCGTAGAACCGTGGGTCTTTGTAAAAGTCACTCTTTACGCCATAGACTACGTCGTAGTACTTGGGGTTGGAGAGATGGACTTCATCGGGCGTGATTCGCACAATTGGGCCTATTACCATTACACAGTCAATGTGACGTTCTTGATTGGCCTTTTGGCTGGGCACTCGATCCCACGTACCGTAGATGCTGTGTAGTCGCTCAATCTCCTTGTAAAACTTGCCCTCCATTGGCACATTGTAGTACCACGCATACAATCTCGTCACAGCAGGCATAAATGGTCCTGGGATGCTTGCCAGCGGATGAAATAATCGACGATAAAGCACTTTGGTGACGACGTAGAGGACGCCGCCCCCGACAGTGGCCACTCGCCACCACTTGGCCAGCCGCTCCGGGAGCGACGCGAGGCTGATGCCGGAGCTCAGGCTGCTGAGAACGGCCATGGCGGGTGAGCCCAGGTGAGAAAATGAGGGGAAGATATAGACGGAGGGGGAACGTGACATAGGTGGACGGGAACTTTTGGATTTATACTGAGATGGGGGCTGTCAGATATTCCGATTACAACGAGACAACGGCTACTGGCTGCAGCTCCAGTGGGTCCATAGTAACCCTAAGCTACCGTAGCCCACCTAGGCTGTCATGGGGGGACTTGCGTGTCTCGATGCTGTCCAGTGGGAGTGTTATGAATGAGAAACGCAGAGATAGTGGGTGGTATTTCTGATTTAGCGAGTGCGGAGGATGTGCTGAAGCCCCTGCAAACATTGCAACCGGGAGCTTCCCCGGCTTTAGTAAAGGTAAGTTTAGCCTACTGTAGTTCCCGACGTCCCATTCCAATAATAAGCGGGCGATCCCGCATTAGCCTGATTCCGACCGTCAACCCAATGTTCATTTTTCCTCCGAACAACGACTCAACGTCAAGTAGTCAAGGCTACATTATGAAGTGTGGCTGAAGGCACCTAAACAATGCAATGGGTTCCTCGATTAAGGTTTAACCTTATTTTAACTCAAAACAGACTCCTCATGAGATCTTCTGCGCAGGGGATAGGAGTTTCGTATACCGCGTACTTCGTGCTGCGCACTCTTCATTTGGACAGGCCATTCGATGAAGAGTCCAACATAATTACCGTAATTCGAAAAATTATGCTTGAAAATCCAAGTCGATTTAGGATAGAGGGAAGATACTCATCCCATTTTTAACATCATGAAAGCTGCCAACGATAATTCATGCAGTTCGTTGTGACATCCGTGTGACAAAGTTGTCACAACTCTCACGAACAAGATCCCGGTGGACACCTTTTTCGGAACTCGAGCTAGGGGAAGACTGAATTATATGTAGCAGACGCGTTCTGAGAATCGAAGGATTTGAGAATGAAAGGGTTAGTGGGCGGCGATGGGGCGTCGTAGCCATTTCTCACTCTGGTGTCCTACGTTGGCGGGTTGTCCTATGACGTCTGTTTCTGTAGCATTCCTGAGGGAGACTTGAACCATTGACAATCCCCTCCCAGTACCGGAGACTCGATGGCGTCATGCTTTGAGAAGCGGCTCCACGACACAGGTGAACTGATCACGGGGAACTTGACTGATGTCTGGAACACGTCGGTTAGTTCGGCTATGGATGAGTAACCACGTTCTACTATCAAGAACCCCATCAGCACAGTCCTCAGAAGATGGTGCAATTTTGGTGATAGTGTCTGCATCGACACTGAGAGCTTGCCACCGAAGGTTGGCCCATCCAGTCCGCCCATAATTTGTTCCGTTACGAGCATGGTCGAGAACCCAAGTGTTGCAGCGTATATTAGAGTTATTGGTGTAAATAGTTTAGGTGAAATCATAGCACGCTTAGTTTACAAATCGATTGCGTTGGATCGCTATCAACCCACCGTCAAACGAGCAATAGGAACTTGCAGTTTGCAGCTAAAGGTAAACGATAGGGGCCTTAAACGTCAAGTTATGACTCAGCTTTCTTCGACTTAGATAACGATCCCTCTCTATTTCAATAGTACCAAAAGCCATACGTTCAAAGCATCTTCATTCCTCCACTCCGTCGGGTCATATTGTAGCAGTATCTGCTCACATCAGGGACTCTGGATTTATGCTAGCAACCACACACCAGCTATAAACACTATCAAATTTGCAACACCCACCAAAGCAACCGTCGAGCCGTACCTGTTCGAACCCACACCCTCAAATCCTTCAGGCCAGTCGTTACCAGGCGTGTAACCCCTAGAATACGGCCCAGCCGTTCCCTCATAGTTGCTTGCACTGGTTGCGGGACAACCTCCCGAGTCTTCGCTTTCGTCAGGCCTCGCACTTGTTGTACCCGGCGGTCCAGGCTCCGCAGGCCCAGGTCCAGTCTCGCATGTGCCCACCGGCGGCACAGCATTTGGGTTGTTTACCGTCACCTCCGGTCCTGGGTTTGGAATCATGACGTCCTTGGATTCAACCGTCATGCAGCCATTTCCTACGTTGGCCTTGAATATAGTCGGCCGGTTTAGAAACCCGCTTTTGCCTTCGCTAACAGTTCCGGTCTTAGTGTCGACAGATGCGCAGTTCATGTACATCTCTCTGTTTCCCAGGTTATTGAACCACGACCATCCAAGGAGAGCGCGGTCCTTAGTCGGCACGTCGACGGGTACACGGAAAGTTAACTTGTTATCGCCCATCACCATTGGACACGCCCCGATGTAGGTGTGTAGAACGCGGAACGTGTTGCCGCCGTCGACTGAGAGGCTTGCTTGGCATGAACCCCCAGCATGAATGGCCTGACCGGTAATGATCATGGAGTACGTGCCACCGCCTTGTAGGGTCGTCACCGGTGAGCCCTCTACGGTAGTAAGGAGCGTTTGGTAGCCTTTACATGGGAAGTCGGAGCCGTCAGACCGGAGTGGGTTCGTCATGCTGTAGTCGATATCCGTGCCCGTGTAGGGGTTGAACTTGGACCGGAGCGGAGGAGGGTTGGAGAGTTGCATGTGCCCCCGAGTTCCAACGATGAGTCCGAACAGGCAGAGGCCAAGAGTGTAGATTCGTAAGACCGCCATCTGATGTGGTCTCTTATGTCACTTAGTACACGCGGTTTAATTCTTGTTTTGTTACGACGGACGGGCTTCTCGTGGGATCTTTACCCTTCTCGTTGGAGGAGTAGAAGGGGTTCAACTCCCGATTTTCCAATTTATACTCGCACATTTTCCATGTTGAAGAAACTCGTATGTGTATGTGAATTTGGACAATGAAAAGCGCTCTTGAATCACATGTAACCGAGTCCAGGAGTGTGTGGTAGGTGTTGTGCGTTTCATTTGCAGCTCATCGTTGACTGAGAGTTGAACAAGAGTCTCAACCAGACTACTTGTCGTGGCCATTAGGAGTGAACTGAACCGCGAGCACTGAGTCGCTAACATCTATAACAAAAAAGAAAACATGCAGCTGGGTATAGTGCGAAGAAGCAGGAGGCTCCTCGATAGACCAAAACGTGAAAACTGCAAAAAGAAGGGATGTTTGGTGGAATTAAACCACTAAGTTGGACGAACAGGGAATCGAACCCTGGACCACTCCCAGATATCGTAGGACGAATCTTGCTAAGGGAGTATTATACCACTAAACCATTCGCCCGGTTGTGGATGGTTTCCGGGGGACAAATGAGGTATATTGTGGTGGTGGTTTTTGAGGGCTAGGACGAATGAGGAGACTAACACCGGCGAGTCCCACTGTTGGACGCCACATGCTACCCTAGGGCTATTGAGACTGGGGTTGTAGGTAGGAATCGGCCACAACGGGTCGGGAAGAGCGTTTCGAGTCGTATTTAATTCAGGCTTGACATAACCTTTCAAAGTATAGGGTTGGAGAGTTTCCATATTATTTTGTGAACGAGGAGACTGTTGGTGTTAAGCTCTCAAAGCAGTCTGCTGGGGAGACAGTGAGAAGTTGGAACATGGAATAGTTTATCAACTCTAACAGCAGGCATACAGCCAAGCAGATAATCGAGGCTCGTGATGCTCTGCAGTATTAAATCAAGAATCTCGCTCCTTTCCCTTATCTACTCAGACAAGTTCCCACGCAAGTTGCGAAAATGGGCTAGGTTTTTGTCGTGTGAAAAAAAAAAAGTACCTTGTCATTCCCCCACATGACGGAGCTTCCCCTCGACCCGCTCAGGGACGGGAGGCTGATCGCTCTCCACTTTCCCATCGCCAACCACCACCACCACCACCACCACCAACCAACACTTTCGAGATACACATACCTACACACATACAGGCACCTCGCAAGGAAAAAAAAAACATACGCACGCAAGCGCGTCGCCACATCTAATACCGAGACGCCGCATATCCCTCCCTCCCTCCGACATGGCGTCCTACTTCGACACCCCTCTCGCCGAATCGCCCCAGGCCCCCGCCGCCGACATCATCAACGAGGTCAAGAAGCCCAAGAAGAAAAAGGTGCTGCTCATGGGCAAGTCGGGCTCCGGCAAGTCCAGCATGCGCAGCATCATCTTCAGCAACTACATCGCCCGCGATACCCGTCGCCTGTGAGTTTGTCCGATTTCTCTCCGTGTTCTCTCCCTTGCTGAACCGTCCTTCTTTCGCAGCGGCGCCACCATCGACATCGACCTCTCCCACGTCAAGTTCCTCGGCAACCTCACCCTCAACCTCTGGGACTGCGGTGGCCAGGAGGCCTTTATGGAAAACTACCTCTCTCAGCAGCGCGTCCACGTCTTCTCCAACGTCGGCGTCCTCATCTACGTCTTCGACATCGAGTCGCGCGACGTCGACCGCGACCTGGCCACCTACGTCTCCATCCTCTCTGCCCTCCTGCAGTTCTCGTCCTCCGCCAAAATATACATCCTCATCCACAAGATGGACCTCGTTGTCCCCACCGCCCGCGAGGCCGTCTACGACGATCGCATCCGCCTGGTCCGCCATCGCACCTTTGAGTACGCGAACTCGGTCGGCATCGCCCCCGCCTCCATCGAGCTCACCCCCTTCGCTACATCCATCTGGGACCAGAGTCTCTACAAGGCTTGGGCCTCTATTATTCACGACCTCGTCCCTAACCTGGCCGTCATCGAGCGCAACCTCGCTAACCTCGGGCTCGCCATCGAGGCCGAGGAGCTACTCCTCTTCGAACGCACTTCCTTCCTCGCCGTCTCCTCATGGACTTCCCCCGAGGGGAACCGCAACCCCACCGAGGACCGCCTCGAACGCATGTCCAACATCATGAAGCACTTCAAGCAGAGCATTTCGCGCTTCACCGGTACCCCTCGCAACGCAGAGCAGTTCATCCGCATGGAGCACAAGGCCGGCATGCGCTTTAGCCTCTTCATTCTCAAGTTCACCACAAACACCTACCTCATGGTTGTCTTGCCCCCCGGCGAGGCTCGCTTCAACGCTGCAATGCTCAACTGTCAGATTGCTATCGAGCACTTCAGGTTCCTCGACGGGCCCGTTACTCAAGTGGCCCCTAACGTCACGTCAGGGTAATCGAGCCGAAGAGTGGACCGGGAAGGGGGCGGTGTTGGGAAAAAAAAAAAGCGCAAACGGAAGTCAAGTTCCATCGAGAAAGATTAATGGTTATTTGACACGGATTTTATTCTTGGGCGTTGGGGCGTCGAGATACCACTTTATTCAAGGTGACGAGCGGCGTTGGAAAATAATCATTTGGATATTTAGATGAGCTACTATAAAGTAGCTGTACGGCAATAGTGCCATGCAATGATACAAAGCGCATTCGCATGGAGTCTATCCACTGTCACCTTCACATAGCACGCATTGGCGCAGTGTTGAAAGGGTGAACATTCCCATGGACCATCTATCGTGATTTTGTCGTGCCTACGTGAGCAGCGAGCCACTTCCAGTTTGTCTTCGTTCTATCAAATTCACTCCTGGACATTGGATGCGTTGAGCCCTCCTGTCCCTCTGACGCCAACCCATGAACCGGAACCTGATTAAGTCCATTTGACCACGGCCGTACCGCCCTTCTTGAACTCGGCCATCTCTCCCAGGACCAAGTTACGATCGGTATGTTCCTTGTTCGGGAACGTCGTAGCCAGCACCCACGACCGCGTCCGAGTTTCTGCGGACGCCCCTTGAACGAAGCCGTACACATCGTCAATGGTGTGGGTAGTGTTGAAGCGCGCAGGCAGGCGAGTCCCATCGGGCATCTGGATGCGGATCATAACAGTTGGCTGGGAACTGTCCACCGTCGGAGCCGCACTGGAGTCAGAGGATCCCGCAGCTGCAGTTGTCGACGTGGAGACGGCGGCGGCTAGAGAGACAGAGGCGTCGTTTCCGTCACCAGGCACAGGACTTCCTAGGCGTCGACCGGAACCCCCAAATGGTCGGTACTGCTGGGGCTGTGGGGTGTAGGGCGTATCGTGTTGGTGAAGCTTCACGTCGACAGGCTGGTCGAGTTGTACATTCATGAGATGGAGAGGCGCGCGTCCGGAACGGATCATCTGCAAGTCGACCTGGTTGGCCGGGTCGTCAAAACGGTGGAGTTCTCCATCGTCGATGCTGAATCCATCCTGCCAGATGTGAAGAACGCGCTCCTGAGCCTGAGCATTACTGGGCTGGGCGGCTCCTAGCGGGTCTGGGATGTTTCGGCTTTCAACGCCATCACCACCTAGGGTGTTGCCGGAACCGCGGAAGCGTGATGGCTGGGAAGGACCAGCTTCGGGATCAGTGTCTTGGCTCTTAGCATTGCTGTTCGCCGTTAGAAGGTTTCTGGTTAAGGATCCATGAGCAGCAAGAACTCACGCTCTGGCCTTGGCTAGAATATCGTTGATGATTTTCTTGGGACCGCCATCCTGGTGGGGATCCTGTACCGCCAAGCCCGACTTCTCACCACCCGCGAAAAGGTTCCCTCGTCCATCATCGTCGTCATCGCCATCGAAGAGGCCGTCGTCATCATCGTCGTCATCATGTTGATGCGAACTACCTCCAAGAGATCCAAGGGTGGCGATGCCCTTCTTCTTTGGCTGTGTCGTGGGCTTGCGGGTTGCACGACTGCTGGAGCTGGATTCGGGCGCTGGCCGGCCATCGAGGGTTCGTGGGCCGGTGTAGTTGTCGCTCGCAGCCTGAGATCGAGAGGCCTGCTCCCCTTCACGCCCGGTCACCGCGGGTTCATCGTCGGCATCCTCGAACCAAGAAGTACATGCGGCCTCCATGTCCCAGTGGTGCGCTTCGAGGTACTGAGCTGCCTAGCTCTCGGAGTTAGTGGCAACTCTACATCCAAAGTTCGGGAGAGAAAAGAGACATACCTCCTCTGGAGACGCATTGCACATGGCAGCGAACTGGGCGACCTTGGCCGCGGACTCGTCTGAGTCGGCCATCTTGGAGGGAATGGGAGGCGGGGTATGCCGGGAAGGTGGAAGTTACAGAAGACGAGATCTGAACGCAGTCAAGCGCAAAATCGGTCGCGGTTTATCTGAGGAAATTAGGTTGCACACGCTGGCTGTACAGAGATAAACAGATTGTGCGAATGTTTGTTGGTGTGAGAATGCAATGTGGCTCTTGGACGTTAGAGAGGTCGCAAACTACGTAGGCAACTCGCCGCCTCGTCAGCCAAGCTCAGGTTGTCAATAAAGTGGGATGGCAGTCGGCAGGTACGTACCTCGAACCTTCCACAAACAAACAGCCCACAATGGAACTTGGCTTCGGTTTCTTTTGGTGGCGGTGGCGGTGGTGGCGCGTGCACAACGGAAATGTCAGCAGCTGCACCCCACCGGAACAGCGATCCACCGAAGCCCCGGTCATGGCCACCCTCCAACCTTACATAAGGAACCTGGGATAACGACAAGCTAGGCCGGCTCCCAACCGAGTCGTCAACACCGTCCTCGGCCGCTCGTCGAAGCTTGGCGCTCATCTTCTCGCAAATCCACTGCTTGGTGTATTCCAGCCTTCGACCTCCGCGCATTTCCGTCAAACACCTCCTCAACCCTCCGCATCGTATCTCTCCTCGCCCCTCCCCTCCTCCCATTCAACACACAATCCGCCCCAATGGCGTCCGACGAGCCGCTGAACCACCTGTCCGAGTCTGGCGTCACCATTCGCTCCGATAGCGAGATGTACTCGGGAGCTGAGGAGCTGTCATCTCCGCCGTCTTCAAACTCGCCCATCATCCTCTACAAGCCCCCGACTGTGTGGTCCCTGGTGCGGGGCGCCGCCATCAACCTGCTACTACCCTTCATTAACGGCATGATGCTGGGATTCGGAGAGCTGTTTGCCCATGAGGCTGCATTTAGGCTAGGATGGGGAGGTACCAAGGTGGGTTCTTCTCGCTTGCGCTTCCCAAACTCCATGTGAACTCAGAAACCTGAGTAAAGCGTTCAAAGGACATCAACTGTTTGTTCTTCAGGACTGCACTAACAGTTCCTAGGTCTTCCCCCTCTCCCGGCGGAGAGCCCACCCCATCGGGCCAGGCATCGAACTTCAGGATCGATCATACGCTCCTCGACCGTCGCTCAGCGATATTGCGAGTATGGAATGACTATCTGTATGGGATTGATCGAATATAGCCTTCCCTGAGAATATCTACTCGGAAGGCGTGGGAACGCCACTTAAACTCCCAAGAAACTCATCAGCCTCTCCAACCATCTATGTGTTCCACCTGTTCCAAAGATTATATAAAGGGAGAAATGGGGGAATTAAAAAAAAAATGGATACAGCATGGAGCATGGTATATGTAACTGGCTACATCATTTAGACGGAACTGGAGTTCAGCGATGATGCCACACCGGACGCTCAGATGTAAATAAGGCCTCAACAGGGTAAGGTTCTGCAGACACAACTTTTAAGCTGCGCCCACAGCATGCTACCGGCACTATTATTGCAATGTCTCCCTTGCAGAGTCCATTCAGTACCCTTCCATGACCAGGGCATTCCGGGGGACTGACCACGGGACGCCGGGGCCGAGATTTAGCCGCCGCTCGTTGAGACATCGTACCAAAAAAAAATATCCCACTTGGTCGCGCCGCAGCGCTCATCTTCAACCTCGTCCACCACTTCAACCCACGCCGCCATGCTACCCAGCAGAGGAATTGTGCGCTCCCTGCCCTCGGGGGCGTTCCAGAGGCAACTCGCCAGCCAATCCGTGAGTCAAGTCCGCAATTCGCTCCTGCAATTGCTCCTCACTTCCCCCGCCCTCCGCCCGGCTTGCTGACTCTGGTGCAGATCTCGAGGACTACTCCCCGACGACTCGGAGATGGCCGCCAATTCGGAACCGCCCTAAAAAACCCTCGCGCTGCCCTCATGGCTGGCTCCCGGGTCGGTACGAGAGGCGTTGCGGCGCCCGCTGTGCTGGGTGGTGTCAGGACCCTGTCGCTCTGGGGTTATAGCATTTATGGAAAGAAGAAGACGGAGACGCCCGCTATCGACGCTGTGGAAACGACGACAACACCTATTGCACCCGAAATCTCCGCCCAACCGACGGTGGTCGATACTCCCGTGGCCGCCGAGGTTTTGGCCACGCCCGCCGAGACTGTCGCCGTGACCCCCACTCTCCCCTCCGACCTCGACCTCGCCTCCATCGCCGACCTGGGTAGCGCCAACATCCTCAACATGCCCGAGGGCCTGGGCTTCCTCTCCGCCATCGGCCTCGACTACGGCTGGGGCCCTACCTCGGTGATGCAATGGGTGCTCGAACACGTGCACGTCTGGGGCAGCATTGGCTGGGGCGGCTCCATCATTGCGACGGCCTTGATTCTGCGCGCCGTCATGTTCTACCCGCAGATCCGCAGTTTGCGCTTCAACGCCGCCATGAACCTGATGCGACAGGACCCCCGCGGCAAGGAGGCCATGGACCTCGTCAAGAAGGGCTACCAGACAGGCGACCGGGAGATCCTCCAGAAGGGCCAGTTCCTTAACAAGATGGTCCGCGAGCAGTACGGCGCTCACAACTCGGGCATGCTGTGGTCATTCCTGCAGATCCCCTTCAGTTTCGGTCTGTTCCGAATCATCGGCGGCATGTCCAACATCCCCGTGCCCTCCTTGGAGACGAGCGGTTTCCTCTGGTTCTCTGACCTGACCGCCTCGGACCCCTTCTTCATCCTGCCTGCACTGGGTTCCGGTCTCCTGTTTGGCGCTATGATGGTAAGCATATAGTCCCTGGTCTGTGTCTCTTTTCTCTCGAAACGTCACTAACATACCTCCCTAGGTCAACTCCAAGTACGCCCCTGCGAGCCAGAAGGCAATGATGAAGAAGATGATGTGGGTATTTGGCACCGTCGGTTTCATCGGTACCACCTTCCTCTCCGCCGGTGTCAATCTCATGATGGTATCAACCGGTCTCGCCACCCTCCTTCAGGCCCTCATCCTCAACAACGAGACCGTCCGCCGCATCGTCGGCCTCCCCATCCTCGAGGTGCCGGAGGTCAAGTACGAGGCTCCCCGCCCTACCAGCCCCGGTATCACCGGTCTCCGCGAGCGCCTCACCAACAATCTCAACGACATGAAGAAGGGCGTCACCGACCAGGTCGGCAGCTACACCAACAACTACGCCGGCACCGAGGCGGAGCGTGCCGAGAAGAAACGCAAGGAGACGATGGCGAAGCTCGAGGACATGCGGAGGCAGCTTGAGCGCGACGAGTTCCAGAAGAAGTACAAGGGCCAATAAATCGCCACAAACCCGAACTGTACTATTTTGAAGCCAAGCCAGCGACGACACGACCAAGAGGAAACGGGAGGTATTGCATGGAATAGCGAGGAGAATCCAAAAGCGTCGGCAAGTGTTGCATGAACCTGTGTATATTTAGCGAGCGGGTGGGCGGAAGGCGATGGAGCACAAAACAGACGGGTTTCTTGGAAAGCATCTCCCCGCTCCAGAGTGGACGGGGGGGTTCATTGTACAATTAGAGAGGCATGGCGATTGGGGAAGCGGAGAAAACAGCTCCCCTTTGGCGCAAGATATGATGATGGATATACATACGGGTGTACAATGTAATAGACCTGGGATCTCCTATCAAAGATCACATATCTCAATCTACTTTTCGCAGTGATTCTAGGCCGCGGATATATCAGTCATCGAAGCTTAGGAACCATAAACATCACTTATAACAGATCACACATAAACATGGACAATTCCAATTGATCCAAAGCGCAAACACCTTCCAATCCACGACTCGCTTGCAGGTCTCCATTATCGGAACTAGCCTAATATCGTGGGCCCCTTGCCGCCGTTGCTGTATCACTTTTGAGGCCCCCGTTTTCCCATCCGGGGCCTCGGGGGCGTAAGGAATATATGTTTGAAATCCTTCATGGTGCTTTCACACAACGAAGATGAAAAAGGGTTGCCTCCTCCGCCGTACCAATACAATAGCCGCTTGCCTTTACTCTATTATGATGCCCTCGCGTTCCATCATCATTCTTTCTTCAATCCCCCCAATACACCACATCCTTTCATTGTGTTAAACATTAGAAGACGGTTCCATCGCTTTCAATCAGAATCGGAGCCTCCTTGGTATTAGGCCGGTTAATCTCGGCAATTTCGCGACCACCCTACTGACTGTTAGCTCATGGCACCGATAACCAACGGGGAGGGGGAAGCTCTTACCCTCCAGCTACCAGCTTCCAACAACTGCGCCAAGGACAACTCGTGGCCGGCCAGATCCGGCTTGAGCGCCTTGTTCACCTCCAAAGCAAGCCTATCGAGGAAACCAACTGTAACGCCCCTCCACTCGACGATGACGTCGTCGCTGGGCTCAAACATGGGCGCAACCTCGACGCCACTAGCACCTGTGCGACGGCACCAATCGGTGTAGTTCTGAAGGCCACGCTCGGCGTCGTCCTTCTTTAGCGTTAGGACGCCCAGATCGACAAAGAGGCCACCGTTTCGGTACTCGGGCAGGCCGGTGAGCAGCTCAGTGCCAGCAAAGTGCATTTTCAACAGGGATTGCATGGGCTGCATCAGCGAGTAGGTGAGCCACTGAGTGAGCTTGTGGAAGGGAAGGATGGACTCCCACGCGGCGGCGTTGGTGTTGTTGGGAAAGGCGGAGATTTTGGCGGAACCGCCTGGCTGAGGCATAGACTGGCATGGCCAAGCATCACCGAGGGAGACGCCGTTGATGGCAGTTCGGGACTGGGGCCAGATCGGGGCGAGACCGGTCATCAAGACGTTCCACAGAACGGGTAGAGGGACGATAAGCATCGAAGAAGCCTGAGTCGAGGGGTGGCCAAGAAGATGGTCTAAGGCGCATTAGCACACGGGGAACACTAAATCCAGAGAGTTCGGAGTCAGACTCACCAATCATGTTTCCGGGGCGGCCATCAGGGCCGAAGTAGTCTGTCTTGTCGCGAAGAGCACCAGCTAATCGAGTGAGCATTTGGGCACGACCCTCTAGGCCAGCCATCTCGTTACCGGGCCTCGACTGGAGGCTGGTGGTAAGCTGCTGTAGAGTCAGATCCTGCAGACCCTCCTTGTCGACCTGGAACTTGTTGCTGGGGTTTCCGGAGAATAATCCCTAGGAACGAGTCAGCTGCTGCGTTCGAGTCAGAGAGTGGCGCCAGCTAGCCACTTACAGCCTTGAACATCTCCAAACTCGCCACGGCGATACCCTCTGATCGTCGGTACATTCGACCATTTTCGTTGCTCTTGTACGACCAGGAAGTACCCGCTCCAGCGTCTAACAAGACACTGATAAGGAAGAGATCAATCAGGCGACGGCACCGCTCAGTGTTGTCGACGGTGTCAGGCCAGGTGGACAGGAGCTGGGCAATACGATCTCGCCCACCGACAGCGAAGTGTTGGTATCTACCGTGGGGAGGAATGCTGGTGAATGGAGCATCGTAATCTCTCTGTAGGCGCAACGGTCAGCGGCAATGCTCATCACCATCCTGAGCGCGGCCAAAAAGCAGTGAGTGGCTTCGCGTCGAGAATTCGCGGGTTGTCCTATCATGTACAATGTACACTAGCTGCGCAAACAGAAACAAAACATGACTAGAGAACGTACCTTGATAATGCCAGCCACGAAAGTCACGACATCGGGGAACTTGTTCATGTCGACATCAAAGTGGCGTAGATCATTGCGAAAGGCCTTGTCGCTGACGATCTTGCTGCGCTCTCTCACGGCGCCCAAGCTTCGCAGGTAGCCAGCAGGGTCCAGTTGAGGATCCGGAGGTCGAGGAAGGTCTATCTTGGGGAGCTTGACGGGCGACAGGGGCGTCAATGGAGTGCCCGGCGAGGTGCTGGCGGCGGAGGAGCGGTTGAGCGGGTTGCGCCCGGCACTGGGAGGCGACCTGAGGCTGGAGGAATGCGAATTGATGCTGGCATTGGACTGGACGGTGTTGATGGGGGGCTCGGCCTTCGGGGCCTTCTCTTTTCGAGAGAAGAGGCCCATTGTGATTAAGCAGGAGGTGGTGTTTGGAGGTGGTAGTGGTATTGGATTGTTCCTGGGCTGATAAGGCGAGGCGCTTCGACGAGGGAGCGAGGTGGGGCCCAGAGTTCGGTCGAGACGATAGGACGATGAGACGAGGACGACGGGCGAGGGAACGAGCGACGAGCAGTTGAGACGAAGGAGCAAACAAGCAGGCAGGCAGGCAGGCAGGCAGCCGACGAAGAAAGAGGCGAAAGCTCTGGGTTAGAATCGGACAAAAGAGCACGGGGGAAGAGAAATGTCCTCGAGCCAACGAT
The DNA here is from genome assembly GCA_037954305.1 of Neonectria magnoliae. Taxonomy (NCBI): domain Eukaryota; kingdom Fungi; phylum Ascomycota; class Sordariomycetes; order Hypocreales; family Nectriaceae; genus Neonectria; species Neonectria magnoliae. Next base: position 32,689 of record JAZAVK010000129.1, on the reverse strand, counting down.
GCAAGGGGGAAGAGGGAGGAGAGACGGGAGCGAGCGATTGGAGTTGCTTTGTCGGGGCCCGGGGGGGGAGAGACTTAAGCCTCGAGACAGGCAGACAGGCAGAGAGGCAGGCAGAGAGGCAGGCACACAGACAGACAAAACACAGAGCAAGCACAGGAGAAAGAGACCACCACCGGCGAGCGAGAGACAAGACAAGACGGACGAGGACGAAAGCGAACGAGGCGTCAGGGGGGGAGGACCCTCGACTCCTCTGCGGGGGTTGGAACTAGGCCCAACAGCGGTCCAGGCGATGGTTAGGGAGGCGCCCGAGCGTCGTTTAGGGGCCCCCTGGAGCAGGTAGCCCTGGAGTAGGTACCTAGACTGCGGGAGGTATTTCCCTCCAGCTACCCGACGACCTTCACCTGCGCTGGTGGGCGGCCAACTGGGGGGTGGTTCGGTGGGCGATCATGTCCAGGGATGATGGCTGACGGACTGCTGCCGGGCTGTTGGCGGGCTGTTTAGCGGGTTTTACAGTGGTCTGTGTCCGTGGTGGCTGCCGGGCCTGTATCTGACTGAGGTGTGGTGCGTTTGCTTGGTCTGTCTAGAGGTTGGTTGGCTTTTGCAATTGTTGGCCCCCGTCGCGCCCTTTGTTCGTTCGTTCGAGGTGCCCGAGCTAGGTGCCTCTACCTAAGTATCCATCGAATGCCTCCTAGGCGTCTTGCGAGGCGCCGTTAGGTCTGGCCCAGGTCGGCCGAGCGCTGGCGTGTTTGGAGCTGGCACAGTACGAGGCGACGACAATGGGGGGGTCTTGGACGGAACGGAGTCGTCAAGGATCGCATTGTTCTGTGCAATAGGTGACACATCGAGTACCTAGCCTGGCCGCTGGTTTTCCATCTTCTTTATTCCATGCTCCCGCGCTTCTAGGCTTTATTCAAACCATGCACGTGAGCGCGCCGATGCCTTAGAGTTACGGGTTGATTTATGATGGACGGAAAGCAGCATTTAGTGACGAATCAACAGCACCAGGGTTACGCGGATCGAGATCCAGCAAGGGAGATTGACAAGACCCGTGGAAGAAGAAATGTTGCCGTTGTTTAATTAACTTAGCTTCTCGTACCGTACATACTCTACATGCGGATATTTTGTACGTACAACGCCATGTCCCAGCCGGCTTGAACCCGCGAGCATGCCATGTCCGGCTACGGGCGGCTGGATGATGAATCGGGCAAGGTTGCAGGACGAGGGATTAGGATGGATGGCTTCATGGGGTACAGTACGAATGCTTTGCAGGTCGAGATACATCTTGACATTCTGCTTTGTCCGTACTGTAGACGGGCTTGAACGGGCACCCGACTATTGCCCCCAAGAACCCGAGAACGGTGGCGGCCACTCGCGGACGAGACCGCACTACGGAAATGAGGGCGGCGAGTCATGAGCTCTCGCAGGCTTCGAAGCACGAACAGTGAGTGAGTGAGTGACAACTGACAACCACTGCTGCACAATTCCATCCACGCAAAGCAAGGTGCACAGAGCGCACGCTGCACTGCACACAGGCTGGCGCAAGGCCTGGGCTTGATCTGTTATTAGTGCCCATGTCCGGTCGCGAACAAAATGCTAACATGCACAAAGCACACACAAACAGATGCAGGCAAAACATGGACTCGTCTGGACTCGTTCATCTCATTTATCTGCATAGTATCTCAGTGAAGTACCTCGCAGGGAAGCCCCCAAGGTTAAGAATGACAGCATCTGGTACCGCCCCACGCAGCACCGTATCCTCGGGGCGAGACCCAAACCATCCGTCGTCTTGCTTGGCTCGCGGAACCGATGCGACAACGATTCCCTTTCCGCATTCCACATACGCCCCCAGTCCTCCTATTCTCAAGCGCATACCTGAGTACGCAGGCGCATATGTCCTGGTTGTAAGAGAAAGAAGGAATAAATTAAAAACCCAGCTGTCGGACGACGTCAACTCCACAATGGGGAGACGGCTACGAGACCACATGCGACGAGCAGTCGGCATCTGGACAGTGGAGAGCAGATTGCCAAATAGGACGAAGAAAAAGAAAGAGAAAAAAAAAACCGAGCGGGAAAAAGAAACGAAAAGGATCTTGCCCATTCGCAACCCACCCATTTGTTCAATGGTATTGTCGCAGGAGAAAAAGCAAAGAAAGGTTGCCTGCCCAAAGCCGCGGACCACGAATTTCTAGAGCTGGTACCGCATTGTGGCGAGGCAACGAGGGCGTGCCTTTTCGAGCACACGGACAGATATGTAAACTCTGAAGTGCGGTAAAGGTAACCTTTCGGAAGAGACATGTTTGAGAAGAAACCCCCTTCCGAAACCTACGGCACAAAATGGTTGCATACCAGAGCTCGGAAGTCAGGTTCCGCGAAAAGGCATTTGCTTTTCTTACAGTGCCGCTTCGGTGACGGACGGAAATAGGACGGAGGGAAAATGAGAGAAAATAGCCCCCGCCCCCCAACTCGATCTGGCTCGCTCAAAGAAGCACCAAATATCCCGTGGAGTTTTCTTTTCTTCCTTCTGTCGCTTCGCGAGATGGAGGAGATCTTGGCCAATTAGTCCGCTGGTGGTATATGTCGCACAAGCCCAGGACGCAAAGCTGGAGCTGAGCCTTATGCCCGGGTCCTTACATATAAGCCCCCTTGTAAACTTATGTGGTTTTTGTGCCTGGTACCTTGCATAGATGCTGGATGCTGGGTGCATGGATGCAACCCTCCATTCGAAAGAAGCCTCGAGCTATCCGTGATCCATCTGGACCCTTGCTTGTTACTTGCATGGAGACACACACACCACCACCATCATCGACTAACAAACTACCTAAGCCCACGCAACGACGAGTCTCTTGGCTTGTGCCGCCAGGCACCAGGCACCAGGCACCAGGCACAGATACAGACCCCAGTCTCAGTATCCAATAATTGGTATTTGTCCTCTCCCAGTGGGTTTTTCCCGTGCCTCTCCCCGTAACTATGCCTGTCAAACTGCCTGTTCTGCTGCATACGGAGCGTCGCCACCCTTGTCGGACAGCAGCCAGAAAGCAACACTGGACGGACAGTCTAAGAATCCACGGGCCCTCTTTTTCTTCTTCTACCTTTCCCTTCTGTCCCCGTTTTGCTTTGTTTATTTACTTTTTCAGCTCTCCCGTCCGTGACTCGCTTGGCCTGTTTCTGGTGGCGCGATGTGATTGATGTGATTATTGAATCTTCCTCCCCCAGTAGTACCTCTGGTACACACAACGGTACAACCTAACAGCGAATAGTTCTGGGCTAAACAAGTCAGGGGTTGGAAACCCGACTCCAAAGACGCCCAAGCCTGGAATCCGGGACTCCGCCACCCGTAACGAACATCGGGCAATTGGGTACTTCTGTGCAACGGCCTTTGCAGCGGCCTCTCCCATGTCTCTCTTTCGGTGCTGATCCTCCCGGGTCTGTGCAAAAAAGAACGAACACAACGCCGCCCAAGTGTTGTGCAGTGCTGATCCCAAGTCCGCCCAATGCCGCGATTTGCTCTTCGTCCACACCCTCGCCCCGTCTTTGCGCCGCACCCGCAATGCACGGGACCGGGGCTGGGACCGGGGCTGGGACCGCGAGTCGACCTCCTTCGTACAGGCTACAGTACTGAACGCACGCACCCGGGACGAGCTTTTGTGGGCACTTCGATGGGAACTTCGCGGGCGGAGATGGCTTCGGTGCCGGCGGACGAGAGTGAGTAGCCGCACTAATTGGTAGGTATTAGGAGCAATAAGTTCAAATAAGTACTATGCAAGAGCAAGAGAACCGGAGGCCTATTGGAATTACTACGTAGAAGGCGTCGTACTATTTAATCTAGAGTTATTTTGTCGTTCACTCAGTCCCTTCTCACATAGATTGCCACCAAGTACTACGGGACGGCTTGTGTAGCCATTACTCGCACCCATGCACGCGCGGTGGTTCGACGAACCCGAGGCCATCGATTTCCTCACTGCCATATGCCGAACCCGTTGAAAGTCGGCCTCCGCGGGACCTGCAATCCATGTTCCCCGGGCGAAAGAGTCGGAGAGAATTATAATTACAGATACCACGCACGCGGTACCACAGACAAGCAAGAATTGGTCCCCCCATTGTCGATCCCCATTGATCATTGATCTGGGTGCTCTCTCCTGGGCCCGACCTTCAATCTTGCCTCAGGGATCGCCAGTCCGCATCCAGACAAAGTCCCCGGCCCTTTCTCCCCTGCAACGGAGCCGACGCATGGGACGACTGCTGGCTCCAGAGCATCGGGCCGGATCGTCTTCCCCCGGCGGGCCCGGGCCTTTTTAGGTCCGTCTTTGTTTCTCAGGGGGGCTGGCAGGGAAGCCAGCATGGGTGAGCAGTAGTCGGCGGCACAAATGAGGCCAGTTTTGGCGCTTGTCGATGCACAGAACCTAGTATCAAAGTCTGCTGGCAACGTTCGTGGAAACGAGAGGGTAAACTTAACGAATATTTGGCCTAGCAAGCTAGGCTTGAAGACCTTCGTCATTCCCCGTACCCGCCGCCGCCTAACC